>CM053589.1:138570144-138658163 GCA_028646515.1 Pseudochirops corinnae
GCTCTCCAGAATGGTTGTATCAATTCACAACTCCACCAACAATGCATTAGTGTTCCAATTTTTCCACATCCTCTCCAGCATTTGTCATTTTCCTGTTTTGTCATCTTAGCCAATCTGACTGGCGAGATGTGGTACCTCAGAGGTATCTTTAATGGCAAGAATTTATTTCATTATTTATTTTTAAACTTAATCAGTGTCCACAAGTAATCAAATATATGAAAAAAGAACCAAATCGTATCCTCAGAATTTGACGAAGCAGAACTTTTTCACTTGGCTTCCCTTCCTTGCTGGATTAAAAAAGCATTTGATTTTGCCGTAGCAAATAACAGCTCTTTCAGGCTTTGTCCTTGGTTTCTTTCATATCTCTGTTAAAGTCATACAAGATCCATAAAAGCCACGATCCAAAGACAAAAACAAAAAAAACTGATCTGCCCTGGGGAAGCTTGGAGGCTGCAACATTTGAGCAGGTAAATAAAAATACGGCTTGAAGAGGAGGAGTATAATTAGAACGAAGGGAACCAGGGAGGATTTTGTGTAGGAGGTAGTACCTTGAATTGCATGTGGAAGGAGGTCAAGGATTGTAAGAAATAAAGGTGAAGAGGGAGTACGTTCCAAGCATGAGAGATAGCCTGTACAGTGGAGATGGGGAACGAAGTGCCAATTTCTGTCAACAACAGGGAGGCCAGCTTGGCTCCATCATGGAATATATAAAGAGAGAGAAGTTGAGAGTAAGCCTGATAGGGTAGACTGGAACCACATTGTAAAAGGCTTTCTGAGACTGGCTAGGGCAGGTTGTATTTTATCTTTGAGGGAGTAGGGAGATACTGAGGCTAACTATCAAGGGAATGACATGGTGAGACCCATGCTTTTAGAAGGTTATTTTGGCAGCTGTGTGGAGAATGGGCTGGAGAGGTGAGAGATTGTAATCTGGGAGACCAGTTATGAGGTTGTTGCAGTGGTCCAGATAAGAAGTGATGTATGGTCCGGAACTAGAGTAATGACTTGTGAGTGAAGAGAAGGTACCATGTGTGAGAGATCTTATGGCTGTAGAATCAACGGGTAACTGATTTCACTTGGTGTAATGGATTGGGAGTTGGGAGTGAGGAAGAAAGAAGAGTTAAGATTATTCCAAAGACAAAAATCTGGGTGACCAGGAGGCTACTATTGAGAGAAATAGAGAAGCTTTAAGGAGAGATTAGCTTATTTGGGGGGGGGGGGGAAGATAACAAGTTCTGCCTTCAACTGAATTTGAGATGCCTCCAGACTCTCTTTTTTTTTTTTTTTGCTTTTTGACAGGCAGTTGGGGTTAAGTGACTCACCCAAGGTCACATGGCTAGTTTTTGTGTTAAGTGTCTGAGGGCAGATTTGAACTCAGGTCCTACTGACTCAAGGGCTGGTGCTCTATTCACTATGCTACCTAGCCAGCTAGCCACCTAGCCGCCCCACCTACAGACTCTCTTAAGTTATCCAACAGACAGTTGGTGATGGGACTAGTGTTTAAGAGAGAGATTAGGGCTCAGGACATCAATTTAGAAATCTTGCCGAAGGAATTTGCCAGTATCTCAGAGGATGTCATGTGCAGAGCAGTAAATGAACATGTAGGGAATTTTCCATGTGGAAACTTCCTCCACTGGTTGAGAATGGTAACTCCATTGTCACATAGCTCTAGAGAGCTGCCCTCAACACCATGACTTGGTCGTGGTCAGAAAGTAAGTATAGGTCAATGTCAGAACCTGAACCTGGGTCTCACTGACTCCTAGATGAGGCTTCTATCTGCCTTGCCACACAGCCTTTTTAAAAGAAATACTAATTAAGAAATGAGATTTTCCCTGAGTGAAGAACTCTGAATCCTTAGGTGGAAGGTGATCCCACCCCTGTAATTACGGAGGCCTCCATTTCTTTGTTCCAGTTGCTCCGCCCCAGTGCCTCAGGAATGCTGCCCCCTGTTTGTCCTGCCGGTCAGACAGATGGCATGAATGCTCCTTTGATGAGGCCTGATTTCTGAAATGGGGATTTCCTTTTCATTAAAAAGGTCTGACTCGCCTTTATTTGTCCACTGGCCAATCCCTAATAAAGCCTCAGACTAGGTTAGTTTGACAAATGGCTTGTAAACAATCACGTAAGGAGCACAGTCTTTGCAGCTGAGGAGGCGTGTCTGCCATGGGCTTCTTAAGGTTTCTATAGTTCAGCAAGTGTAGGTCCAGAAGAACTCTTAAAAACTGGGTTTCTGTTGGGCTGGTGAGGAGAGGAAGATTCACACAGAATTTATGAGTAGCTAGCAAGAATAGGGAAACACACACACACACATGCGCTCACACACATGCACACTGTTTGGGTTGGGATAGAGTCTCAGAGGACTGAACCAAGGAACAGCAGGTAGAAGATGCAAAGGGACAAATCTGAGCCTAAAGTGAAACTTACTTATTTTCCATTAGAGTCGTCCAAAACTGGAATGGGCTGCCTCTGAACATGGCAGGTGGGTGTTCAAGCTAAGGCAGGAAGACCTCTTGTTGGACTGATTGTAGAAGGGATTCCTTTCAGGTGGGTTTGACTACTTGGGTGCTGAGGTCCTTTCTAATTCTGTGATTAGAATGGCGGAACCAGGAGGGACCTCTACAATCATCTCAGATTTTAGAGAGAAACCGAGGTTAAGAGAAAAGTGGTTTTTCTTGCCTCCTACAATTATCTATTAATAACCAAGTTGATTTCTTCACAACTTACTGAATATAAAAGGTCCAAAGAAGAAAAGTTTTTGAGTGAAAAAGTGGTTGACCAAGAATGGCTAAAATTTATTGAAGGTGCAAATGACAAAGTATTGACTTAGTTTTAAGACTTATTTGTTTTATTTCCCAGTCAAAAGAATGGAGGAATAGGAGGATGATTTATTTTTAATAATAATACTATCTGCGGTGGCAAAGGATTGGAAATTGAGGGGATGCCCATCAATTGAGGAATGACTGAACAAGTTGTAGAATATGGTTGTGAAAGAATTGTTGTTCAGGCATATTGGATTCTACATGGCCCCATGAACAAAGTCCATGGGGTTTTCTTGGCAAAGAGACTGGAGTAGTTTGCCATTTCCTACTCCAATATGTCTCTGTTTTACAGATGAAGAACTGAGGCAAATAGAAGTTAAGTGACTTGCCCAGGATCATATAGCTAGCAAGTGTTTGAGGCTGGATTTGAACTCAGATCTTCCTGACCCCAGACCCAGTGCCCTATCCACTTTTCCACCTAGCTCCGACAAGGCATTGTGGTGGAATAATTATTGTGCTATAAAAGATAACAAGCAGGATGCTTTCAGAAAAGAACCTGGGAGGACTTAATATGGACCACTGTAGAGTGAAGTGAACAGAACCAGGAGAACATTTAATGTACACAGTAACAGCAATATTATACAGTGCTCAACTGTGAATGACTTAGCTGTCCTCAGTAATGCAGTGATCCAAGACAATTCTGAAGGACGTATGAAAAATGCTGTCCACCTCCAGAGAAAGAATTAATGGCATCTGAATGCAGATAGAGGCACACTTTTACTTTCTTTGGCTGGTTTTTTTGGTCTATTTTCTTTTGCAACATGACTAATATGGAAATATGTTTTACATGACTACACATATATAATCCATATCAAATTGCTAGCCTTCTTAAGGAATGGGGAGGGAAGTGAGGAAGAGAGAAAATTTGGAACTCAAAATTTTTTAAAAATTTGAATTTTTTTACATGTAATTGAGAAAAAACAAAATAAGAGAAAAGAAAAATAAGTAATAATAATAGCTACCATTTATATGATATGATGTTTACAAAGCACTTTACATATGTCCCACCAGAAAGAATAGGTTGATTGCGGAGGAAGGATAAATAACAGAGACAAACTTCTGGGGGAGAGTTTTTGAACAACGATCTAGAATCATTTAACATTTACCTCACTTTGTTGGAAACCTATGAAAGAACAATTCTGATTAGAATTGTTTTGGGTTTAAAAAATGATTAGGTGGAGACCAGTCGAAAAAATTTCGAACCACCCTAATAGCAGAGATTTTTTTTTCAAGTATGGAAGTTCTGTCTTGAAGAAACAAAAAGCTACTATTGTTTCTTCCCTCAATGCCCACACCCTTCTCTCTGTCTCTGTCTGTCTCTCATTTTCCCTTATTGAAGAAAGGGGAATGGGAGGGCTTCATGTCTCTTTTTCCTCCACCCTCCCCTCAAAAATTGTTATTACTGAATAAAAGGGAAGATAACTTCTGACTCTCCCATAAAAATCAGTTTTCAGATAAGATCAAACAAGTTTTGATGCATATCCTTCTTTATTATTGAAGAGCTGAGCAGAACATCAAAGATAGTGTTCCTTCACAGGGAAAATCAGACCATATTGCCTTAAGGTGGCTACACATCTAACTTTACCCTTTAGAATGTGGTATATCCCACCTGGACTAGTTGTCAGTCTCGGGATCTTCATACAGGATTCTAAGTCTATCTTACCCCATGATCTCCTCCTTTAAATCTTTGGAACCCTGATTTACCTTTTTCTCATTCATTTCTGTGCAATTAAATGATAGTTTCCTGGTTGCCATCCCACACCCTCTTCCAGTTTTCCTTAAAAGCTAATTTAAATTTTGGCAAATGTGAGTATGTGTATATATGTGTATATATACACATTCTCTCTCCTTCTCTCTCTCCCTCTCCATACACACACACACACACACACATTATATATAGTATATGTATATATATATACACACATATAATATTATCTATGTGTATATCAGTGTGTATATGTATATTAGAATCAATATTATAGGTATGTACAAGATTGTAAGCTCCTTGAGGGCAGGAGTTGTCTTTTGCCTCTTTTTATATCCCCAGTGCCTAGCACAGTACCTAACAGAGTAGGTACTTAGTGTTTATTGATTAATATATTTAAACATATATAAATATATATCTATATTCAGATCTGTGTATCCATACATATATACATATACATACACATAAATAGAATAAATGTCTGTTGATTGATCTTCTGATCTGAAAGTGGGAACTCTAGCTTACAACAAAGTAGCTGGGGCCAGTTGTTACACTGTCAAAGCTTCGCCAAAAAAGCACATATACATGGAGCAGGTTGTGGGATTTAAATCAGTTTTTAAACTCTGGGAAAGAGATCAAAGCTTTCAGAAATCATTGCTCTGAGAAGTCAGGCAGGATTCTGCCTTCTTTTTGGTTTGCCTATTACCACCAAGTCACTTAAATTACTCTGTTTTTCTCTATCTTGATGTGATCTGGGGCTCTGTTTGCTACACACATGAAATCATATACACATTTTAAGTTAACTTTGTTATAAGAATTCTCCAAGAATCTGTTGTTTGAGAAGTATAGGGAACTCCCTGTGAGGAAACTTTCTCCCTTCCCCAGTATAGATGTCAATAGATTTCTGAGTCAGTAAATAAATCCTAGGGAGTTATTTAAGGTACTTGGAAGTCTTGGAAGCATAGATTTATAGCTCCAGGGGATGTTTGAGGTTATCAAAACCAACTTATTTTACAGATGAGGAAACTGAGCCCCAGCAAGGTTGTGACGACCATAGCCACATGGCTAGTTAGAGACAAGATTTGAAATCAAGTCTTCTTGATGTCAGCCCTGGAACTCTGTCCACCACCCCAGGGTACTTTTAAGATAATGGAGTATCAGAATTAGACTTTACAAAACAGATAAATTAGGTGATAATTCACTTTACAAAAGGACTCACCACAGATTTTTCTTTAACTAATTTGCTTGGTATGGCACCTTTTAAAATTTATTTTGTTTCACCAAAATAATTGACTTGTTTCCCAGAAATTAGCTGGGATGGTTTGAGGTTCACTTGTATATTTATGCAAAACACTAGAATCCTGATTATGCTGCCCATGCTTCACTGATTTACACTTAGATTTGGAGATTTTTAGAGTTAGAAAAATCCTTGGAGAGCATCTGTTTAACTGTTTCATACAGTTTCTGTTTTACTTTCTAACTTTACTTCCTAGATGCTTTATACATGTAGATTTCCCCCTCCCCAAGTAGATGAGAAATTCCTGGATGTCAGGGACTGTATACTTGATTTTTGTGTCCCTGGATAGACCTTTTTATAGGGCTTTGTACATAATAAGCACACAGCAAATAAGTGATGGCATTTGTTTAGGGGAAGGGAAAGACAGAAATAATGGATGGCTCAATAGTCAGGCACTAGAATCTTCTGGGATTTTTTTTTTTACTCTTTTGGGAGCAACATTTTCCTTTCTCATTATGTTTGAATGAAGCTACATTTAAAATTATTTTCCCTATTGGCAAGGGTGAGGGTGGAGGAGCAGGTAATAGCCCAGCAAGATTTTAGATGGTAAATTAGGAAGCCAGCTTGGAATGAAAAATTGCTGGGAATATGCACCAAAAATATTTGGGGATAACTCACGGGATAACTCACCAGCAAATATTTGAGAGCATTGACCACATATCAGATGTAATTTACTCATGAACACATAGGCACTTGTACTTGTATATGTGCAGCTGTGTATTCTGCTAGCGATGGGAGTTACTTACTTTTACTTTTAAAAAGAGTTTCGTTGCACAGTATTTGGTAGAATTTATCACCATCTCAGCATACGTTCTGATGTCTAATTTGGAGCCTTTCAAAGGCAGATTTTCTGAGTCAGAGCTGCTCTGATATTGCAGATCTCCCAGGAGAGTTTAATTAAATTCTAAATCCTTCTTGGACCACTTGGCCAGAGCTTGTCATTGATAGACCTAAAGTTCTTCAAACCTTCAGTTTCAGAGCATTTGTTTTTCTTGCAACATACATTCTCACTACTAATTTGAACTGAGTTTTGGCTCTAATGATTTTGTGATCGGGTGCACTTGGAAAGGGAAAAAAAAAAAGCATCCTCTGAGGAAAGGCCATTATTCTAAATATCTTCCAGATGGTGATGTGAAACAAGAGATAAGGCCCTGTCACTCCAGCTGTCCTATAAAGGAATTATGTATTAGGTTTCCACCTCTGGGGCAGTTATCTCCCCCTATGGTGATAGCCTAATACTCACCCCTTAGGTCAGTCTCGTATTTGTCCTTAGAGAGAGGCTTGGTTTGGCAACTCTAGCCAGTCTCTGAAATGAAATTAGCAATCAGTTCACTGTAAGATCTGCCAAGAAATACTCAAAAGCCTTTGTACAGAGAACAAAAGAACACCAGTTGTTGACAGTATATCACTACAGTTGGACATGTGTTGTTCTCAGACAGAACCCAAACAATTGCTGGGAAAACTTTCTTTTAAAAATTTGCTCACCTACTCCAGAGGTATTTCTTCATGCCTGTCTCTCTGTCTCTATTGGTCTCTCTGTCTCTCTTTCCCCTTCTCTCTCTCTTTCCCTCTTCCTTTTCTCTCTCCCTCTCATCTCTCCTTTCTCTTTCCTCTCTCTTGCTTCTTTTTTCTTATTTCTTTGATTTCTTTCCATAAGATCCTAAATGGGCTTTTTAAAAAGTTCAAAACCAAACATGCAACAACCCACCTGAACTCAATTTCTTTGCCATTCCATATTTGAAATAGGTTATACCAATAAAACTGGTAAACCCATTTCTTCAATCAATCATTTAGAATTCTAGAATGTCAGTAATAGAAGGGGCCTTAGATATCTTCTCTAGCCCACTCGTTTTAGAGACAGAAATGGAGGCCCTGAGAAAGGAAGGGAGCGGCTCAAAGGTGTACAACTATCGATCAGCGATGTCACAACTCTACTAAAATACTGGGGTTTTTGACTTCAATAGCCATTTATTTAGATTTTAGGAAGTACCATACTCACTCCTGGGAATGAGTCAGTCAGCCCAAAGAGATGATGCTGCTTCCGGAAAATTCCAATAGCACTTCCTGTAACTGAGCTTTGCATGAGAGCCAATGGATCGTTATAAACTTCCTTAGCCTGGAGATGTTAAACAATCAAAGTTTTGTACATATTTTTTGCTCTAAATTTTATATGTATAAGGATATGCATATATCAATAGCTATCTCTCTCTATCTGCATATATATAGAAACATACGTGTACTCCCATAGTAAATTTGTAGGCATCCAGTGGTATGTTTATGTTCCTGCATCCACACATACATTTCTGTAGATAGCTACACAGGGGAGCATTAGCTGTGCAGAAAAGGAAAAGCCTTACTCACCGTCCTGAAGGCAAATGATGTTGTACTCCAAGTTTGCAAGGTAGGATTACAAAAACACTATTCCTTTTTTAGGCTTATGAAATGCCACCAGCCTAAGGCAAAGCTGGGAAGTCAGCATATTTTTCTGATGTGCTGAAGCCTGGCTTTGCCTTGCTTCTGTCTTTCTTTTCTTTTACTTCTTACTCTCTCTCTTCTCTAAACATTTATCGAGAGTCTCCCGTGTGAAAATTACTGTGCTTTCTGCCGTGAGAGATAGGGAAACAGGATACACACACAGACACACACACACACACAGACACACACACAACACACTAATGTAATATATGTGTATATATACACATATATAACTGTACGTGTATACATGCATATATTTATACATACATATATACATACATACAGATAGATAGACAGACAGATAGATAAACAGACAGACAGACAGTCTTTGCCTTCTAAGAGTGAATGCTTTACCAGGTGAGACAAAACATACAAAGGTAATTACAATAGAAGACAGTATATAGCTAACAAGTGAGAAGTTCATATACTATGTCCTAAAAGTGGTACAGTGGTTAAAATATTGGATCTGAAGTTAGGAAGACCTGAGTTCAAATACAGCCTTAGATACTTAATAATTATGTGACCCTGGGCAAGTCACTTAAGATCTACATGTCTCTGTTTTATAATAGGTCAAATGTGCCTCCCAGAGTTTTTTGTAAAAGTAAAATGAAATATTTGTAAAGTGCTTTGCAAACCTTAAAAATGTTATATAAATGCTAACGTGTTATTATCGGAAGATTTCAGAGGAGGCAAGACCACTCTTTATAAGCTAAGGTGGCTGGGGAAGGATTCACATAGCATGTTGAGTTAATCTTTGAAAGATGAGTAGGGTGATATGGCTACAAAGGAAATAGATTATCCTTGTCTGTCTTGTGCTAGACAGAATTTCTGAGGCTTTCCCTTCATATCCAATGCTCTTGAAATCCAAACTTGCTTTTCGGCAAGGATTCAATATTAGTCATCTGTACCTTAGGGATAATTTAAGCCATTGGTTGATTTCTTCCCAGAGTATAGGAACTTAAAATTTATTCTCTGGTTAGAGAATGAAAGCATTTCCCACTGTTGAAGAAATTTCAGAAATCAGTGAACAAACCGGGGAGCTGGATGTTGGGCTGGATGGTGGGGAGTTTTTCTCCAACCCTTTGAAACCATTTCCAAGTCCTTATTTTTCCTGGAGCCTGCCTTCTGAAATATGCACATTTTAAAAAGAATACACTGAACTCGAGGAATAAGCATCATTGGTTTGTGGGTCCTAATTAGTTTTGCCCAGTTTGGACATTTTAAATATTAGATTTCTGTGTTCTGGTTGTCTGTGCCCCCTCTTTCCTGATGAATCTCCAGTTCTAGAAGTTTTCCCCAGGCTTCCTCTTAGGATTTTCCATTAAGTGTTCTTCAGCCCTTACAGGTGGGGTGGGAAGGGGTAGAATCCATGGTAAACTCTAGCGCTGGCCCCAGTGGCCCTTACTTTTAAAAAGCTGCATGTCTGTAGGCGAAAGGCCCTTTTTCTAATGACTAGAGGATCAATCCAGATAAGCCCCAACAAATAGCTAACATTTATGTCATACTGAATGACAGCTAGGTGGCTGAGTGGATAGTAGATAGTGGCATTTAATACGTGCCAGGCACTCTGCTAAGCATTTTATAATGACTATCTCATTTGATCCTCCTAACAACCCTGGGAGGTGGATTCTATTATTATCCAAATTTTACAGATGAGGAAACTGAGGCAAGCAGGGATTAAGTGACTTGCCTAGGGTCACATAACTTGTAAATGTCTGAGACACCAGCCATGTTGGAAGGGGTCTTGCCAAGTGATACTGTAAATACTCAGAACTGTAGGTCACCTGGGGCTTAATTGATACCTGCTAACCATTTACAATACCAGTTGACCAGACTTGTTACATGAGTGCCATGATCAGGTCACTGAAGACAAGTTGGACCACATTTAAGTTATCCTCGTCTGCTCCTTACTGGTTAGAACAGTGGTTCTCAACCTGTGGGTCATGACCTCTTTCCGATGGTCTTGGGAACCGAGACACTGCTCCTCTATCCCTCTCCAGGCGGGTCTGCCCACATGCAGTATTAAAGGGTCGTGGCATTAGGAAGGTTGAGAACCACTGGGTTAGAAGCTGCCCTGGTCAGGTGCATTTGTCAAGCCTGTAAGTGGAGCCTATAAGGGTTTAAAACACCAGCCAAGAACATATGAAGGCCGCGTTGCCCTTACCCTGGAGGATCTTACAGTATAGTGGGGAATAGAAGAGTTTAAACACCTACGAAACAAGATCAGTCTGGGTTATTTTTCTCTTGACAGGTGTCTCCCTGGCTTTTTTGGGGGGGGGGGGAGGGAAGTATGGTTTTTTTGTTGTTGTTTGTGTTTCATTTTAATTTACCTTTCTGAGGTTTGGTTAGAGCCCTGGTATGTTGAGTCACTCTGCTTTTCTATATCTTATTGAGCCTGACAATTATTAGTTAGTGCTGGGGAAAGGAGATGGACAGGTGGGAGGAAGAATGGGGATTTGCTGTTCTTCACTGTTGAGTGATTTGTTTGGACCCACTGAGCTAATGCAATGCAGACCAGAGCAGGCTATGAATTCCGGAAGGATGCAGAGATAGCAGTGAGGCCAGGATGCCCTTTGGGAGACTCTGGTGACTCATCCAGGCCTCACAGCATCTCCTAGGGTAGGAAGCCTAGCATAGGAGAGAACCAGAGTGAAGCATTCAAAGTAATGTGTCATAACTCCATGTGGTGGAAAATTTTATGGTTGTTACTTGGTATGGTCAAACCAATGGATTAACATCCTTTACTTGGCTGTTGTGAACTTTTTTCCCCCTTAACATCTGAGCCTTCAGGAACCTCCACAACCTTATCGTTACTTTATCAGTTTGTCTTTAGTGGAACTGCTTATGAGTTAATCATGCATTTCCCCTTAGTGTTTGTAAGGCACACATTTCTTGTTACTTGTTTTTCTATCGTAATATTAATGTGGACTTTCTCTCTTGACCTGTCACTGCTTTCTAAGATGGAATTAGGTCTTTTACTTTGATGGAGTGCACTTTTAACCAAAGGAAACAGAGCAAAATTGAATGTCTTAGAGCTTGAGCAAGTGGGATCAGACCATATTTATTCAGAATGACAGTTGGGGCAAAGGGAGCAAGGGAGATAAGTCCTGTCTGAATCAGTGAGGCAACAGATTGATACCTTGCTCTTAAAAACATGACATTTGGTTACTTTTAAGTATGTGCAATAACAGAAACCAGGGTTCTAGCTTTAATCCCTAGAGGTCTACAATAGGGGGCCCTCTCTAGTCATCCTTCTCTATATCTCACCACTGGACCTAGATGGCTTCAGAGGAGAGAGTGAGACTGATGACTTTGTTTGCAGAGCACTGCCTCCCTTAAATCCAATTCATGTGTGAATCAAGGCATCACCTTCCTGATGTCATTGGTCTTCTTCTAGAATGATGGACAAAACAACAACAACAACGTTTGTTGAATAAATAAGTGAAAATCGCTTATGGTTAGTAAATTCATTATCTTGATACATTAAGGATTTGTGATTTCATCAGTGTGTGCTTAAGGACTTTAATAGTGAAGGCAGACCACAACCTTTCACTTAGGAGCTAAATCCTAGGGGTTGGCCTAAGCCAGTAAAAGGTTAAGTGATTGGTCCAGAGTCAAATAGTAATAAGTGTTACAAGTGGAATTTGAACTCATGTCTTTCTGATTCCAAGCTCAATATTCTATTTACTAATTCATCCTTCCTGCTCCCTGTTTATCCCTTATTTCTATGTACTTCTAAAGCAAATCTCCTAGTTTAACCCCCACCCCACCCCCATACTAGCTATTTCATTAAGTTTTTACCGAACTTTTCCCCTCTCCAAGGTAGATGCCAGCCCACCCAACCTCCACATGTTTACAAAAGCCAAATATGTGAGGTTTGGTGGGTGTGGAGGTATACCAGACCTGTGCTGTCAGTGGTGGTAGAGAACTCTTGGTGAGCTCTCCCTGCCAACACAGAGTGGGGTACCTTCTCCATAAATTAAAGTTTCTGAACGATGTCAGGGTTACGGGGTGCAGGGAGTGGGGGATGAGATATTAAGTGACTAGCCCAGGGTCATGGAGCCAGGCTGCATTGGAGGTAGCAATTGAACCAAAGACTTCCTGATTCTGAGGCCAGCTCTCCATGCATTGTAACATATCCCCCTGGGGTCTGATTTATTCATGTTTTATTTTATTCCAAGCACACTTTTCACGTTTTATCTTCATGAAAAGAATTTTTGTTTGAAGAAAACTGCTTTCTACCCCCGACCCCCTGATGCCCTGTTTTCAGAATATGAACCATGGTCTCCAGTTCTTCCTATACATTTGTGGTGTTCTACAAGTCAGCACACATTTATTAAGCACTTCCCTTCCTGTGTGCTAGACCCTCTGCTAAGTGCTGTGCCATATTGAAAAGAGCCTGGGATTGGGAACCAGGAGACTTTGGATCTAGGTTTTCACCAACTAGCTCTGTAGCCTTAACGAAAAACATTGAACCATAGCATCTCACACCAGCTGGGAGGGACCTTTAAGATTACATAGTCCAACCTCATTCTGCTGATGAGGAAATTGCTAAAGACTACATAATTGGTTTGAGTTCTTGGGCCTCGGTTTCTCATCTGTAAAATAACAAGATTGTACTCAACTGAGCCCTGGAAAACCAAAATGTGCTGCTTCTTTTATGCTGGTCCTTTAAATCCCAGAAAGCCAACATAAGCTGATTTTTGAAAGAATGTAAATAAGCAAAATATTCTTTAAATAAATGTTGTGACCCTTAACTATTTACTGTTTGGAAATGATCAGCAGGTGCAGAAACCTAGGAGAAGGCAGAGGAATTCATTCCTTGCAAGAAAGGCCATGAAATCTCAATTGCTTGGGCTTTTTGGGTAGTGACCTAGCAGCTGGATTTCAGACTTCAAATGCTGAGTCATATCATTTTAGCCCACGGACCCACTGTAGAGCCTGAAGCGTCTCCTGCTCCTTTTCCTCCCCCCTAGCTCGTTTGGACAGCTGGAGTGAGGTTCAGAAAGCAAATTCCTTCCTGGCCCACTCAGCTTCAAACTGTTCACAGTTTTGTCTCTGTACAAACATAGTATTCTTGTTTTTGCTGAATTGGGGAAATTAAAACTGATTTTGAGTTGCCAGACAGGGCTTTTGCTCTTTTTACTTTTGAAGGCATGTTTCTGTGTTGCTGGATCATGTTATTGCTCCCGCCTCTTTCCTTCCCCACTGCTAAACCAAGAACCTTTACAGAAAACTTCAGGTGGGTAAAAAGTCTCTTTTGAATGCTGCCTGAACATATAGCAGTTACCATGTCTGTCCAGTAGAGGACACTCTTTCACTAAAACATCCTCTTGCCATCACTACTGAGCTTCCCCAAAGACATTTCCATTCCCCATGCTTTGTGGTGATCGTGCCAGAGAAAGGGACAGCTGTCCTAGGAGTGCATCAGTGTACTTCATTTATTGTCTCATGACCTAGTCTTTTCTAGGAGACACCCTGAGTTATCATCTTCTCTCTCCAAATTTCTCATAGCTCCTTTTTTGTGCATAGAATCTGAGTTGCACGGGTTGGCAGAGTCCGTCCTGTGTAGTCTCTACCTGTATTTGGAATACAGATCCTCTTTACACATCCCAGACAAATGGTTATCTAGTCTTTGGATGAAAATCTTCAGTAAGAGGGACTCACGAGCTCCCTGTGGCCTGCCCATGTCACTTTGGAAAGCTCTGATTTCACTGTCTCTTGTCTTGTAGTTGGATTTTTTACATTTCTTTCCCCTTCCATTCCCTTAAATTGTAAGATCCTTGAGAATTAAATTGTATTTTTATCCTCAGAAATGAGCACAGTGCCTTATCTCTAATAGGAACCTAATAAATGTTTGTTAAATTGAATTGAATTCATAGTTTTTATAGTTCTTATTTCACTGCGTAGACTATTGAGTTGTACTTAAATAATACCAATAAATTACTGTCTCTTGAATACCCGAACTGCTTAAGTGAAAGAAATGTCAAATCAGATTTTGATTTATTATAACAAGAGAGAAAATTCACTGTAGTCGTAGCATGATGCTGGTTCATAGGATCATGGATTTATGACTAGAAGGATCCTTAGAAATCATCAATTTCATGTCCTCCGTATTAAAAATAAGAAAACTGAGATATAGAAGAGTTAAAGGACTTGACCAGGTTTGCACAGCTAGTAAAGTGACTGAGGCAGGACTTAAACTTAGGTCTTTCTGACTATCCACCACACCAGCTAGTTGTATCTGAAGTTGCATTTTCAGCTGCTCAAAAATAAAGGTGTCCCAGGAATAGCATAACAGTATTGTTTCTTTAAATAGTCTTTTGTGGGAAGGGCAGGGGTACAGTTTAGTAAAGTTTGATGAATATGGCCGCTAAGGAACAAGGCTTCCATTCAAAATCATTCTTCCGTTGTTTATATAGGACCTCAAGGGCAATAGCAACCTGTGAGAACATTGTTCCTGCATCCTCTGAGGACTTACATTTGGCTCCCGCCCCAGCCAGTGATGCAGAATTACCAGCTTCTCAAAGCCAAGATCTGAAGAAGGACTTAAAAAGGTATTTTGCCAAGTGTGTCTGGGAGCAGGCCTCTCAGAACCTCACATAACTGAGGAAGAAAAGAAGCTAAAGCAGAAATTCTGTTTTCCTTTTTACCAAATCAAGGCACATCTCTGTGATCCTGGGTAGCAGGCAGTAGGTTCTCTGGATGTGATGCTTATTGTGGTAGATACCGTCCCAGGCTTCATCTGTTTTGGCCTGGAATGTGTGATAATTGGATTTTGCTCTCTAAGTTCTATTTTCATAGAGAATACAGATGAATAGTAGAAAGAGGAATAAAATCTACCATTTACATGCAAATAATTGATCATTTATTACATTGTGATCTTGCAGTCAGATTTCATCTTCCTATTACATCCCTCAGGATGCCTTGTACATATTTGACACAACAAACATTTCTTGAAATGAATAGAATATGCTAATCATGAATCATTCTTTGTATTCTTCAAAGCAGTCCCAAAAGGAGCTCTTCTGGTGAACTCTTTATTAGCCTAGTTTCAAGTTCAAATTTAAACCAGCGTTTATTGAGTGGCCACTGTGTAAATAATATCAAGCTAGGTGTGAGTGGTTAGAGAGAATTCCCAGTCCTTGTTCCTAAAGAGATTATAATCTAGCTGAGTATAGACACGTGAAAGAGTGAATAACCATACTGGTAGAAAAATATGAGAGATGTCACAAGGCAGCATTTGGTAAGTGTCCCATGAGTGGTACAGTAGATGAATGCTCTGGACCAGTGGTTCTCAACCTTCCTAATGCCATGACCCTTTAATACTCGTATGTGGGTGTATCTGCATGTGGGCAGACCTTCCTGGAGATGGATAGAGGAGCGGTGTCTCGGTTCCTAAGACTATCGGAAATATGTTTTCCGATGGCCTTAGGTGACCCCTGTAACCCCTGTGGAAGGGTCATTTGACCCCCAAGGGGTCACAACCCATAGGTTGGGAACTGCTGCTCTAGAGCATCAGAAGAAGTCATTGTGGGATGGCCTTTATGGAGGCAATGGGACTTGAGTGAGGCCTTGAAGGATAGATGAGGTTTGCATTGGTAGAGAGGAGTGGAGGATGTTTCAGATGGGGGAAAGCAGTGTGAACAAAGGTCCTGAGGCAGGATATTGTCAAAAAATTAATAGGCTAATTTACTTTGTATTTGATTCATTGGGATTATATATTAATTGAACAGATATTGGCTACTGATAAGCTATAGTTCATATTACTTACCAGTTCAGGTACCCTGATTTAATGAACTTTTAGTACACAGTTCATAGTAGAGTGATGCATCAGGAGAGGACTGTTCATCTCTTTGCTCAAGGATTAGACTTGTTCTTGTTTAATTTGAGAGGACAGAACAAGAAACAATAAGTTGAAAAGACAGAAGCAGATCTGGGCACTTATAAGGAGCAATTCCGAACAGTTAGAGCTCTCCAAAAGTGGAATGGGATCTCTTGGAAGTCAGTGACTTCCCTACCACTTGAACTCTTCAAGGGTAGCTTGGATATCACTTATTAGGCACTTCATGGAAGGGATTTCTGGTCAAGTATAGACTACAACTGGATACTCTTCCAACTCTAAGATCCAGTGCTGACATTTGTACCCTAGAGTAAATTTTGGCAAATCATATAGTGGTATAAGGAAGCTGGTACCCTGTTAGATTGGGTTCAGTGTTGGATCAAAAGGACATACTCATAGATCAGTCAACAAAAGCAGTCTACTCAGCCAGAGTGGGAGGATATCCAACAAGGGTATTCACTGAGGACACCTTTACTGAGCAGCCAGCTGAGCGAAGCTCCTTTGCCTAATTTGCCCATCATTTTCTACCAGCAAAGCATCAGACAGTTCTTGGAACTCTTCCTTTTGCTTTGCATGTAAGCAGTGAAAAAGTGAGGTCAATGACCTGAGCCAATGACCTCCCCTGAGCCAATCATATGTCAAGGATGGTCTCAATACCTTTTAAGGAAAAACTAATGTGTATTGGGGTAACAGGTTGAGGGGAAGATGATTTAATAAATTGTTCCCACTGCAAGTGGTACAACTTGTAAATCTCAGATCATAGCGTAAGAGAATGTCAGAATTGGTAAGTAACTCAGAGCTTACCAGGTGTAACCCCCTAATTTTATGGGTCAGGAAACTTGAAGCCTTCATTTGCTTGCTATTGGCATAGGACTTCCTAAAGATACTGCAGTTATCTCGAGTGTCCCACCTAATTTAGGCCCCATGGTGACAGAAATCGGGGCTTCCCATGTCCTAAAACTGGTGCAGTTCCACTGTTCTGGTTGTGCTTGTGTTAGTATTTCTAGATTCTAGCCTGCCATGTTATTACCATCTTACAGCATCATAGTGGCAACTTTGAGCCATCAGAGGCTCTAATCCTTAACCTTTTTTCAACATGGACCTTTTTTTTTTTTTTTTTACCTTTTTCTGGTGCTTGTGAAGCTGGCTTTTTTTGTTTGTTTGTTTTCAGTGTGAAGAGGTAACTTCATTTCGTTGAAATATGCATTATTCACCAGGACTGGAAGGAAGGCTATGGACTACATTGATCATTTATGATCTTGATGATTCATTCTTGGTCAATTCAAGTTTCAAGCCAGTGTTTGTCCCTGTGGGGTAAAGCAGTTTTCTCTTGACTCATCTGTATGAGGGCTGTTGAAGTCTATTTCTTTCCTTTCCATCCTTAGAGAGGATAAAGGCACATATCCTGCCTTCCCAAGCTCAGAAAGAATATACAGAATCAACAGATGTTGTGGTCCCACAGCTATGTAGGGTGACTTCCTGCCACCAATGAGCCCATACATTCTAGTCAATCCAATATCTGCTGCAGAAATCATGACATCATCCCATATTTTGAGCTGAAATGTGGGCTTTTCTCCAGGAATTTTCACACTCCCACAATATGATGACTGATATTCATTAGGCCAAGAGACTTAAAAGTTTCACAAAAAACAGATGTGGCACAGAGGGAGGTGGGGGAGTTAGATAGTAAGGAGAAAGAGAGTTCAAGTCACCATACCTCCCAACCCTTCTGTCTCAAATGTGACTCAAGCCAAATCATGTCCCAGGAGAAAGATAACTCACCTCTGGGAATGATTAACAGTTGAGCAACTCAAGGGACCAAGACATGTTGAGAAATGTATGATGGCCACTATATGGCTTAGTGCCATTTTTCTATCATTTCTGCTCAGGAGGAAAGAAAGTAAATTAATTATGGCTAGACCTGAGAAATTGACTTGACCTCTTGTAACAGTGAAGTCAAACAAGAACATCTGGTGGAAAAAAGAAGAAAAAGGAGATCCAAAAGCCTTTATTAGATAGAAAAGTCTGGTCATCTTCCTTTTTCTGGTGCACTTAGTCCTTCTGACAAAATGGTGAAAGAGTTCTCACATGAGGGGAGCAAAAGGAGCCAGTGACCCTTGAGTCAAAGAAACCTAGTAACAAATATTCTTGAGGCTCCTGGTCTCTGACCCCTCCCTTCTTTTTGTAGGTGAACTGGGTCCAAAATATATTTCTTATACAAAGCTCACCATTGTATCTTGAGAATTCAGAAACCCCTTAAACAAGGTAATCTATGTAAAATTCATTGTAAACGCAAAGTCCCATATGACTGAAAGGTGTTATTATTGCTAGAGCAAAAGCAGAGAGGTCATTTATACAAGAAACTACAGAAAAATTATCTTGAAGTATCTTGGACTTAACGAATAATGTAGATTATGTGATGAAATGGTAGAAACTTTGCAGGATATTGCTGTTTTTTGCAAAAATTTTGCAACTGTAAAATATTTAGCAAAACACAACCTGGTGACCAGAATTATGCTTCAGAAGCATGCCGTCCTTGATAAAATAACAAACGACACATCCTGAATTACAATCCAATCCTCAAAATATCCTTGAGAATTAAACAAATGAACATCATTACAGAAGAAATTGTTGTACACAATCACCCAGACATAACATGGATCGATAACAATTTGAGAACGATATTTTTCATAGATGTTACTATGCCAAATATCTATAATCTCCAAATGACACAATTAAAAGCTTTCAAAATGAAGAGACATAGTGGAAGAAATCAAAGCCATGTGGGATCAGGATGAGGTACAAATTAACTCACCATTCTGCCTCATACAGAAGTCATCCTGAAAATGCTTTCAGAAAGCCAACAGGTGAGTTTAGATCCCAGTACTTTGACTTAATTACAGAAAAAGTTCTTTTATCCACTAATGAATAAATTAGATATTTAAACTAATATTAAATATTCATAACAATATTAATAAATATTACTACTTAAATATTTAAATGTAATAGGACAGCATCTTGTCTCTGGACCATTTCTATCTGAACCACATTCAAGAAGATAAGATGAAGGAGATAGTAATATAACGAGATTCATGTTTCTATAGCACTTTTCATGTTTTCAAAGTATTTTCCTCACAATAGACTTGTGAGCTGGTCAGGGCAAATATCAATCCTCATTTTGCAGATAAAGAAAAGGTTTCAGGAAGGTTTAGTGACTTGGCCCAGATGATAATGCTAGCAGATGCTGGAACTGGGATTCAAGACCAGGCATTCTGGATATGACTAACTGCTTGTGACCCTACTCTTAATGTCCATATAAAATATCTGTATTAGGAAGGTTTGAAATGTTTATTCACAGATCATGGAATAAGGAACTAAAGGGTCTAATCCGTGTCAGAATGTATTCACACAAATAATGTTTTAATCATTGTCTTAATCTTATTCCAGCTGTTGTATGGCAGACAGCTAATTAATACATTGTATAATATTACCATTTTAATGAGACAGAGAAAATGCTTTCTAAAGCTAGAGTTCAGGGTTTCTTGTTGACTTAGAATATACTGATTTTCCTAAGGTTTTCCTAAGCAATGTTATGTAACTAAGTGCCCTTTATTTTGTGGGAATAAATAACCTGGAGAGTTATTGGTGACATAGGATTAAAAGATTTAGATAATTTGATAATTCATTTTCTAGATGAGGACACTGAGGTCCAGATATTTTAGGTAATTCATTTTACAGATAAGGAAATTGAGGCCCAGGAAGGGAAAAGTTTACTGAGGTCATTAGTAGATAAGTTAGGATTTGAAATCAAATCATCTGATGTTTGTCATTTAGTCAATCAGCATTTATTAAGAGCTTATTATGGGCAGCTCGGTGAGAGTGGATAGAGCACTAAGCCTAAAGTCAGGAAGACCTGATTCTTACTAGCTAGCTGTATGACCCTGGGCAAGTCATTTAACCCTGTTTGCCTCAGTTTCCTCATCTGCAAAATGAGCTACAGAAGGAAATGGCAAACCACTCCAGTATCTTTGCCAAGAAAACTCCAAATGGGGTCATGAATTGTTAGATGTGACTGAACAACAACAATAAAAGCTTGTTATGTTCCAGGTGTTGTGCTAAGTCCTGGATGTGGAAGGAAAAACACTCTCCTTACCCATAAGGAACCTATGCTGCCTTTATTTTCTAAGTGACTTGGAAAGTTCACCTTTCTGGGATGTTTTCCCCTTTAGTAAAATGAAAGGACTGGACTGGATTCACTTCAAATTTAACTAAAATGATTTAGTTCATACATTGTGCAAGGTACTGATGACACAAAGACAAATGAAGTACCTGCCCTTGAATAGCTTACATTCTTCTGGAAGAGGGGAATACAATATGCATACATATGAGTAATACAAAGCATTATAAAATCATTTCAAGAGGTCAGAGCATAGGAAGTGTCTTATGAGGAAGAAGCCCTTGAGTGATGCTTAGGAAAAAGCTAGAGATTTTGTGGGGCAGGGGTGAGACGGAGGGGCATTTCAGGCATGGGGGAGGAAGCCACCTTTTAGCAAAGGCAAAAAAGTGGGATGATGGAGTCATCTCAGCGATGCTCTTGGATGTTTCTTCCAGACTGAACGTTCCATGATTCTTCTGGCCATGCAAATATTAATGAAACACTGGAACCAGGTGTTTGATTGTCATGCTGTGGGGACCATTTGTCTGGGGCATATCATAGTATAGGCATGGAAAGATCAAAATACTTAAGATGGAGTTAGAACCCTCAGATAAGTGAGAAGATGGTGAGAGAACATCTAACTGCTTTCAGTCTCTTCTGCCTTAGAGGCAATGCATCCCAGGGAACGGAAAGGACAGGAGGATGTGATTGCTGAGCTCCACACTTGGCAAAAACCGACAAACCCAAAAGACCAAACTTGATGAAATAAACCCGTGAGGAAGAGGAGAAGTGCTGAAGGAAGAATGGAGACAGACAAAAATACTGTCCTCATTTTCCACAACAGTGAAGAGGTGGAGATTTTCTAGCCACATAGGCGGTTGACCTTGACTTCTATTCCTAGCAGAATGCTAGCACTTGTTCTTTAAAAAGTGGTTTGTGCACATTTAGAAAGGACTGTGCTGATCCCTGAGAGCCACAGGCCACATGAGGCCAGGCTAACCTCATTTCCTTTTCTGATAGGGTGATTTGATGGGGAGACAACCATAAGGATGCCACAGATATAGTATACCTGAATTTCAGCAAGACGGCATGCTTATAAAAATTACAAACAACACAAAGCTGGTGGAGATAGCTAATATATTAGATGATAGAGCAAGGAGCTGGAATTCCTGATAGATTAAAATAATGGGTCACGTTGAAAAAGCTGAAATCTAATAGGGGTAAATGCAACTGAATTTTAAAAATCAGCTGTATAAATGGCCAGGGTGGGGATGGGGGAAACATTATTAGACAACAATTTGTACAAAAAAAGGTCTCAAAGTTAGTGGAATGAAGGTTCAATATGATGCAATAGTTTAACATGGTAACCTAAAAAGCTAATATGATTGTGAACCACAATAATTTTGGCAGATTGTCCATCCAGAATAAAAGATGTGCAATCACAAACTGAACTCTGCTCTGGCCAGATGTTTGGAGTACTTTTGTCGGCTTCTGGACATCCCATACCCACCATTTGACAAAGCTAGAGCATGTCCAGAAGGAGGCATTATGATTGTGAGCAGACTAGAGGCCAGGCCAATTAATGGTTGAAGGACTTGGGATGTTTAGCATGGAGAAGAGAAGCCTTGGAGGTGGGATCTGAAAGCCAAGCTCAACTGTTTGAAGGGTGGTCATGCAGATGAGGACTTGATTTGATGGGCTCATGTCCCATGACAGAGGTCAGGACCAGGAGCACTGGATAGAAGGTGCAAAGAGAGATTTTGGCACAATAGAAAATTTCTTATATAGAGCTATCCAGGAATGTAAGAGGCATGCTCCTGGAAGAGCTTCTGCCTCTCCAAGTTGGGAACAATGTCTTTAATCAGAGGGTGGTTGACTCTTTGTCATGAATGTTACAGAGAGTGTTCTCAGGTGGTCTCTGAGGTTCTTTCTTCAGGTTCTGAGGTCCTTTCCAACTCAGAGATTCTGTGAGTTTTTGGTGTCTGTGGCACAGCCCTAATTGGCAATTAACACATTTATCTTTCCTGGGGCTGTTACATTTCCTTGTAGATTTTTTTTTGTGTTTCTTCCTTTTTATTTTTTAAGATCCTCACAATTATCCTGTTGAGTATTTGTCTGTCACATCAAGAAATCGCTATAAACCTGTGGTTCAAATCTTATTTAACTCATGTTTAATAGCAAGGAGAATACAATGAAATTAGGGGTGGAGATCACAACCCATCCTTGCCTGCTCATCCTCTTCAGATTCATTCTATCCTACTTGCAATGAAACTCTTCTTCCTGGTCACTTTCTAGGAGCATAGAATTTGCAGGCCAAACCTTCTGATGAGCCAGCAGGTGATTGGGAGGACAGTGAAGGGGATATGGATTGAGGGAGTATCTAGATTTTCCCAATGGTACCTGTATAGCTGTAGCTGTGGTTACCCCATAGTGATTAGGTTATCTGCCCTGGGGTGGAGGCTGAAACCAAGCTCAGAAGGAGGGGGTTGGGAGGCTTCCAGAGCAGAAGGAGAGTTAAAGTGGGGAGAGTGTTCAGGAGTATGACTATGGGTAGTGGTGTTGGAAACAAGCCTTGTATTTTGCTTTTGGTGCAAGCTATATTCTGACCCTCTTCTTCGTTGATCACATACCTTGGGTTTAAGACATAGCTTGAGAACACTGATTTAGACCAATAGGCCATAGGAAACAAGGTGCCTGCCACCATGGGGTGGTGGTATAACTTAGTTAAAGGATCAGTACTCAGATGTGAAAACAGCCATTCCAATTACAAAAATAAAGTTATAAAGCGACAGCAAATATCTCAGGGTCCAATATGGTGTGAATGTATACGTGGGTGAGAGTCCTGGCAATGGGAAATATCCATTCCTCTCAGTTTTTCTATATTCAGAGGGGAATAGAGAATGCTTATCCTGGATAACTTCTGATTTTCTTCTGAGACAGGCAAATTCCTTTGAATTCACAAGTTCAACTGAAGATATTGAAAAGGGTGGATGACGTTAGAGCAAATTGCTTATAAAATGAGTCAGATCTAAAAGTGATAAGGAAACTGAATCCTCAAAGTAAGGGGGAAAGCAATACAAAGTTAATTTTAGATGAACCTTCTGCGGACTTGACTTTGCAGAGGAACCAAAGGAGACGAGCGTCTGTCACCAGAATATTCCCCTTATGGGGTGACTCCCCGTAAGCTACCCACAGTTGCTGGTTGGAGGTATCTTTAGCAATCACATCAGTTTCCAGATGGGTGTGATTGATATCATCAAAGCTAGACATGAGCTAGTGATTTGTACTCTCAGGAATGTGGAGTTACAAGTAATGTGAATGTAAGTGGAACGATTAGGACCTTCCCATCTCTGTTGGAAAATTCTTATTCTTTGGTGGCGTATTAGTTTACTCTGCTTGTGATTTGCCTTTTTTTTCTGGTGACTGGGAATCATTGGGTCAGAGACCTAAAGCAGGGAAGGAACCTCAGAGGCCATCTTATCTAACCTTCTCATTTTACAGATGAGGAAACTGAGGCTCAGTGAGCTAAATGAGTTGCCTAAGGTTATATAAGTACTGTCAGAAGTGAGGTTTGAGCCGAGGCCTTTGGAATCCAGGGCCAGTACTCTCTTCTCTATACCTCACTCCCTCTTGTTCCAATATTCTGTCTTAAGTTGGTAAGTAATTGATCAGCATATATTAGAGAAAAGTAAATTTTTGCTCCTGATTACCTGAAGATAGCATCAAACTGTTTACCTTTAGCCATCTCCAGTCATTCCGATCTATAACTTGCCACCAGGCCCAGATGGCTCTGGAAGAGAAAGTGAGTCACAGCCCTGTCTCACTTAAATCCAGTTCATTCGCATGTCATGGCATCACCTCCCCGATATCATGGTCCTCTTCGAGAAACAAAGGGCAAAACCAACAACAGCTGCACCACTTAACTGACTAGATGACTTCTGACTTCTCAGAGGCAGAAGATCTGGGTAAAGTTTTGGCTTCAGCACTTACCAGCTGTGTGACCCTGGGCAAGTCACTGCATATCTCTGAGCTTCGATTCCAGTGTCTGGTACAATAGAAAAGCTGGTCACCAGCTGTGTAGTCAAGATCTGGGTTTGACTCCTACCTCTGACACTACCTACATATGTGCTATGTGACCTTAGGCAAAACAAAAAGAGGTGTGTGTGTGTGTGTGTGTGTGTGTGTGTGTGTGTGTGTGTGTGTGTGTGTGTGTGTGTGATATTTACATTACCTTCCTCCCAGGGTTGTTTCGAGGAAAGTACTTTGTGAATCTACAGTTGCCATTCAGACCTGAGCTACTTTTAGTACGAGGACCCAGAATGGACCTAACACTCTGAGAGGTCAAGGGATCTATTTGAGATAACAATGTGCTTGGGAAAAAAAAATCTTTGCAAGATAGAAATTTGGGACCCAGCCACTATTCTTTGTAGTCAGGGCAGATATTCTTGTATCAGTGTTTGGAGGCAAGCCAAGATTGAGTCTCTAACACAAGTGAGAAAAGGGAGGAGGGTGGTGGGATTTTAAGAAAAGAATAGAAAAGTTAGAAGGACAAATGAGAGAAAAAGCTGTAGCTAGGGTTAAAAATTCTCTCTAGAGTCATGGAAAAGATCCCCAAATTATCTAACAAGCATCTTTCTCCTGGTTGAATTAATTCTGGCTCCTCTTGGGAATACTTAGCAAAATCTCTTGGATCTTTAGCAGCTAGGGGTGTGGTTACAGGCATCAGCATGGAGACAACCAAGATTGTTGTATCCCAACGCTGAAACGCGACCAGACCCCAGTCTAAAGGGATTTTCCCACAAGAAGAAGCATCTTTGCAACAGCTGGAGGCAGACTTAGCTGAGGTCACTCTTTCCTTTGGGCAGTCGCTCTGGGGCTGGTGGAAACTTCCTTCCTTGGTGGTGTATATATAGGTAGGCTGTTTTCTGGATGTGGAGATTGATTGGGTATAGAGCATTTGAGCTGGTTCTGATTGGGGGAAATCTGGGTGTCCTAGAAACTGCTAGAAAGTTTTGTAGGGAATCCGAATGCTGGGGCTAGCAGGGAGATTGTAGCAGTCTTATCTAACCTTCCTCTTTTACAGAGAAGAACACTGAAGATGAGAGGTGAAGTTCAGCATGTTATAGTCATGGAAAGGGTACTGAATGTAGAGTCACAGGACACAGGTGCAAATCTCTCTGTTATTTTCTGCCTGGGTAATTTTGGGCAACTTGTTCAGCTTTGGGGCCTTTAGCTTTCTCCTCTTCAAAATGTTGAGGTAGGGGATGGGGAGGCAGTATGGTGCGATGGTTAGAACATAGACGTTGGCATTAGAGAACTTGGGTTAAATTCTTACATCTGCTCCTTTACTACCCATGTTACCCTGGACTCAGCCTCTCTGGGCCTCAATTTCCTCATTTGTAAAAGGAGAGGATTGGATTTAATGGCCTGTAAGGGTCCTTTAACTCTAAAGCTATAATGTCATGATTTCAGAAGGTTCTTTCCTACCCTAGACCTGCTTAGGGTCTTATAGCTAGAATCGGGACATCATGGTGCCCCCTTAGAGATAATCTAATCTACTTATTTTACAGATAAGGAAACTCAGGCAAAATGAATTAAGGAATATGTCTGAGGTCACACACCTGCAATGGGAAGAGCCTGATAGGATTTGAACCCAGATCTCTCAAGTTCTAGGTCAGCCTCACTTCCATCACACTCTCAGCTTTTAATGGCCTCAAATCTCAACTCTTTTTCTGATATTGCAGACCTTACTATTACCCCTTCTCCTTCTTTTGTGCCCAGCTAATCAGAAGATGAAGCAAATAGGGACAACTTTAGATCCAACGAATCTTTCCATTGCTACAATCATGGTATTCCTATCCTCAGGAACTTTCAGTAGCTCCCCATTGCTAAAGAAAATACGAATTCCTGCCATTTTCAAGGCTCTTTGTTGTCTGTTTCCAATCTGCCTATTCAGCCATACTAAAAGTTTCTCTATGTTCTAGTCCAACCATCCTCTCGTCTTCTGCTATGGTCTCATTTATCCATGCCTTTGCTCAAATCTCCTCCCTGTCTAGATAGGTTTCCTTTCTCCTGTTTCCATCTTTGTCTGTTAAAGTCCTTTTCTTCTTTTAAGGCCCAGCTCAATTTCAGCTTTCTCCTTGGACCCTTCCTTGACCACTCCCTCCCTCCTTCAATCCATTTTTTGCCTGGGTTTCTCCTCAGCACTTATATCTGTTGAATATTTGTCTTTCTCCACATCAGAACTGAGAGCAGGGCCTGTACTGTGTCTGTTTTCCCAGCACCCAGCACAGTGCCTAGCACCTAGTAGGCAGTTCATAAATATTAGTGGAATTGAAATGATGCTGAACCCCAGGAAAAGTAGAGCTGTTGGGACAGAAAACACTTTTGTAAATCTGAAAGCCCTTCGGGTTGTTACTATTCCTCTCCATTCCTGTGTTCTTGATCTTTCTACAGTCACTCCACCCATGACTATTATTTAAACTCTCCTGGGGTCATTTTAAATTGCTTTCAGCTGAGCATAGAAAAAAATCCTCAACTTCTTTTAAAGCTTTATGGGCTCCCTTCATTCCACTTCCCCTCACCCCACCCTAGCTCATGGCCAGGACCACACTGCAGATATCCTCTGTGTGAACTCATTTGTAAAGTTGCTTTCTTTCTAAACTGGCTCAGGGCTGGCTCTCATAGGGTGGAAATCACATCTTTGTCCAGAAGGAAGTAATAGCTTCTTAATATCTTGCTAGAGTTCATTGTCAACAAAGTGAGAATTGGCCTTTTGTTTCCCTTTCTAATAATCAGCGAAAGGACAGTTGACCATCAGGTCAGATTTTATACATCTGAAGAGATTCAGGACAGGAACTTACAGCCTTAAGGCCGCATGTGACCTTCTAGGTCCTGAAGTGCGGTTGTTTGACTGAATGCACCCGTGGTTAGCTCATAGAGTGGACATGAGCGGGAGAGTGAGAGATAAGACAGAGAATCATAAAATACAAGGGGCTGATTTTAGCTTATTTTCTAAAAGAATCATTTAATGTTGTTTTGTTATTAAAAGAAATTACTTCACTACAAATTCAAAGTTCTCTGCTACAGAAATATTGGGAAAATTAGTATCTGAATTCAGTTGTGCCTATAAATATAATGTATGGCACTTTCATTGCCATTTTTAAAACATAAAATTATAGAAATTTTAGAATTTATTTAAAATTATTGTTAGGAAAATTTCTTTTTGGAAGTTGGCAGTAGATCCTTTGAACTGATAAATGTGTGCATGATAGAGATTTAACATGCAGATAACACCTATATGTTTACATTCTGCAGACATACACAGAATTATAAAGGTATAGCCCTGTATTTCCCAGACAAAGCTATGTATTTTGCTGAAACCCCATGGGTGGCAAACGTTAAGTCTTGTCCCTCTTTTATTATTGTTACATGCGTGCCCCAACATGTAACAATGAATAGTACTTTGGCCCCAACTATCTAAAGCTGAGGTATGTTAAATTTTGCCCCTCCCCAGGGAGGGGGATCCCTGTTACCCTTACAGGGATTAGAGGTGTCAAATCTCTGCCACTGACTCAAGCCCCCACTGATTTGATTCCTTCAATATTAGAGAGCCTCAGTTCCATTTAACCACTGAACAGTAATATTAGTTTTACAAAGAATTATTTGCTTAAAAGTATTAGGAAGAAAAACCATACAAACATTCCCCGCACCACTTAAAAAGGGGAAATTAGTTGTTTCATTTAAAAAAGATATTCAACTGACATTTTCATCCAAACTATGGAAAAAGATCTTAAGACCAGGCTTTTGACAGTGAATCCTCAGCATGAGTGAAGAGACCTTGAATTGGAGAGCGCTGAAATGCCTAGATACAAAGAGGAAATGGAGTCAAATACTCTTCCAAGAAGGTGCCTGAGGGGAGGGAAGACTCATCCAGATGTTCATCCTTTTCAACAACCTCATGAATTTTCAAGGAAGCCAAAGGAAATCTGTCACAGCAAGTTGTCTTTTTCCCCCTTAGGAATAGTAGCATTTTAATGAGGCTTAAGTTAGACCTACACTTTAAGCTAGGAAGGAAGGAAGAAAGAAAGGAAGAAATAAAAAAAGAGAAAGAGAGAGAGAAAGAAGGAAAGAAAGAAAAAAGGAAGAAAAAATAGAAAGCAGAAAGAAAAAAGAAAGAGAAAGGAAGAAGGAAGGAAAGGAAAGAAGAAAAAGAAAGACCTGTCATGAGAAATCGAGTTGATAGCAGAGTGACTTAAGGTCCAGTTTCTCCACTCTCCTCAGATCAGGGTATCATTACAACCAAGTTTCTAATGTTACAGAGTTTGCTGGAAACAACATGAAAGTGATTCGTGCATCAGCTGGTAGGGAGGCAAACCCGATAGTGTCCAAAGATCCTTTTCATCTCTCTGATTCTAATGGAGAGATAACTGAGGGGGAGAGATAACAGTAAGTGGGAAGAAGTGAGTTCTAATCCCTTCTCTGCTGCATGGCTGTGAAAGTGCTCAGAGAGTGAGGGATTTTTTCTTTCTCTTTTTGAATTTGTATTCTTAGTGCCTGGCACAAAATAGCTACTTAATTAATACCCATTTATTGGTTGATTGAAGTCATTTAGCCTCTCTGGGACTCAGTTTCCTTTTCAATGAAGTGAAGAGATGATTTCTAAAGTCCATTCCAGCTTTAAAATGTTATGTTTTTGATGATGCTTTTAGGTCACTTAAAGACTGCATGAGGTATTATAGTCTTTTATCTACAAGGGGCAAACAGAAAGAAAATCTTATTCCATCCTGATAAAATAAAATTCCAAATTTCAGTGTGTATTTATATTTTTTCCCTGGGGCCTTTGATTATGCAAGGCATGTAAGCTAAAAGGTGGGGTTTAGAATAAAAGGATTAAAAATTCTTTTGTGCATAAGTTGAACTAGTTGTCTGTGAAGGTCCCTTCCTATTCTCAAATTCCATAAATCTATGAAATTTAGGGATTTCTTTCTTCTATATTTCATGTCTGATAGTTAAAGACCTTTTTTTATTAAAGGCCCACCTCAGATTCTGTTTCTTCCATGAAGCTTTCCCATTCATCCCTTCCTCCCACACCCATGTCAACTAGATCTGCCTCTCAGAACCTGGACCTCTTCTTTGCATTTATTTGGCTTTCCTTTGCATCTGAGATCACCTGATTCAAACCCCAACCCCTTCCTAGTATGACTGAGAAGAGTGAAGTCCAGGAATTTCAAAATGTTTGCCCAAAGTCATGCAGGTAGTAGGCTGAAGAGTTGGAATTCAACTCCAGATCCCCAAAGTTATGCAGGTAGTAGGTTGAAGAGTTGGAATTCAACTCCAGATCCTCTGATTTAAAATCTGCGTCTTTTCCATCTATACCAACCTGACCCCATTCCTGCTACATGGACTGATAGAAAATACAACACTGATGCGTAACGTCATTATTAGCCAATGTACTGCCCATTACTTTAATACCAAGGATTAGAACCATTTCCATGGTGTACTGTTCAAATGTTTGTGTAAGACTTGTAAGTCTCTTCATCTCTTTCTAGATTAGTAGGTTAGACAGAAAGGAAAGAACTGTGTAGATGCACAATTGCATTTGTTTAATACCAAATGCTCCATAATAAATAGAAAAAAAAACTGTCATAAACACTTGCTAATTTTTACAATGAGCACATCTGTAACACATTTTTCTATGAACTGGATGATATAATTCCATCATTTAGCAACTGGGAAAACCTGTTGTTATGGATGGACCATTTCTATGAATCATTTCTTCTAAATTTTGTTTTTTAAGGGAAAAAGTAACAACCACAACATTAATAATAACTAACATTTACATAGTGCTTTAAGGTTAGCAAAGTATCTTATAGGTGTTATCTCATTTGAGCCTGAACGTATTCTTAAAGTATCCTATGTCACTTGGTGCTATGTTAGTGGCTTCAAAGAGACACAGTTGCCCTTCCACATTTGTTATGAAATATGGAGATATTTTACTGTTAACTCACTTAGATTAAGCTGTAAGTAGAGACATTGATGCTATTTCAAACCCTGGGAATTCTGGGCCTGCTGATTTGGAACCTGGGAGTTGGGATTTTTTAGAGGTCCAAGATGCTTACATTCATTCCATGATTCAAAAATAGGGCAGCATAACTTTGGATTTTGAATAGTTCGCCCACAAGCATGTGGAAAGCCATTTGCAACCTGAACAACTGAAGATTCCCATGACCTAGATGGTCAGCCTCTCCAAAACTAGGTGGAAAGTATCCAGAAAGTTGATGACAGCTTATTAAAAAATAAGCAGGATTGAGAAGATACCTAGAGGACAGTAAGGTTTATAATTTTTTTTAACCTTTTTTCTTTGAAAGAGCATGGGTTCTAGAAATTTTTTCTGACCTACCAATAATATCAAATCAGACATGTTTCTTAATGAAAAGTTTCTCAGGTTTGATGCTTATTTCTCAGCTCTGTTGGCAGTTGAGAGTACATCTTCTTGGAGAGAGCTGGATGCCTAATGTTGAACTTAGAATCAGGAAGACTTGAGTTCAAATCCTAGTACAGACAATTACTATGTGATGTATAACCCTGTTTACACTTAACCTTTCTTAGCCTTGGCTTTCCCATCTGTAAAATGAAGACATTAATAGCATTTTTTGGTCTCATTGGATTGTTATAAGGCTCGAGTGAGATATTGTATATAGTGCTTTCTCTATGTTTAAGTATAACATAAATATTAGTTATTATTATTGCCAGTTACCAGTGCCTTTCTTGAGAAGACCTTTCTCTCTGGCACAAATAGCCTTTTATTTCAATAATTTTTAAATGGTGGATTTTGTTAGTGAGCTTTCTAGCACGTTAGTTAAGTATCTTATTAAAGTCTTGCAAGTGATAGTTTTTTTTTTTAAACAACATTGAAGCAGTAGGGTACAGTGTAAAGAGCAGGGCTTTTCAAAGACTTGATCTTGAGTGTTGGCTGAGACTCTGCCCAATTGTGTGATATCCTTTAAGCAAGGTACTTTCTCTACTACAGAGCTAAATATTAAGCCCAAGATTTCACTTAACTGTTGGTCTTTTAAAGGGGTGAATGTTTTAACACAAATATCATAGCAGGGTGTTGAGTGTTTCTAGTCTTAGTAAATGTGATATTTTGGTGCCTGATGGTTTTTTTCTTTGTCTATTCCAATATAAGTATAGTCTTTACATTGCTTTGGTATTTCAGGGTCAAAGTTATAAAATGTTTGACTGTTTTTTTGAACTTTTAGGTGTCAGAATTCAAAAAGTCTTTTTGTATTCTTCCTCTCAGTATGAACAAGAACCTTATCCCTTCACTGGCCTCCTTTGAGGAATATTTCATAGAGTTGTTTGTTTTTTGTTCCATTCTAGGGGCTGATAATAGCATTGTCAACATTCATTGTTTCATTAATCAAGGGAATGAGATTTAGTTTAATTTTCCTTGAGAATGAAGCTGCTGAGAGTTGTTCCTATTTGAAAGGTACCATGTTTGAATCTGGTGAAGGTTGGGACAAAAGTAGAGTAAGGAGAGTTTTCTGGAGTTGGGCAACGATTCAGTAAACATCTATTAAATTCTGGCTATTTACAAAGCACTGCAGAAACCAGGAGAAGCCAAAAAAAAAAAAAAAAAAAAGAAAAGAATTGCCATAGGAAAGGGCAGGGTGAGAGAGGTTGCTTGAATTTTCCCTGGTGGCATCAAAATACCCAACAACAGTTTAAGGGCCTGGCAGGTGAGATTTGAATAGGAATGTGGCTAAACACCGTCACCCTCTCCCAAACATGGATCACCCAGAGCTTATGGAGTAAAATATAGGCAGAGATCAGGAGTACAGTAGACAGAAGACATCAATAATACCTGGAATGAAAACAAAATAATCCTTTTGTTATTCTTGAATTTTATTAAGATTGAGAGATTCAGCTAGATTTCCTTTCCCTGAGATTCTTTGCTGATTCCCAAGAACCTGTGTAAGGCAACTAGTGGCAAAGCAGATAGAGTGCCAGGCTTGAAGTCAGGAAGGCTTATCTTCCTGAGCTCAAATCCAGTCTCAGACACTTTCTAGCTGTGTGATCCTGGACAAGTCATTTAACCCTGTTCGCCTCAGTTTCCTCATCTGTAAAGTGATCTGGAGAAGGAAATGGCAAATTGCTCCAGTATCTTTGCCAAGAAAACCCCAAATGGGGTCACAAAGATTCAGACGTGACTGAAACAACCGAACAACAACATAGAGGCTGTGTCTAGATCATGTTTACACAATCAATTTACAAAGATTTATTGAACATCTGTCTCTACTAAGCCTGTGCTATGTAGGTTATAATGATGGGAACAGAAACGTGATCCTTGACTGTATAGCACTTAGAGATTAATAAACAAGACAGGGCAAACACATCTGAAAAAGGAAGCAGTATGGTACAGAGGAAGAAACATTGACACGGGAGTAAGAAGATCTAGGTTTGAAACACAGTTTTACCACTTACGACCTGTATGACCTTGAGTAAGTGACCTTTAACATCTCTGGACCTCAGTTTATTTCTCTATTAAATGAAGAGGTTATCCCAGATGACTACTAAAATCCTTAATAGTTCTAAACCAGGTTCTATGAGAAGTAGCAAAATGAGATACTTGGCTAAAAAGAGATCCCTGTGTTCTGGGGGCATCATGGAAGAGGCCAGGCTCGAGCCAGGCCTTTAAGAATGGATTGGCAAAAAGGGGGTGGAAAAAGATAGTCTTTGTGAGAGGTCATAGTTAATGCATACTCAGTGTATATAGTGCCTGTTTTACTTTATTTTGAAGTTTGTGAATATTTAACAATAAGAGAGATTTAGAATCTCCAAATATAATGCTGGAGAACGTATTGTTCTCATTTTAAAGATGAGCAGTGTGAAATACAGAGAGGTTAAGCAGTTTGTCCAATCGCTCAATGGGAACTTGATGGAATTTATAGGCTGAATCATACAACTTATCACCAGTGCCCCTTCTTTGTTTCTGTTTTCTCGTTGTCTCATATGGGTAACTCTTATAGCTAGGAAGAGTTGGAGCTTGGGCGTGACCCAGTCTTTGGACTCCAAGACCAATACTTTTTCAATTATATCCCAGAATGTGCTAAGCACACAAAAGAGGAACAATGGCGCTATGAAAATCCATAAGCAGCCAAAATCATTACCATCTGGAGGCATTACAGGGAATTTTATATAGGGGGGTATTTAAATCGAACTTTGAAGGATGGGGAAGATTTTCAACAGGAGGGGAGAGATGGAGTGGGAGGGCCTTCCATCTGTGAGAGAAATGCTAGTTGTTTATTATAATAACAATAGGAAGTGGTGGCTAGGTGGCTCAGTGAATAGAGCATTGGCCCTGGAGTCAGAAGGACCTGAGTTCAAATCCAGCCTCAGACACTTGACACATTTATTAGCTGTGTGACTTTGGGCAAGTCACTTTACCCGAATTGCCCTCCTAAAAAGCTAATAATAATAATAATAGGATGTATTATTATTATTATGGAATTTAATAAATATTTGTTCTTCCCCCAAAAAACCCCTTCTTATATCTATTTTGTTTATATTGTTTTTATAGTTATATAGATTCATGTTGTCTTTCCCCAACTGAACGTAAACCCCTTGAGAGCAGGGTTGGTTTGCTTTTTGCTATGAACATAAACATGTCATAGGAAAGAGAAGCAAACTTTATATAATAGTGATTCAGTTTTGTGTATAATTCCTTCATTTGAGTTTGTTATTAAGTTAAATTAAAAACTTTAGCGTAATAAGAAAAAAACCAAATGATGCAAACCTTGATTGCATGGTCGTGAGGCGTGGGAGACATCCATCTTGTTTCTCCCACTCTTACGTGGGTAATAGTTGTGATACATCAGTTGGCAGCAGTCTGTGGGCCAACAAAACATCACACTAACTCCATGGGTCACATTCTCCTTTTTTTCATGCAACATCCTTACTAGTTTCCAAATGGATTTCTCTGTGGTGTGACCTACTTTCTTTGAGGCCTGTGGATCTGTGCTAATTAGCACTTGGGGGGTACTCGAGGAGCAGTATGTGGATGCTTTTGCTGCTATGGCAACTGAGGAGCTTCCTGAAACTGCAGTTTGTGATAGTAGAGCTCAACATGTGTTTTTATTGTTATAACAGAGATTATTTTCTAATAATTTGCCTTTCCTGGCCACCTCAGTTCACCTGGACCATTGTCTCTGCTCAACTAGATGGGATTTATAGTCTGACTCATGCAATTTATCACCTGTACCTTTTTTTGGTTTGTTTGTTTCTCTTGGCTCCTCGTCTCATATGGGTAAACTTTGTTCACCCTCCTAAAAAAAAGATTAGAAGAGAGATTGCATCTTATACTGGATTTTTGTTTTCTCCACTATGTCAAGCACATAGCAGACTCAGTGAATACTCACAGGATTTGTAATCAGAAGAGATTTTAAAGATCAGCTGGTATAACCGCCTCACATTTTGTGGAGTCTTCTTTACGATATATTTAATCAGGGGTTACCCAGTTTTGTCTTAAAGACTCTATCACACTGATACAATGTGGAGAGAGAAGTGAGATGGTTTGCCTGAGGAGATCCCATAGGGAATATTTCATAGAATCATACAACTTAGGGGCTTGGAGATCATCAGATCCAATACCCTCACTTTGCAGAAGAGGAAACAGAAGACTCTGCAGGTAGTTAAGTGTTAGGACCACGTTTGAAGCCAGATTCTCTGGTCCAAATCCAGTGTTTTGAATGCATGGTCTGGAATAGAAAGAAAGGCTACTTGATTTCTCAGGATTTTGTAATGTTGAAGACGTTAGCAGGCTGTCCACTTTGGCTGCTTGGTAACCTTCTTCTTGCTTTTGTGTTTTTGGATGTTTTTCCAATAGCTGAAACTGAAGGATAAATGAGATGCCACCATTATCTGGCTTCTAGAGAAAAGGAGTATTTTATTGTGGCCCATTTTTCCATCTTACACTTTGGGGGGGAAAAGGAGATAATTGGCTATATATGTCCCTTTCCTTTTTGGCTTCCTTTTATGTGTTGTCTTCCCCCAAACTCATGGAGGGCAGGGGCTGTCTTTGTTTTATAACCCCAGTGCTTAGCACAGTTCCTGGAACATTGCAGGTGCATAATAGATGTTTACTAACACACACATTATACACACATGCATACACACATACATGTGTGAGTATATGTAAAAAACTATGCATATGCTCACCATGTGTATTTTATATATATACATACGCACATACACATTAATATATATTTATTTTGTGTGTTGTATGCTTGGCACATAGTAGATGTTTAATAAATGTTTGCTGAATTAAATTGAATATATATGTATACATACATATACATACGTATAGATACACCCCAATAGATATACACACATGTATATGTCCATATACATATACTTTCATTTGCCTGTGAAAGAACATAACACTGAACATAAAAACCACATTAGATGCCCCGATAAATTGGCAAGTTGTGTAAAATGGTGTATTATAGCTATCTGTGTTTATATCATCTTGTTATTAGACTGTTCAGCTATTTGAGGGCAGACCATGTCTTACACAAACTTTGTATCTCTTTGATCCTTATCATAGTGCTCTGCACAAATTGATGGGATGAATGAATAACTCCATGAATATCTGGAAGAGACTTTAGAGATCAGCTGGTATAACCCCTTCACATTTTATAGGTTCTCCTTTACAATATATCTGAGTAGTGGTTACCTGATTTTGGCTTAAAGACTATGTTTTAACTGTTTTCCATGCATTTGGGGTATTTCAAATAAAATGCAAATGTATTGGCCATTATGGCACTGGGAAAAAAGTATTGGAAACTGTGAGAACATGGCTGCTTTCCTCAAGGAATTTACAATCTTGAAAGGTCTTGACAACTTTTTTTCCTCAGTTTGACATGGTGAAACTATTTAGCTTAGACCAAAGGCTAGCAGAACTGATGAGACCTGGAAGCTTCCTTGTAATATGCAAATGAACTCCTGGAGTACTTAGGATGATAGTCACATGAGGTCTGAGTGGGAGCTCTGTAGGACGGTGTACTGAGCTGGTGTTGAATGACAGCTTCCTCTAGAGTGGATTCTCCATTCAGATCCCCATCATCCAAGCCCTCTGACAGTTACTGGTGGCTCCCTGGGAGATTGACATATTCATTAGCTATTATTTTAACATTAATGGGAAGTAAATCCTCTCAATGCTTCTTGGAAATTCCATGTTGTTCTCTCTCAGGAAATAATTTGGATTTGCTGGCTTTCTGTTTGACACTGCTGTTAAATATTAGCATACAAAAGTCAGTTTCTTATTAAGCTTTAAAAACTCTCATCCCAAGTGGTGCTTACCAAAATGCTCTGATCCAGATTTCCATGTCTGTACTGTTAGTACCACTTTAAGGTAGTAGGTACGAGTGGGGACATGGGGTATGGAGTCTGGAATTTTAAACATTTTGGAGAATACATTTTTGATAGTAGTTTGCTTTCATTCTTGCTTCTCAATGGTTTAAGAAATAAGGGAGCTAATAGTTATCTTGAATTATGATTATACTGATTTCCAAAAAGACTGTATTCTGAAACTTTGTTTAGAATACATTTTCCCCATAAAACCATAACTTGAGTAATGACTGGGTTTCCAGGTTAGTTCACTGAACTCACAATTTAACCGAGTTAGTGCTGGTCATATTAGACTAAATCTCTAAGAGCCCAGAGAGCCTTAAGACTGCTTGATCTTTATGCTTGGGTAATAGGACCATCAAATTTAGAGATGATCTGGTCTGGCATCCTCATTTTGAAAATGAGGAAATGGAGGCCACGTGAAGCTAATGATTCTCCTTTGGTCCTCCAGCTAGTAGTAGTAGCAGATAAGGGACCAGAGTTCAATCTTCTGGTCTATGTTTGAAGCCAAGAAGCTATTGTACTGCACAGTGCTTCTCTGAATATTAAGCCACGAATCCCCAGAACCAACATCACCTTCTGTCAGAGTACAGTGGAAGGGGTGCTGGATTTGTAGGCAGATGGCCTGGATTTGAATTCTGGCTCTGGTCCTTACTGCTCATGTGACCTTGGATAAGTCTCTTCACATCTCTGTTTCCCCATCTCTAAAATGAAGGAATTAGAAGGCCTATAAGGTGCCCTTTTCAGCTCTGTTTATGATCCTATGATTCTGAGTGTTTTCCAAGATGTATATATGAGTCTAGTGGTAGTTGGTAGACACAAGAGGGAGAGGCAGCTATGAAAGGTGATGAGAAGGACCATCTATGATCTATGAGAAAAGCAGACTGAGGGCATAAGAGTCTCAGTGCCAAGAGATAGGGTTAGTAGTTGCTGTACATACTGGGGTTGTTTTTAAGTTGAGTGGTCTTCTGTTGTGAACTGCCTTACTTAAAATCAGAGGCCAGTGAGCTATTTGATGAAACAGCTTACAGAGGAAATTTGATCAAGCAACTCGTCTGTTTCTCAAGATTCTTCTACAGCCCTCAATTTCTGTATCTTATCACTGCATTTGGTGCAGTTTAGGTTTGAACGACTGTTGCTCTTTAGTTTGTGTGAACACTAGGAATGTTTTTTGCTTTGTAGAGAAATCAAGTTTTTGGCCAAATATGGTAAGAGTGGTAGGTGAAGAATCAGTGCTCTCCCTTCTCCCTTGCTGGCCTGGTGAAAGCCCCTAAGACTGCCGTAAATGGGCACACTTCTGGATTGGGGGTGAATTGCTGTTTATCTTCAGAGCCTGCAACCCATCACAGGGTCAACCATTCTATGTCTGAGTCAGAATCTTCTCCTGAGTTTATGTGTAACCTGAAGGAGGGGGTGGGAAAGCAAGCTTCCTGATGAGAGAGAAAATGGTAAACTGAGATGTCAAGCATAAAGCCCCAGGATGCTCACACACTGGCTTGTTACCTGGGCTACCCCTGTCATTCTCCCTACTTTCCTTCATGGGAGAGTCCATTGCTTTTTTTCCAAGAGGGATGAGCTACACAATGGGCCGGGCTCGGATCTCGTAATCTGTGCCTCAGACCTTCCCCATGTCAACATTGGAAGATGATCATTGTGCTCCTCCAATAATAGGAACTGGGCACACAGGATCTATTTGCATTTCAAATGCCTAGAGCTAGCAACACAATGCAATGGTCCTGCCTGCGGGTCCCCCAGGGCGGCACTGCACAGTAGCTGACAATGTATGCTTAAAGGGAGGGTCTACATTTCTCTCTCTCTCCTCTCTTCCACTCCCGCTCTCTCTCATAGCCAGTAGCAGAGCCTTGCAAAGGTGCTGCTTGTTCAGCTGGCTTGAACGTGGCTGATTAGGGACTGATGACATCATCGATTCTTACACAGTAGCTGGGGATCATTCTCCCGGTTCTCGACCACCTCCCCCTCTTTTCAAATCAGAACAGAATCTTCGCTTGGACCACACGCAGACACACCATCCTGGCTCCGGTTCAGGGAAGGGAGGCTGCCGCTCAAGTATCTCCGCTGCTGCTGCTGCTGCCGCCGCCGCTACTGATGCAAGCAGCTGTTTCTATCTGCAGTGCAGTGTCCATCCCAGGCCAGGCCAGGCAGAGCTCTCGGGGCTCCTTGCTGGGGGAATTTAGCAAGAAAGCTGGCTCTGCTCCCCACAGCTAGCCTCGACTCCAGGGCAAGCCGAGGATGGGAGGGTCTCAGTCTCTCCAGCAGGCCCCAACGAGCAGCCTGAACCGGGAACCCTCAGAAGCAATGTGAGTGCTCTGGCTCCTGGCTCCATTTCCCCACTCTCTCTTTCTCTAGCTCTCGGTGGCTCTCTCACGCTCGCTTTCTCTCTCTTCCTCTTTGTATACCTTCCTCTCCTCTCGCTCTGTCTCTCCCTCTTAGGCATCCTGTCAGTTCCGTTACCACGCTGCTTGCCTTCATGCTGGGTCTTTGTTAATGTCGCTTTAATTCCGGAGGTGCAGATACGGGCTTGCAGTGGGCAGTGGGGGAAGATTAGCAAGCCCCTCTGTTTTAGTCCTAATGGTGATACGAGAACTTGGATACCACTTTACCCAAAGGATCTTCTTCTTATGGTCTGTTTCGTTCAGATACCTCATGTATGTGGCCTGGGGAGAAGAAATCACTTGAGAGTTTCTATTTAGATTTCAGAACATAAGGCATCATTTCTGCACTGTATTTGGATTTCCCATCAAACAGACGTGTTTCAGCTCAGCACATCAGGCTCAGTAGTCACACCTGGCTTGGGATTATTTCTTTCAAGGAAGCCTCATAACTGGGCATCGGTGGTGATCTTTTCCTGCAGAGGACAATTGTAAATGATAAATCCACTCAGAGAGAAATGACTGTTATTAATGGTCATCCATGTGACTTTGTCAATTGCATGAAAGGATCCACAGCAGGAACCCAGTCTGGCTTAGTTTAAACACCCCTTTAGACCTATACATAAAGGCAATCCTAAAAACACAGCCATTTGCTAAGTGTAAGCCAAACTGTATAGCCTTGTCATTTATGGTATCAGGCCTTAGCTGTGCACTGAGCCAGAAATCTGATATTTTCCTCTCAACCACAGAACAGAGTGGCCTTGATGCTCAATGGGTGTTTGTGAGAATTGCTGTTCCTATGATTGCCAAGCCCCTAATGTATATGGGCATGTTTGGAAGATGGGACTTATTAAATAGAGATGTCTGAGGAGCTCATGTTTCAGGGAGTCAGGCTGGCATTCACACTGTGCTTCCGTGTCCTAATCTTACCCACTTCCCCCATCAATGAAACCTAAGATAAATATATTTCTGGGAAGAGTATTTTAAGGAATGGGGAGAAGTAGTAGATTGGTGAAAAAGCTGTTTATTTGCAGGTTAAAAAATCTTAAAAAGACAAAAGCTGATGGATTGTAGTAGGGAAGGCTGCCCAAATGGGTCTTTTCCAATGCTTCCTGAGACCAAAGCATCTTAGAAGAAACACTCAGTGAAATGATGCAATGCTCAGCTATGTCTATGGGTTAAAACCACGTTATTTACTAGGTTTGTGGCTTCATTTTCAGTAGTAATCAAAGCTTGGTGGTTGATTTGCATAGTACTATTTTATCTTCCTCTATTGATTTAGAATTCATCTTCTTAAAAAAAAGGAATAACATATTTTCTTGAAATATCCTGGATCATGAATTAATGCAATCTATTTTTTTTAGTATGTATATTTTTGCTCTCAGCATCATAGATTTGGGTTGTTTAAAAAGTACCATTTCCTTTAATTCATCATTGTTTTCCACACTGAGATTTACAAAGAATTCATCAATAAATGATAAAAGATAACGATGGTGGTCTTATTCAACACAGATCTTTTAAAGCACCTGAAGTCAATTTGACCGTGTTGGGAAATTATGCTATGAAATGGTTAGAAAATCAGCTGTTCAGTCCCCAACCCCATACTCTTTATACAACTGAGGGATAGAAATAACTGATTTTTACCTCCATTATTGATCTTTTAAAATAATTGTCCCACCATTTTGGGATAATGGAATTCAGCGCATTCAACACTTTAGGGATGGTGGTAAAAAAGAGAACTTTAGAATTAAACAGCCTCAACTTAATTGGGCATGCACATTAAATATTTTTTTGAATTGAGTTGTTCCATATACTGTCTTCTTAGAATTCTCATCTAAGACTTCTTCCACTTCAGCAATACCAATTTCTAAAACTTTTCTAAACATAGATCTTTGATATATGCAGCTTTCTCTTCTCTCTACCCCTTAACATTTAAATTCTAAAAAGAAGGAGGATCATGCAAACATCTGGATTTTTGTCTACTAGTATCCTTAGCATTATCAAGCTATTACTAAATAACCTGGATTTATTGTTACAGAGAAATCCTGACTTAATTAAAATGAATTCTTCTAATACTTCTCCTCATCTTAGAAGAAGTTGCTTTGAATGAAGCTGTCTTTGTGGTTGTGAGCAAAGGTTGTGATAGAAGAGGCAGATGATTATCAAGTAATTTGAAACTTCAGTCTACCTAACTCGTTTGTACCTATTGTCTCCCCTATTATCATGTAAGCTCCTTGAGGGTTATTGTGGTGATTGTTCAGTTGTGTCTGACTCTTAATGACCAAATTTGTGGTTTCCTTGGTAGAGATATTGGAGTGATTTGCCATTTCCTATTCCAGCCCATTTTACAGATGAGGAAACTGAGGCATACAGGGTTAAGTTTTAGACTTGCCTAGGGTCACAAAGCTAGCATCTGAGGTGGGATTTAGATTCATGAAGATGAGTCTTCCTAATTCCAAGCCCTGAATTCTATCCACTGGGCCACCTAGCTGCATTTAGGGATTATTTTTACCTTTTCTTTTTGTATATTTAGGATAATGCCTAGCATCTAGAACAAGCCTAATAAATGCTTGTTGATTGAATTTTTTTTTTGAGAGAGTCAAAGTATGACTTCATTTCAAGTTTCATAATTGAGGTTTAAAGAAGGACTTTAAAGTTTTTAAAGTCTTAGGCTGCAAACTCTGGTAACTTCTCTCTCTCTCAGCACAGGGGTGGCTGATGGTCTCCAGTAACTGCTAGAGAGGAGGATGGAAATACAAAGGAGGAAGTGGAGAGGCAAATAAGTTGGGTCACTGGAGAGTGAGGAATGAACCAATGCAAACAAATGGATATTCTTTTAATTTTTATTTGCTTTGGTCAAGTCCAAGCAAATTCCACAGCCATGCTATCAATTGCTGTTTCAAAACAACACAAAGGTAGATGAATGAGAAAATCATAGAATCTATGTTAGTAATATGTCAGAACTGGACCAGTCCTCGTCCTGAAGTCAGGAGTCCTGGCTTTAAGAATGACTTGCACATCCTTGGGCAAGCCACCTCTTTCTGTGCCTCAGTTTTTAGATCGTTTTGGAAGGCACTTTCCAACTCTAGATTCTATTAGGGAATTGACAATTTTTGTTTTAATTAAACTTGTGAGTTCATTCGTTTCCTTTCCCAATCCCAGTCAGCACTTGTGCTGCAACTTTTCGTTTTGGAGGTTTACCTGGGTTACTAAGAGCTTAAGTCAAATGACCAGGGTCAAATACTCTGTATATGTCAGAAGGCAGAACTTGAACCCAGGTTCTTCTGATTCTTAGGCTGGCTCATACATCGTGCCATGCTGCCTTGATGTTGTACACAAATTTATCTTGGGAGTTAATTTTTAGTATACACAATTTGCTACTGGGTCACAAAGTATATTCAGAAAAAGTCAGCCTTCTATGGTATTGTTATCTCAGTGAGAAATTCAGGAAATGTCTTCTAGAAGGCTTTAATTTGTATTATGTGGCCTAAATAGCATTCAAATTCCTTATTATTATTATCCTAGAATAGCTATGTAAATCACAACCTATTGTGTATACTGTAAAATTAAAAGAGTTAATCATGGCAGATGACTGAAAAAAAAGCAAAATTAGATTGAAAATAGAGATGTGTCTAATTTTAGATTCATTTCACATATGCTTGCTAAGCACCTTTCATAGACAGTGTGTGGTGCCCGATACAAAGATATGTAAGCCACTGTCTTTGACCTCAAGAAGCTTAACCATCTAGAAAGGGTCATGTGTAGACATGTAGAGGGGAGTACCATGTCAGTAATTCAAACAAAGAGTTTTAATGTGATCGTTTTGGCTGGGGTGAGTAGGGAAGGGTTCATGAAACAGGTGGCATTGGGGCTGGAACTTGAACATTAGGTAGGATTTTAATAAGTAGAGATGGAGATATGGAAGGTAGAAAATACTAAGCTGAGAGAATGTCACAAAACCAAGTTGTAGAAGCAGGAACATGCAAGTTTATTAAGCAGTGGGGTCTAGAGTAGTTTGCATGACATATACACTTCTTGTAGTTGTGAAAGACAAGGCTCGAAATGTATGTTAAAACCATATTGGACTGGCCCTGGAGTCAGGAGGACCTGAGTTCAAATCCAGCCGCAGACACTTGACACACTTACTAGCCGTGTGACTTTGGGCAAGTCACTTAACCCCAATTGCCCTCCAAAAAAAAAAAAAAGGAAAAAAATCATATTGGAGCTGAAGTATTTGAATATTAGGGTCAGGAGTTTGGATTTCATGTGGTAGGCAATAGGGAGCCTTCATAGTGAGAGTGGGAGATGGCCAGTGTGGTCTGTGTGTTTCATTTGTATGTGTGAGGAACAAAGATTTATAAAGGAAGGACTATAGCATGTTGAGAATTTGAGAAGATATTAACAAGATTCACCCAGGGTGTGGATGGGCTACAATATATGATGCTGGAGGGAGTAGCCATATCAGTGAGATCATAAATATATCAAAGAAGAGAACCCTTAAAGAATTTTGAACGGAGGAGTGATTGATCAAAGCAGTGCTTTAGGAAAATTAATTTGGCAGTATCAGATCACAGGTTATATTGGAATAGGAGAGAGAAGGAGGAAGCAGGAAGACCAGTGAGGGAGCATTTCAACAGTCCAGACAGGAAGTACTGAGAACCTGAACTGGAGTGGTTATATAGAATCAAAAAGGAAGGGACAGATGGAAGAGATGTTTGGAGGAGGATTGATACAGTGGAAGGGATGATGGATGGGGAAAATCAAAGATGTGGTCAGATGCCTAGGGAGAATGAGAAATTGTTGATTCTCTTAACAGAAACAGAAAAGTCTGAAGGAGTCACTGCTTGGGAAGGTCTGTGGTAGAAATTGAGAAGATGATGGATTCTGTTTTAAACATGTTGAGTTTAAATTGTTGGTAGGACATCCAGGTAGGAGAAAGTCCAATAGACAATTGGACATGCAGAACTAGACCTTGGGAGAGAGTTCAAGGGTAGTTTAGCTTAACTGGAATTATTACTAATGTGGGATGAGTGCAGATTTCTCTCTGGGCTTTATAGTTGGTTAGCCTAGTAGGATTCTTTTTCTTCCAAGTTGTATGATTTGCCTAATTTCCTCAGATCTGCTTATCTGTAGATTCCTTGCCCCACCTTTTGTTATAAGCTTTCTTCATTATCATCTCTGGTTATTATTTCTTATTTTCTTACAGACAAATGTGTGAGATTCTGGTCTTCTTCTTTTCTTCCTGAAGACCAAGAGAGTGTTTCTGTTTTTTTTTTTCTTTGCTCTTTTCCTCCCACAGTTGTACCCTTACCTTGAACCATAGCCTTTCTTATTATGAAAGGAACAGAATGAGAAGACAGAGCTCCTGACAGTGTAACTGCCACATGTGGGTCTCCTGCCAAGGGTTAAATCTCTGAGATAATTTCAAGCTCCCCGTGTCCCACTTCTCTTGTGCAAGGGTCAGAGCCTCTGACTTCTTTGGTTCTCTGCTATTACACCCACTATCTTCCCTATACATCCACAGCCCTTGCAGAAAAAGACAGGTTTATAATTTCTTGCTATCTCTGAAATAAACACACAGCCCTTTAGATGGTCAAAGCCAAGGGGTTCTTAATCTTTCTTTTTCTCTTCCTTTCTTCCTTCCTTTTATTATTGGTCCCTTTGACAATCTGTCAAAACCTTGCATTCCCTTTTCAAAACAATGTTTTTTAAATGAATGAGATATACAAGATTATAAAAGAAACTAATTCTATTGAAATCATAAAGTAAAAAAAAAAAGTTGTCAAGAACTCCTGTAAGGGTTTTACTGCAGGTTGTTATTGTTTAGTCATGTCAGACTCTTTGTGGCCCCATTTGGGGTTTACTTGGCAAAGATACTGGAGTGGTTTGCCATTTCCTTCTACAGCTCATTTTACAGATGAGGAAACTTAGGCAAACAGGGTCAAATGACTTGCTCAGGATCACACAGCTAGTAAGTATCTGGATTTGAATTCAGGTCTTCCTGACTCGAGACCCAGAATTCTATCCGCTGTGTCACCTAGCTTTTTTTTTTTTTTTTTTTTTTTTACTGCAGGTAACCACAGGGGGAAAGGGGTGCAAGTTATAGAAATCTTAAATGCCTTTAGTAGGAGACTTTGGTCTTCAGTGAAATGTGGTTGGATTCAAGCCAGGTCTATCTATTTAGGTTCTTTGTTTCATTGAATCATCTTTATTTTGGTTCTTATCTTTAGAGTTTGGCATATCTCAGCTGGATTTGGTCTTTATGCTAGCCAAGCCCTCAGGCTCCTACCCTGAAGATTTGAGCTGGCATGGACTCTAGGTCAGGTGAGATTTTGCCCCCACCCTGCACCTGAGCCCCAGAACCAGCACAACCTAGTCTTATCTAGACTTATTCCTGGGTGTGGCCTTTCAATTGGAACCCCTAGCTGGCCTCCCCATATTTCCCTAGCTCCTTGCCGACTTCCTTGCACTGACATTATATTTACCTCCTTCTTTCCTGAGTGTTTCTATTTCTCAGAACTTTGAAAGCCCTAACCTTCTCCCTGACCCATTTTTCTCTGTTCTGTCTGAGGTATAATCAGAAACTGGTTATTAAGGAGAATCCTGTATTGGTCAGGGTTCTAGAGTAGAATCTTGGTGCCTGATCCCTCTAGTGGATATATGGCCATGATGATAGGTTCTATTGTTCATAGGATTTGGAAATGGAAGAGGCACTCTTAGAGATGGTAACTCCACTCATTTTAAAGATGGTAACTCCACTCATTTTAGAGATGGGGAAATTGAAGACCTCCAGAAAGAAGGTGTAACATATAGAAAGTCACACAGGTGGACTTTGGCAGAACTGAGCCTTGGACTTCCATTCCAGGGTTCTTTCTACTACATCCTGCTTCTAGAGCTGGACTGCATTACATCAGTTTCATCCTAAAAGCGTTAGAGTACTGTTTCTTCTTGTTTCAAAGCTTGTGCCTTCTCTCCACTTTCTCATTAAGCTCCCGTTTAACGTCTTAGCTCATTTATAGGACTAAAATGCCTGACACACCCTGAATCCAATGACTGATAAAACTCACATTACTAGATGCATGTGTATTTTTTTGACCATTTATTCAGGTGTCCAGTATCCCCCTCTCCCTCCAACATGCACACCAGTAAATGGCTTTTCTAGAATATTGTCTCTTCTAGAATATTGATTACAAGAAAGAAATATACTCATCCATAGTAAGAGGATTGGTCTCTGTGCTCTTCTTGAACCAAGGGAGTCACCTTGTTGTAACGCCTTACTGAACTATTGAGATTGGATAGTCTGCTTATATTAGGGTCAAACACCTAAGCGCTGGACATCGATGGAGTATGTTAGTACAAGGCAGGCTTGAGAGCCCAGCCCCTCTGCTTTTTCTTCTCTCTCTCTTCACCCCACTGCTCCCCCTCCCCCTCTCATTTATTTCTACCGTTGGCAGCCTGTTTCTGTGGCTATATTGTTCGTTGCCTAGGAACCCACTTTAGGGTGAAATATGATTGGCTGATCTCATTAAATCAATTGCCAGAGCTGGGCCAACATCTTGGGTGTGCGAAGGATTTTTAAACAATTCCGTTTTCATCCTTTAAGATTAACAGTGAAGAATTAGTTACTCTAAATGATTACTTTTAAGAAGTCGACTGTGAAATTGATTGTTCATGGTATAATATTTTATTTTGGGTGAAATGGGTTTGGCCACAAGGAATATTTTTAAAAGACTGAGTCAGCCAGAAATGCTTATACACATCCATCCTGTGATGAAAGTTGGTGGCCTGGGCTGACGTTTGTTCCCATTTTTATTTATAAATTACTTTTAGCAGTTGTTTCATGAGTATGGATTGTAGGCTGTCTTCATTACCACCAAAAAGAAGAAACAGTCAGGGATCTAAGGTGTTGAAGCCAAGACTGGAGGGCAGAGTATCTCCCCAGTGGTTTTCTGCCTGTCTCTAGTGACACAGAGTGATCATCAGATCTGATTCTCTTAAAATCAATGCTAGTGATGAAGCCTGGATGAGCACATGGGGATCATCTCCTCCAATCCCCTCACTCACAAATGATGTGAAGCGACTTGCTCAAAGTCACACAAAACCAAAATGTGAACGGGAGTTCCCTGATTTCAAATGCAGCCTCTTTTTGAAATGGGTGTCCCATTTCAACTCACCAGGTCGACAGCAGACATTGGGATCTTTCCCCACAAACTCAACCCTCTTCCAAACTGCCTTGTTTCTGCTAAATATAACATCATCCTTCCAGTCACCTGGGCTCACGGTTTACTGTCATTCTTGATAACTTTCTGTTGCTTACCCCTATGCCTAGTCCATGGCCAGATCTTTTTGTTTTGACCTGTGCAACATCTCCCTTCACTCTCATAAGGACCACTCTAGCACAGGCTTTCATCCTCTCTTGCCCAGATTATTCCATTAGCTTCCCTATTGGTCTCTCTCTCTCAAGCCTCTCCCTCCACCCATCCATCTACTACACAGGTGTCTTAGGGAGTTTCCTAAAGTATCTTACATCTCCTCTTACTATTCAGTAAACTCTAGTGCAGGAGTGGATGGGGAACCTGGGGCCTCAGTGCCTCATGTGGCCCTGTAGGTCCTCAAGTATGGCCCTTTGACATGAAGCTTGGATTCAGTCAAAGGGCTGCATTGAGGACTTAGAGGGCCACATGTGGCCCAAGGTTCCCCACGTCTGCTCTGGTGACTCTAGGATCAAATACAAACTATGTTCTACCTTTAAAGCCCATCACAGTCCATCCTTTCAGCTTTACTACACGTTACTTCTCTTTACACATACAATGGTGCAGCCAAACTAGCCTCTTACTGTTTCTGATGCATGACACTCATCCTCTCTCTGTGCCTTTGCAATGGCTGTCCCTGATGGCTGGAATTCACTCCCTACTATCACCTTTGCCTCTTGGAATCCCTGGGTTCTTTCAAGGCTCCATGTAAACTGTAAGCTTCCAAATCGCCCAGTTCTAGTGCCTCCCCTCACCCCAATATCTTGTGTCTGCTTTGCATAGGAGAGGCATGCTCTAATGGAGGAAAGCCAATCTTGTGTCTAGGGGATCTGGGTTCAAGTCCTGCCTTTGACATATTGACTATATGACCTTGGGCAAGTTGCTTAATGTCTTAATGCTCTAGGACAGTGGTGTCCAACTCAATTAAAACCTGGGGCCACTAAACTGTTCATAAAGATCCCTTTGGGCCTCATAATGACTTTGTTGTTATTGTTCAGTTGTATTTCAGTCATGTCTGACTCTCTATGGCTCCATTTGGGGTTTTCTTGGCAAAGATACTGGAGTGGTTTGCCATTTCCTTTTCCAGCTCATTTTACAGATGAGGAAACTGAGGCAAACAGGGTTAAGTGACTTGCTCAGGATCATACAGCTAGTGTCTGAGTACGGTTTTGAACTCAGCAAGATGAGTCCTCCTGACTCTAGGCCTAGTGCTCTATCCACCATTTAGGTGCTCAAGCTGACACATGCTAGATACCTAATAAATGCTTCTTGATTGGGGAGTGGTTAAGCAAACCAGAGACTCTATAGAAACATATACAAAAGCTTCCCAATAAAGAATTAAAAACAACTCTTAACTGACAAGAGCATTGCTCATTTTTGGGGGTATAGATGTGACTCCTCTAAAGCCCCCAAAGTCCCAGACACTTTTACTTTTTTCTTTTTCTTCTCTAGTATATTTTGCTTCTCCTCTTCTCCTTTTCTTCCCTCTGAAGCATGTGCTCCATTCCCTGCGGATGTCTCTGTGCTGGTTCCTTATGCCAGCTCTGCTCCCCAGAACCCCTCTCGCTCATTCTGTGAGTACACGGTTTTCTGTTATCCTCCCCGGACCTCTTTTTTATAGAAAAGATTTGGAGAAAAGGTGTCAGCTGAAAACTGCTGCCCCTCTTCCCCCCTTCCCCCCTTTGCCCCAGTGAGCACTCATTAAGAGCTTGGGAGAATATGGTACATAGAGAGATGGCACATGGGATTTGGAGGCACAGGGGACTGGGCTTCAGATCCCAGACCTGCACTTTCGTAATCCTGCGCCTGGAGTTCCACATGCATGTTCATTTCTCATGTAATAAATCCAGTTGCAGTGTGTATCTCATGAACTTGTGACACACACACACACACACATATTTTGGTTAACCCTACCTATGGCAAGTCACTAATTCTAGGAATTTGGTTTCCTCATCTGTAAAATTAGATGATCTCGAATGGTCTCGACAGTCTGGCTCTGAATTCTATGATTCTCCAAGTATTGTTATCAGTGGATTTTTCTCTGCTGTCTAAATTGGTGTCTCGAAGAGAAAAAGATTCTGTGAGATTGACTGTGGATTTTCTCTGACACAATGGGTCCCACATACTCCTCGGGGCTTTTGAAGTCTCTTAAGGTTACACAGCTGCCAACTCTCTTTATTTAGGAGGGCTCATGCCCTACGGCTTTTCTTGATTAGTTGACCGAAATGGAGTGGCACCATCTCCTATCCTCTTAAGAAGCACCCTGCCAGGGCTGAGGTCGAAAACAGCCGGTGGAGATGGGATTTGGGGCCCTGCGTTCTGCTTGCAGTGGCTAAAAGGTCAACTTCAATATCTCCTTTCTTTTTCCAAGTCAGATATTCTCCTCTTGAGCCCTTGGAGATCTCTTGTAGTCTCCCACTTAGCTCTCTACTAACTAACACTTATATAGTGTTTTAAGATTTGCTTTATAAACATAAATCTCAATCAATTCCTGGGGGGGTTGGTGCTATTATTATCCCAGTTTTACAGATGAGGAAACTGAGGCAAACAGGTGAAATGACATATCCAAGGTCACACAGCTAGCAAGTGACTGAGTCTGGATTTAAATTCAGGTCTCCCTGATTCCATAATGAACACTCTGAGTGCTAGTGCCAGTGGGATGATTCTTGGATGTTTCATTATTGTTTATATAAAACTAACTTTGTGAAATTTCACAGAGGCTTTTCGTGGTAGTCAATACTCAAAGTACTCTCAGTGATATAAAATTTTTCTTTGTTCTCCCCCCACTTTTCAGTTTACTAAAGAAGTCTTTTGCAGGGAGGAAGGGAGAGTTGGAATGTGGAGAGCAATGGAGCCAATCACTTAAAGGAGATTCATAGGATTCAGAGTCCAGAAATTTCTTGGCCTATCCAAGTCACCGAGGCCCAGAAGGATCCCATGTCTCATTCAAGATTGTCTCCAGTCGTCCTGATCTGTGTCTTACCGTTGGACTCAGATGACTCTGGAGGAGAGAGTGAGGCTGGTAATTTTGCACAGCCCTGCCTCACTTAAATCCGATTCACTTGCAAGTCAGGACATCACCTTCCTGATGTCATTGGCCTTCTTTGAGAATGAAGAGCAAAGAACCAGAACAACAATAAGATTCAAGATCACACCTGTTGGGATTCAGATCTGTTATTCATAATTCTGGTGCTTTTCCTACTGCACCAGATTGCCTTATTAAGTTTAAGTAGAAGCCACTTGTTTTTTATTTGTTTGCTTTTTTGCAAGGCAATTGGGGCTAAATGACGTGCCATCTGTTTAGGGTAAAAAAAAATATATGTGTGTGTGTGTGTGTGTGTGTGTGTCTACACAGACACACACACACACACACACATATATATAGATATTGAACTCTTGAGTTTATTTCTTTTTTTTAATTATCAAGATGTGTTTGCACCAAATTAAAATTGTGCAGTCTTTAAAAATCATTTAATTTTTTGCACCCTCTAACTTCCAGCTTCTTGGAGTAGAGCACCCATTGCCTCATCTTAGTTATAATTATTTGCAAATCAACTCTCCTTCCAATGTACAAGTGCAGATGGTAACTGTCTTTTTTTTTAAATTTCCAATTACATGTGAAAACAATTTTTTACATATTTTTAAAATTTTGAGTTCCAAATTCTCTCTTTCCCTTCTCCCTTCATTGATAGGACAAGTAATTTGATATAGTAATATAGGTTATATAGGTGCAGTCATGCAAAACATATTTCCATATTAGTCATGTTGTGAAAAAAAGCACAGACAAAGCAAAATAAAATCCAAGAAAAATAAAGTTAAAAAAAATTATGCTTTGATCTCCATTCAGACTCCATCAGTTCTTTCTCTGGAAGTAGATATAGTATTTTTTACTGTAAGTCCTTTGGAATTATCATCATGTTGCTGAGAATAGCTGTAATTCACAGTTGATCATTGTACAGTATTGCTGTTACTGTGTACAATATTCTCTTGGTTCCCCTCACTTTACTTTATATCATTTCACGTAACTCTAGGTTTCTCTGAAAACACCCTGCTCGTCATTTCTTATAGCACAATAGTATTTTATCACAATCATATACCACAACTTATTCATCCATTTCCCAGTTGATGGGCATCCTCTCAATTTCCAATTCTTTGTCACCATAAAAAGAGCTGCTATAAATATTTTGTACATATAGGTCCTTTTCCTTTATACAAAAATCTCTGGGATACAAACCTAGTAGTGGTATTGCTGGGTCAGAAGGTTTTTATAGTTTTATAGCCCTTTGGGAATAGTTCCAAATTGTTCTCCAGAAAGGCTGGAGCAGTTCTCCGCCAAGAGTGCATTAGTGTCCCAATTTTCCTACATACTTTCCAATGTTTCTTATTTTCCTTTTCTGTCATATTAACTGATCCGATAATAATTTGCATTTTTCTAATCAATAGCGATTTAGAGCATTTTTTAATGTGACTATAAGTAGCTCTGATTTCTTCAGAAAACTGCCTGTTCATATCCTTTGACTATTTAGAAATTGGGGAATGACTTGTATTCTTATAGATTTCTCTATATTTGAGACATGAGGCCTTTATCAGAAACTTACTGTAAATTTTTTCCCTTAGTTTTCTGCTTCACTTCTAATCTTGGATGAATTGGTTTTGTTTGTGCAAAAAGTATTTAACTTTTTGTAATCAAACTTATCCATTTTACATTTTGTAATGCTCCCTACCTCTTGTTTGATCATAAATTCTTCCCTTATCCATAGATCTGGAAGGTAAACTGTTCCGTGCTTCCCCAATTTGCTTATGGTATCATCCTTTATGTCTAAATCATATAATCCACTCTGCTATCTACTTCTGTTTTATGGCTGAGTTCATCCCATTCACAATCATTATGTTTAGTAATTGTGTATTCTTTCACATCCTACTTTTTTCCTGTTTATTCTTCTTCCTCCCTCTCTCCTTTCACCCTGTCCCTCCTCAAAAGTGTTTTGTTTCTGACCACTGCCTGTGCCAATCTGCCCACTCTTTTATCAGTCACCCCCCTTTCTCTTTCCCCCTCCTGTTTCACTGTAGGGTAAGTCAGATTTCTGCAACAGAATGTATTTGTTATTCACTCTTAAAGCAAATTACAATGAAAGTTTCAAGCATTGCCTGCCACCTCCTCCCATCTTCCCCTTTACTGTAAAAGCTCTTTTGCACCTCTTTATATGAGATAATTTACCCTATTCTACCTTTCTTTTCCCTCTACTCCTAGTGCATTCCTCTTTATCACCCCTTCATTTTATTTTTTTGGATATTACTCCATTGTAATTAACATACCTGTGCCCTCTCCCTATGTGTACTCCTTCTAACTGCCCTAATGATGATAAAGTTCTTAGGAGTTACGAGTATCATCTTCCCATGTAGGAATGCCAACAGATTAACTTTATTGAATCCTTTATGATTTCTCTTTCCTGTTTACCTTTTTTAACTTCTCTTATGTCTTGTATTGAAAAATCAGATTTTTCTCCTCAGTTCTGGTCTTTTCAAAGTCCTTTATTTCATTAAATATTTATTTTTTCCCCTGAAGGATTATACTCGGTTTTGCCAGGTACGTGATTCTTGGTTATAATCCTAGCTCCCTTGCCCTCTAGAATATCATATTCCAGTATGCAATCCTTTAACGAAGTGCTGCTAAATCTTGTGTTATCCTGACTGTAACTCAGTGATATATGAATGGTTTCTTTCTGGCTGCTTGCACTATTTTTTCCTCGACCTGGAATTTGGGAGTTTTCATTTTGTGATCTCTTTTGGGAGGTGATTGGTGAATTCTTTCAATTTCTATTTTACTCATATCAAGGCAGTTTCCCTTGATAATTTCTTGAAATTTGATATCTAGGTTCATTTTCTGATCATACCTTTGAGGTAGTCCAATAATTCTTAAATTATCTCTCCTGGATCTGTTTTTCCAATGAGATATTTCACATTTCTTCTGTTTTCATTCTTTTGATTTTGTTTTATTGTTTCTTGTTATCTCCTGGAGTCATTAGCTTCTACTTGTTCAATTCTGATTTTTAAGGAATTATTTTCTTTAGTGTGCTTTTGTACCTCCATTTCCATTTGTCCAATTCTACTTTTTAAGGAATTCTTCTCTTCAGTAGATTTTTGTGCCTCTATTACCTTTTGATCTGTTTTGTTTCTTAAGGTTTTAATTTTTTTCTCCCAGTATTTTTGGTGTCTCCTTCACCAAGCTACTAACTCTTTATTTTTTCTCATGATTTTCTTACATCACTACCATTTCTTTTCTCAATCTTTTTTCTACTCTTATTTGATTTTTAAAATCCTTTGTGCGGGTGGCTAGGTGTTACAGTGAATAGAGCACCAGCCCTGGAGTTAGGAGGACCTGAGTTCAAATCTAGCCTTAGACACTTGACCCATTTACTAGCCATATGACTTTGGGCAAGTTGCTTAACCCCAATTCTTTGTCACCATAAAAAGAGCTGCTATAAATATTTTGTACATACAGGTCCTTATCCTTTATACAAAAATCTCTGGGATACAAACCTAGTAGTGGTATTGTTCCAAAAAAAAAATTAAAATCCTTTTTGAGTGCCTCCAGGAATTCTTTTTGGACATGAGACCAGTTCACATTTTTCCTTTGAGGTTTTGCATTAGCTGTTGTTATCCTCTTCTAAATTTGTGTTTTGATCTTCCCTATAACCATAGCAGCTTTCTATGGTCAGGTTTTTGTTGTTGTTGTCCTTTGCTCATATTTTTAGCCTATTTATTGGTGTTTAACTTTAAGTTAAAGTTGATGTCTGTTCCTGGGTTGGAGGGGTTAGTGTCTTAAGCTTCAAGGTTTTTGTGCTCCTGTTTTCAGAGCCAGTTCTGGGGGTCTATAAGTTTTCAGTTCTTTTAAAGTGGTATGATATAAAGAAAGGTGTAGTTGTTGCTCTTTAGGTCTGTGCTCTGGTCTGTGAGTGACCACTCCTTTCTACTCTGCAACTGTGTCCAGGGTCCCCTTTTCTGCTAGTCTTCCTCCTCACCCTTAGACTGCAACCTGGAACCACATGTGGGCAATGTAGCAGAGTCCTGTTCCCAGTGCCAGCAAAGGGTCCCCTATAATCTCCTTCTTGACCAGTTGTCTAAATCCCTTGTTATCTGTGAGAACTCTGGAAGCCTCCACTGCTGCTCCAGTCACTCCTGAGGTCAGCTGCTTTTGTTTCACCTCATCCTTTGGTTGCTTCTGCTACATCAGAATTTGTTTTGAGGTGTTGTTGTAACGTTGTTTGGAGGGGTATTTGGGTGAATCCAGGCAGGTTCCTGCTTTTACCCCACCATCTTGGCTCCACCCCAGCCAGGTCTGTTTTTTTTTTTTCTTTAAGTAACACATATAGTTAGCAATGTTGAGGGGAAGAAAAAAAGAGATCATAACTTCCTTGGACCTCATTTTCCTCCTATATAAAATGAGGGTATTAGAGTAGATGGGCAGTGGTCCCAGGATATGAGGTAAAGCCAACTGAAATCCCCCAAGCTCAGCCTGAGTTGTGCTACATCTTTATTCCTTTAAGTGTCTCTCACATCTCAAGACCACCCAGTGGTTCCTCAAAGAGGAGGAATAAGACCCAGGGAGGTAGTTAATTGTCCCAGACTTCCCATCACAATCTGCCCATGATAGCCTGAGTAACTTTGGGAAGAAGCTTCTTATCCAGTAGTAGGAAGGCCCTGGGGAATTAAAGAACCAAGACATTACCAACATCTAGCAGTACATCACAGTGTGCTTTTGAGACCTGCCCACTCCTAAGGCTCAGAGGTACCCTGGCCTGAAATCAACCTATGAAGGCCAAAGAATCCAAAGCCAGTTGGAGTCCACATTTAGTAAGTCTGTTGGTAAAGAACAGAGTGATGGAGACTAGTTAGTAACTCCTGGCTTTTTCATCACACACACAGGTCCTATAGTTTGGTGTCCTATTTGTTTATAATAAGATTTGTCATCTGGAAAACACCCAGGCTGCTTCTTTTTAAATTGTTGTGGTCCAGATGTGGGAAAAATACTACAGTTGTAGCTAGAGGCTTGTAAGGAAACTTCCACCCCTCAGAGAGGCTTGTCTTTTCTGCCACACTCCCACCATATTCTTGGTGTTCAGTGAAAGATCAGTTTTGTGCCTGTTTCTCTTATTTTTGTATGAACTTCAAAAGTAGCTAGATCAAAGGAACCTCCTGCCTCTGAGATTTCCTTTTCTCTGTCAGTCACCAGGCCTGCTGATTGAACTCACTAATTCTTCATTGTTATACATTAAAGGGGCATTAATATAATGTTCTGATTTTTTTTTTCACTTCAGGAAAAGAAAGCTTGGATAGGTTAACTTTAGTTTTTGGAAAAAATAACTCTTTCATGCATTTATATCATATATGTCTAGAATTTCTAGCCGGATCCTTGACATATATAATTTATGCTCATTTCCTTAAAGTAGTGAGTTTGCCCCTAAAGCAGAGTGTGTTTGTTTTGTAATGGTGGCTTCTTATGGCTTTTGTCTCCAAAGTATTTAGGGCCAAGGTGCCCCTAGAAAGGGGAATCAAGAATAGAAAAAGGGGAACTGGGAAGGAACAAATAATGATTACCTTTTCTATCTCATTTTAGTTTTAAATTTTATATTAGTGCCTTTTTGTCTTTTATCTCACAACCATTTCCTAGTACCTGATACCCTCCGGCCACCTTCCTTCCCTGTCACAAAGAAAAAGTAAAGCAAAACCCAGGCTATAGTGACTTTTTCTTCTTCCCAATCAATTCAATTTAATTTTAGAAGAATTTATGAACTGCCTAGTATGTGCCAGGTACTAGGAATATGAAGACAAAAAAACACTTTGTACTTAAGAAGTTTGTGTTGTGGAAGGGGAGGTAGGAGAGGAACAGATCATATAGATTAGGATGAATGGATGAATAAATGAATGAATGTGATTGAAAAAGCATTCTTTAAGTGCTATGTATCAAGCACTGTGCTAAATGCTGGTGATGGGTTCATGGTGCACCCAAAGAGTATTGGGATGCCACCAGAAATGGTGGAGTAAAGACATTATGTGGATTCTAGTGTCCTGAAAGAAATTCACTCGAATGGTTCATCAAGTTAAAGAAAGGCACTTATTGGAGTCAGACACCCAAGTGGGCCTTGCTTCCATGTGGGGGGGATAGAGCAGAGGCTGTAGGTAAGCCATTGGCCAGGTTAAAGGTCTGGTTTAAATACAGTTTTATGGAATGGGAGGAAGGGGAACAAGAGAATGGGAAGATGGACAAGCACAGGTCTGGAGTGTGTAGTTAGGCTGCAGGTGCCTTTGTCATGCAGATAATTGAGGTGAGGGGAACAGGAAAGGGGGAAGAGGGGAGCCACTCCAGAGTCCATGCAGATAAGCAAAGGGAGCAGGAGAGGGGAGGGGAAGAGTGATTGGGGTGCTCTGTGAAAGCACACAGGTAAGTCCATAGTGAGGGATTTCAGTGCATAGTCTTTGATTACTTTTCTGGCTGATCACATCCTACATTTTATCTCATATGTCACATCCTGCATTCTGTTTGCTTCATCTACCTGAGTACTCCTTTCTACCTCATCATTGGGGCTACACATCCTAAAAGGAGATATAGTTCCTGCTCTTAAGGGTCTTACACACTAATTAGAGGAGACAACAGGTATAAGAGAATTCAGAGTGAATGGCAAGGTCCAGAAGGGCTGACCGTAAACCAGGACAGCAGATGTTATGTCTCAGGGTCAGAAGGGGCACCCTCACTGACAGTTCTTCCACCCATAAGGTCTGAGGGTTAAGGGAGAGGTGAAGAGAAGGCAAGGGGACCTCTGTGGATAGTTTTTTCCACTTGGGCCACACTACGTATGGGTCAAGGAGGCCAAGGGAAGAAGTATATAAAGAGCAAAATATATACAAAGGGACTTGAGGAGGAAGTGCCAATAATCTGTTGAATCAGAAAAGACCTTCTGTAGAGGGCAGCACTTTCCCCATTCAAGAATTAGAATATTATGTGCAGGGAATATCAGCCACCTTGTCTGGAATGTAAAGTGTGAGTGAGAGGGACAATGGGAAGATATTGAGAATAATAGGAAACCGTGGGAAGCGAACAATGAGAAATGGCTAGAGCCAGTTTGTGAGGGACTTTACCTGCCAAGCAGAGGGGCTGGTGCATTTGTCAAAGGTGATAGGGAACAGCTGAACCTTGTTGAGTTTTCTGTGCTTTATCAATATTTGTTTGACAGCTGTGGAGCAGATGGATTTGAGAGGGGAAAGACTGGGAGCAGGGAGATCAGTTGGGAGGCTATGGGCAGTGGAGATGAGGTCTTGAGCTAGGCTTCCTATCCCAGGACTCTGTACTCCAGTATAAGCAATGACTGGTTTGCAAACCAGAACTCTACCTCTTCTGGGATAGAAAGGACAAACTCTTAAGAGCTAGGAGAATTCAGTTCAATTCAGTAAACTTTACTTAAGTGCCTGCCACATGTCAGGCCCTGTGCTAAGCCCTGGGGATACAAAAAGAGTCTAGAGACAGTCCCTGCCCTCCAGGAGCTTAAATGAGACAAAAATAAACAAACTTAAGCTATTACAGAATAAGTGGGAGACCATTCCAGGAACAGTAGCACTAGAAGTAAGAGGGGGTTAGGGAAGGCTTATGGTAGAAGGTGAAGTTTTAGTGGGGCTTAAAGGAAACCAGTAGTCTGACCTCGAGGACAGAGAGTGATCCAGGCATGGGGGTCAGCCAGAGAAAATGGCGGGAGCTGAGAGATAGAGTGTCTTGTTTGTGGGACAAGCAGGAGGCCAGTGTGGCTGGATCAGTGATTAAGGTGTAAAGAAGGCTGGAAAGGTAGGAGGGGTCGAGGTTATGAAGTGCTCTGAATGCCAGAGCATTCGTTTTATAATTTGTTTCTGGGGGCAATAGGAAGCCACTGAAGTTTATTGTGTAGGAGAGTGACATGATCAGATCTGCATTTAGGAAAACCACCTTAGTGGCTGAATGGAGAATGGACTGGAGTGGGGAGAGATTTGAGTCAGGCAGACCCACAATGGGGCTGTTGCAGTAATACAAGTGTGAGGGGATGAGGGTCTGTACTAGAACAGTGGCAATGTCAGAGAAGAAAAGGGGGCATATTTAAGAGATGTCGCAAAGGAAAAATCGACAGGCCTTGGCAACAGCTTGGATGTGGGGGTGAGAGAGAGTGAGGAATCCAGGATGATTCCTAGGTTGTGAACTGGAATTATGCTTCAGGGGCTCTTCTTTTCCCCCTCATTTATCTTATTAGTTTGCTCCTAGCAATGTAGGACTCATGTGCCCTGGTGTCAGTGGATAAGTGGGGTTAGAATCCAGATGAGAAATTCACCATCCTATGAGGGCTGAGTAATTATCAGAAGACCTGGGTTCTGGTTACTGCTTGGAAGCACTAGATTTAGATATAGGACCAAGACTCAATTCATAGAATTGCAGAATCTCAGAGTTAGAAGAGATGGTAGAACCCATTTAATTTAAATAATCCCTGATAGAGAATCTCTATTATTACAGTTACCCAAACCAGGAGGTCAATCATCTGATCTTCATTTGATGACCTCCAGTGAATCTACCTGTATGGCCTTAGGAAAGTCTCTCTCTTGACCTAGTTTATTTTTCCCATCTTTAAATGAGAGTATTGGACTAGGTGATTGAGAAGCTCCCTTTCTGTAAAAACCACATGCAATTTCTGAGTATTCATTCCGTGAATGTCTCTTCTCCACTCTCCTTCCATAATCTCCTTTTCATAGACTCAAGTGGAGAAATTGATTAGTTGCTCCCAATTCCACTCTTGCCAGATTGTAGTGATTCCCTCAAGCTCTTGAAATCCCCCCATTAGGTGTATCTCTTTCCCTTTCATTCTCTGAAGAGAAAAGGTAGGGATATTTGGTTTCAGGCCACCAAATATGAATTACTTTGAAATACAAAGAAAGACAGCCATGAGAGTTCTGCCTTCCCCCCATGCTTAACAGTATTGGTCAGCAGGCAGGTGGACTCTCTATTTTTTCTAATTCCTTTGCTCTCCATTGCATGCCATTCTTTTGACTTTTTTTGAGTGAGGGAGAAGGAGCAAAGGTGTTAGAGGATCAGGGTTTTTTCTTGGGGGGTGGGAGGGAATGATGAAGGGTGGCCACTCTGCCATTTTGACAAGTTGCAGTAACCAACTGAATTAGCTTTTTCTCAGCAGAGATGAATTCCTCTCTCATTTCTCTTAGGTGTGATTATCAGGATGTTAGGAAAGCAACCTTTTTCCTCCTGTATCTGAAGCACATGCAGTTTTTAGAATTTCCTTCCTTGACCTACACAACTGATTCCCCATGAGTCTACATGGGGTCATCCACTCATCTCTGTAACCTGCTGTAAACAGTAATAGGGTTTTAGCTGCCAGGGAAAAATCTGTCTAGAGCTCAGAGACCAGGCTAAGGTACAGAGGCAGAACAGAATGGAGTAGAATGAGAATGAGATTGGAATTGGAGACACCATCTATTTTGTGCAAAGCCCAGAGCAACACTAGGCTAATAACTCCTCAGTCTCTCTGAGTGTAAGTGTCTACTGGTTAGTGATAGCAACAGTAATAATAATGGCACATTTAAGTAGTACTTTAAGATTCATATACCTTTTTTTAAAAATGAGCTGTGACTGATGTCTGCTTTCAAAAACATATTTTCTCCCAGTTTCTTTCCTGTCCCCCTCCCCATAGAGCCATCCTATATGACAAAAGCATTTGTTTAAAGACAAAAAAAAGAAAAGGGGGGGAAAGTCAGTATAGCTGATCAATACACTAAAAAATGTCTGAAAATATATGCAGTGTACAATACTTGTAGACCTACTGCCTATGCAAGGGAGTGAGGGAGAAGGGTCTTATCATATTCTGAATTTAGATTCAGGTTTAGACATTTTTTCATTTGATCCACACAAAGAGATTTAGAAAGGTAAGGTTACTTGCCCAGGGTCACATAACTGTGAGCTTTCTGAAGTAGGAGTCAAACCCACGTCTTTCTGACTCCCAGGTCTGATCCCCAGTCTACTGTTCCATACTTCCTCATGTACTAGGGTGATACTGCCAGGCTTAGATATTGCTTCCTAGCTGTTCTTACTGTATAGAGTAGAATCATAGACCCATAGAACATTAGGGATCATAGGATTGGAGATTTAGAACTGGAAAGTACTTTAGGGGGCCGCTGGTCTGACTCTCATTTTATGGTCGGAGAGACTGAGGCCCATAGGGATGAAATGCTTCTATATGTGTGTGTGTCTGTATATATGTATGTATATATATATATATATATATATATATATACACACACATACACATGTATGTATGTGTCTGTATATATGTGTGTATATATACACATACACATATATGTATGTATGTATGTGTGCGTGTGTATATATATAATATATGTGTATATATATTATATATATATGTATATGCAGGATTTGAACCCAAATCATCCTAACTCCACTTTCAGTGCTATATCTACTATGCCATGTTGCGTATCATGTAATCAAATATCCTCATTTTTCAGAGATGGAAAGCCCAGAGAGATACTGACCTACCTAAGGTCACAGAATAAATTAGTGACCACACCAGTGAATTGTCCACTCCTTTGCTTTTGTAACTATATTAAGTTTTAATTCATAGAGTATGAGAGTTATAAAGGATGTATCATAGCCCTCTTTGAAACCTATAGATTTTTTAATAATTAAAAATTTAAAAGAAACTCTGTAATAGCTAAAGTGGTAAGATGAGGGAAATAAAGGACCAAAAAAAATGATGAGGCATCTCTATTTAGGGGTGTACTCATGAATGTTTAACAACCAGGTCTCTGAAAAGTAGGACACACTTATAAATTTAATCTGTATTATTGACATTTTTGCCTTCATTTTCTTAAGTCTAGACAATCAATAGAACAGTAAATCAAGCCCTAGTTTGTAGTATCTAAGTGTAAGTGCTCACTGTGAAAATGTAACGATCAGCTCTTTCAAACTAATTAGATCTGGCTCCAGCACAACCCTGCCTCCATTCCTTCTTTATAGCCTTAAAAGAAACTTCATAATAAATGATGGTTTAGTAACATGGGGACATGTCATGTAGGAGAGAATAAAGTGATCAGTCTCCTATATCTTTTCAAAGAGGTGAGAAACCATGGATTTAGAATATGGTATATACCGTTAGACCTAGCTGTGATAGCTTTGCTGAACTGCTTCCTCCCACCTCCCCTTATTTTGTGTTATAAGGGATAAAAAAAGGTGAGGCATAGATCCATAAATGAAGGTGATGTGAAAACAAAAAATATCAACAACCATTTAAAAAATGACCAATCACAAACTTTTATCCCGCATACCTATTTGACCAAATGGATGGAAATGGAGGGGTGGAGAGGAGAAATGGAAAAGGAAAGGATGAGATTGTCTCGATCGCCTACCACATCACACTGAGCCTTCTTTTATCTCTTTCACACCTGAATTTTCAGATTTGTAATTTAATAGTAAGCTTGGCCTTGGCTTTGTATCTTATTGATTCTTGTTCCTTGAGAAAAATAATTTACTTTTGTACATAAAGATTAAGTCTTGAAATACAATATGGCCATCCTGGAACCTTTCCTCAGGCTCAGCCCTAGTTCTAATATTCAACATGAATTCCTAAACTCTTGCCTGGACGATGGTGCTCTGCTGCAGCAGACTGTGTGACTATAAAAAATGGTTTGAGTTTTTTTTTTAAAGGAAAACTATGTAAAGATAAGGTTGGAATAACAATTCTTTATTGATATAGTCCACAAAATAAATTGCTGCATTCAATTAACTGCTTTTAAGTTAGGAGAAAATTTCAGTATCACTGTTTTTACTATCTGGTGATATAGACAGTTTTTCCCCTTAAAGGACATATTTTTGACCATGTAGTTAGTAATGAAGAGAAACATTTTTAAAAGGCATTTGTTGGTTATGTGAAACCCAAATTTTTAAATAAAATATATAACTCCTCATTATTTTTTTTATAAAATTAGTTATATAATTATATATGTGTAATATATGTAACTGTATATAAAGTGAACTTGCAAGGCAGGAAAAGAATAGTGTATCTTAGAACATTTTTAAAGCTATTTTAAATTTTTTGATAATTTATTTTATTTTATAATTTTCCCAATGAATAGGAATTTATTTTCTTTCCCTTCCTCTTTCCCCCAATTAAACAACAACAGAAAAGAAAATCCTAGTATCAAATATGCTTAGTCAAGTTAAACAATTCCCACATTGGCCATGTTCAAGAAACTGTCTCATTTTGCATTTTAAATCCATCAGTCCTTTGTCAGGAGGTGGGCAACATGCTTGTTATTTGGTGTTTTGGAAATATGTTTTTTTAATTGCATTGATCAAAGTTCTAAAATCCTTCAAAGTTGTTTTTCTTTAGAATGTTATTAGTTCTCTTGGTTCTGTTCACTTTGCATCAGTTCATAGAGGTCTTCTCAATTTCCTTAAGGGATTAGGAGATAAGAAAAAAAATATAGCTTATATTTGTAGCAGCAAAGAAGGAAGCTTGGGAAGGGAAGAGAGAAAGGAAGTTGCATGGGGGGGGGGTTATGATTCAAGGAACAAGGAAGTGGTTATGTATATAACTTTTTAAAATCAAATACAATGGATGGTTCCACGATTGGGCTCTCTAAGCATATTGCTGAGGCAATGAGGAAAACCACAGTGGAGGTAAAGAAATCGTGTACAGTAAAAAGAGAAAAGCCAGTGGCACATTAGCTCTGTGATTTAAATTGCATAGGCAGTTAGACTCAAACTTTGCTGCATGGACTATTGCTTTTGAAATATTCCTTTTTGTTCATGCCTGTTTTTCACTAGGTAGACTACTTGTTCCCAGTACAGTAGCATTCTTTCTCCCTAGGTCTCCCTAGAGCGCTGCTAAAGGAAGACGCCTTAGGGTCCTCCATCTCTTCCCCATGAAAAATGAACTACAGAGGAGAAAATTCCCCTCTCCATAATCAGATTGTATTCTGTTTTCATTCTAGAGATTTTTACCATGTCGGAGAACAGATTTTGACATTGTAGTGAGCGACATGTGCAGTCTGATTAGGAAATTCTTCTGTGGGTGGTATTCAGCTGGGAAGTAGATAGAGGATGGAGGCTGTAGCTGATTTTCAAAACAATTCCTTTTACTAGAATCCCTAAAGAGAGTTGCCATTGCCTTGGAAGAATGAAGGGTCTATAGATTCCTTTGAGGAAGTGATTAGCCCTCTATATAGCTATTTCTAGTGTTCCCTCTCCCTTCCCCACTGCACCCCAAAGTATGTCCAAATCCCAGAAAATCAATCTTTTCATCCTCTGTGGTTCCCATTGTGGGTCACTTTGGGAAGTTATTGTTCATACTTCATTCCTGAATGAATGGCATGGGTGGTGTCTTGACTTGTGCATGAATTGGATATGAGTGGGTCAAGGTTATCAGGCTCACTCTTTCCTCCATAGTCATTGAAGTCCAGTGGCAAGACAAAGGTCAAGACAACTGGAAGTGAGGGGGTCACCTTGAGAGATAGTAGGTGTATAGCTTCTCCTTTTGGGAAGGAGATGTTAAGTGTACCCATTATCTTAGGATAAAGTGAAATTGTCTTGGGAAATCCTCGTGACACTATTATCGTTCATCAACAATCAAGAATTTAGGCACTGAAGACCCAAATTGTTCTAAGTGACTTGTGTGAACCTCCTGTCTTCCACTAAGGAATATCTTGTTAGGTCTTAAGATGAATGTTAGGGATTTTCCAGGACAAATGTCTTACAATACAATACAATAATAGTGAGTTTCTGATTCATCTCCTCCTTGCATGTTTCCTTACACTGATCCTCTTGGGGGTAAGGGAGTGAAGCTTACTCTATGACTGATATTTATTGTAAGATTTCTTGAGTTTTTAATCTAAATTTGGAAGCTGTATAAATTATCAACATTGTTTTTAGATTTTTGTCAAGCAGATTGGCTAATTCCAGCACCAACTCATAGACCTATTGACTCATCAAATGTTAATAATGAAAGGATCTGTGCTGGTGATGGACTAGTCATCAGGGTAACTGACTAATTTCTCACATCTGTCTGTTCTCATCTCACAGGATCTCTGAGCACTAACTCAGTGGCTCATCATTCTTTGCCTGAACTTCTCCTATGCACTATTGCAATAATCTCCCAACTGGTCTCTCTTCTAATCTCTCCCTTCTTTAATCACTTTCCTCACAGATACTAAAATCATCTTCCTTGGGCACCTCACTCCTTTACTCAAAAAATCTTCAATAGCCTCAGATATAGAGTCCTCCAGAATATACCTCTAGTCTACCCATCCAGCCTTATTTCCCAGTACTCTGCTTCACATACATATACTATCTTTCAGTCAAACTGTTCTGATAATATGACAATAGAGTATTACCATATTAACTAATTACTAACTTCTACTAGTTTCCATTTTTACCTTATTTCCCAGAATATGCTTCCTCCCAGCTTCACTCCCACATCCTTATCTTCCTTTAAAGACACCATCTCTCCAATGCTCAGATACCACCTCTATGGAACTTTATTGATTCTTCTGCTTATTAATGTTTTCTCTTCAGATGATCTCAAATTTACTCCCTGGTGTATATCTCCAGGAGATACTTAGTTCCTTAAGGGCAACTATTATTTCCATTTTTGTCTTTTGTTCTCCCTGTGCCAAGTGGTATCTGATACATAGTAGATGTTCACATATTCACTAAGCGTTTAGGGAAACAGGGTGATATTGAGAACTGGCCTTGAAATCAGGGAGAGCTCGATTCAAGTCCTACTCAGACACATACTGATTAAGACTTTGGGCAAGTCACCTAACTCCTTGTTGCTCTAAGCCATTCTTTTATTTTTATTTTTTATTTTTTTTTGGAGGGAGTAAGGCAAGGCAGTTGGGGTTAAGTGACTTGCCCAAGGTCACACAGTTAAGCGTCAAGTGTCTGAGTCTGGATTTGAACTGAGGTCCTCCTGACTCCAGGGCTGGTGCTCTATTCACTGTGCTACCTAGCTGCTCCATGGGCCATTCTTTTAAACTAGAAGGTGCAGAGTAGGTATTTGTAGAGAAAATTCCTCTCTGGGAGCTTTTTCCACCAATGAAGTTATAGGTCTGGTTAAAAAAAAATGTTAACAGGTATTTATTAAGTACCTTCTGCATGCCAGGCACTGTAATAAGCACTATGATTACAGATTTAAAAAATGAAGATAGACCTTGCCTTCAATGATTTACATTGTATTTTAGAAAATAAAATGGACACAGAAGATTAAATATAAAATATATACATACGTACATACATATATACGTGTGTGTGTGTGTGTGTAGATAGATAGTAATTTTCCTAGGGGAAGATACTAGCAATGTGTGTGTGTGTGGGGGGGGGGGGAATCAAGATGTACTTTTTGATAAAAATTGGATTTAATTGAGATATAGCATAGGACAGAAATGGACACTAGACCTTTGATTTTATTGATACTCCTGGGTAGGGAAACTGCCCCTACCAATGCAGGCTGGTTACTTACCGTGGCTGGGGACAAGGAGTGAATAAGTGACTTATCCAGGACCACACAGTCGCTATGTTTCAGCATCAGGACTTGGATCAGGACATTGGAGTCTTCTTGGCTCCAATCTGGCCTTGAAGTAGAAAGAACATTGAACTTGGCTTCTGAACACCTAGTGTGGAATTGTGACACTGACATTTACCAGCTTTGTGACCATGGGCAAATTGTCTAACATGTCAGAACCCCAGTTTTCTCTTTTATAAAATGAGACAATTCATCCTTGGCAATATTTCTACTACCAACCTCAAAGGGTTATTGTGGGTAAATGTTTTATAAATCTGAACACTTGTGAAGTGGGCAGTGCAAATATCTTCAGATGATGTCCACTGAGGGAGAACTCATCAAGGTGCATATTCCCTCCAGCAATGCAGATCTCAACCCATCCATACTATCCACCTCTTATCCATGTCCTTCCATAGATTTACTAAAGGGAACCTACCTAATGGCCAGTGGAAGGAAGTGGGGAAAGCTTCCTTACATCCTCTTGATATTTGTGAGGATACCAGTGAAGGATGTGTCCTGTCCGTCATTCATCTCTTGCTCTTGCCATATGCTCAACTCATCTTTTTTTGCTCATCTGATTATATTAATATCACACACAATTTTGCCTTATACCAGGGATACCAGGGAATATATTTTCAGTAATACTTTCCATACCATTTCTCTGTGTCTGTCCTAAAGACATATAAAAAAAGTAGTCATCAAAGTGAGTGCATATGTTTCCTTATGCAGTCTGTGGGATACAGAATGGAGCATTGGAATCCATTTCCTCAGATAAACCTAGGAAAGACTTTCTTTTCATGTTTATGACAGTCAGGTTTCTAAAGCCCGAGGTGAGGGAATTGGATGGAATCCTCTGTGTTTTCAGAGTTTGATTCCTCTTAGGAAGAAGGGCAAGCTTCTTTATTTCTTGAGTCACAAGTCAGTCATAGAATAACCAATCTGAAGTCAATGATGACCCCTTATTTGCATCTTTTCATTTTAAAACTTCAAGAAGGAGTAGTTGAAATAGGTTTCATTGAGACAGAGATACAATAGAGGGGAAAATCCAACCCATATAAATATATATCAAGAGAGGAAAATGAATTCCTGAATATGTCAGTTAGGGGTGCAGAGTGCTGAACCAGGAGGCAGGAAAACCTGAGTTCAAATTCAGCCTCAGATACACATCGGTTATGGGGCCCTGGGTGAGTCACTTAACCTCTCTCAGCCACAGTTTCATCATATGTAAAATGCGGATAATCATAGCACATGCCTCCCAGGATTGTTGTGAGGATTACACAAGATAATATTTATAAAATGCATTGCAAATTGTGAAGTGGTACATGACAGTTAGCTACTATTAGCTAGCCATTGTAAACGCAAGTATGATTCTGTCTGTCTAAGCCAGTTCAGGAATTTAGTTCCAAAGTTACAAATTTACATTATGCAGGAATGAAAAGTTTATATTGGAGGTTAGAAGTACATCCAGCCCAGTGATAACTTAGACCAACTTTGACTCTCAATTATATGCGTGTGTGTGTTTTCAGAATAAACATCTCAGAATTATAGATGGATGTAAGAAAACCATCCTACAACGTTTTGGTCTTCTAGATGATTTTTTAGGGGCTTAGGAGAAGCAAGACCAGCTACATCATGGAAACTGAAAGTCAGCATTTCTTTTGTTTTGCTGATTTCGGTTCCCTTCAGGGTCACTGCACTATAATTCAATGAATGCTCAAGTAAAATTTATTACTTCACATCATGATGCCATACCATATTCCACAGCCATTTTAATAGTGAGAATTAAATTTTGCAGGGAGGGGCCTGGACAGCCAAACATTTTATCTTCAGGTCATGTATTCTTATACATCACTATTAGAGCTACTGGAATTTCCATGTTTAACAATTCCTTATTTTTGCACCACATTTAGCCAACATCATCAGGGAATGGGGTATTCTGGCTAATTAAATATTCTCATTAACTAAGTTCAGCATTAATTATAAGCACTTATTGAGCACCTACTGTATTCAGGGTGTAGTTAATGTTTTTTCATTTATGTAATACTTTACAGTTAGTCAATAAAAGCATTTATTTTTGTTCAGTTTTCAGTTGTGTCCAACTTTCCATGACCTTATTTGGGGTTTTCTTGGCAAGGATATTGGAGTGATTTGCCATTTCCTTCTCCATTTTATGGATGAGGAAAGTGAGGTAAACAGGGTTAAGTGACTTGCCCAGGATCACACAGCTATTAAGAGGCTGAGGCCAGATTTGAACTCCTAAAGATGAGTCTTCCTGATTCCAAGCCCAGTGTTCTATCCACTGCACCAGCTAGCTACCCAAGTATTTACTAAGCATCTACTATTCACTGGAGAAAGAAATAAGAAACCACTCCAAAATCTTTGCCAAGAAAACCCCAGGGACGGCATTGGCATGTATATGGTTCATGGGGTCATGAAGAGTCAGACACAATCCAGTGACAATAACAACAAATGTTCTATAGCTTTCAGACTGCCTTCTCATTGATGATCTCATATGAGCCTTGGAAAAGTCCTGAGAGGTGCTGGCTGGGCTTTATTATTCCTATTTAATGGATTGGGAACTGATACAGAGAGTGGCATCACCTAGCTAATAAGGGGCAGGTGGAGCTGAGACTCTGATGCAGGTCTTCCCTGCCGGCTTACTCACTCCTGGCACTTACCTTTGTGACCGTCAGCAAGCCACTTCACTTTTCTGGCCCTCGGGTTTCCCATCTATAAGAGGAGGGGGTTGGATGAGATGACCCCCAGATCCCCTCCAGCTTTAAAAGTCAATCAGTTTCCTGACTCTCGGGGTTTTCTGCACTCACTGTACCTCAATCTCGCTACCAATTTTGCAAGGAATGTAGCATGGTAAATTGTATAGTAAGCACAAAACTACGACAGACATAATTTAACCTTTCTTCTGTGAATCAGAACCTTGTAGTGTTCTAGGGTCATCTTTACGAACATCAGTGATCGTTATATGATACTGTGGAGACGAAAAACAAAAAATGGTTATTTGAGCTTTCTGACTTTGGGGTTAGAGATTTGCCTGTGCTGACTTTCCTCCAAGGGTCTTAATGTTTACTGAGTTGCAAAGAAAGGGACTCTGCTTGTCCTTCCCCTCTTGACCAAATATAAGGTGTTCCCAAAGTCTTAGTTTAAGCCTGAATAGCTTAAAGCTGTGCTGACTTTGTACAAAAGCAGCTCTCTAATTATTGGCCTTCTCCCCCAAAGGGGGACCCTCCTAAGGGAATTAGCCCTAAATCAGCCCATTTCCTGCCCAGATGGCTGTGACTACCAGAGCTAGTAGAACCTGATGTGGAAGGAAGGAAATAAGCATTTATTACATACCTTCTGTGTGCTAAGCCCTTTATAAATATTATCTCATTTGATTCTCGAGACAACCCTGGTAGGTAGGTGCTGTCGTCACTTGAAGAGGCGGAGGCAAATAGAAGTTAACTGACTTGCCCAGGGTCTCACAGCTAGTAAGTGTCTGAAGCTGAATTTGAATTCAGGTCTTCCTATCTCCAGCCCCAGCATTCTATCCCCTGTGTCACTGAGCTGCTTCTGAGATTCCTGGGATCTCTGGTCAGTCCCAGATCTAGCTATAAAGAGCTGGTCACTTGTACTAAGCCCCAGGCAATGTGATCTATTGCTTGTATCCGGTGAGAGAGGACAAGGTATCCTAAAATTAGGTCTCATAATCTGATGAATCGGGCAAAGGGTGCCCTGTGAGACCAGACAGAAAAGATGAGATCTATTCAGGCTGTGGTGACAGAGTCAGCATCTATAAAATCCTGCGAGGAGTAGAGAGAAGATAAAGAGGCCTTGACTACCCACCTCTAAAGATTGCTGTGAGAAAATGCTTTGTTAACTTTAAGACCCAGTAGAAGGAGTGATTATTTCCTCTGGAGGCTTGTAAACAAGCTAGGCAGCCTCCAAAACTTGAAAAAAGGGAACTCACTGAAATTCAATTACAAATAGCTTAAATCTGGAACCAGAAGGAGTTTGATTCAAAACTATTTCTGCATTTCCTACAATTGTGCTATGGGCATCAACGCCTTTATTTCTTCAAGCTTAGGGACTGGTGTCATTTTGTAAATAAGCTCTCTCTAACAATGTGTGTTTATGAGAGAGCCCAGGGACACATACTTGCAGAAAAAGCTATCCCAAACTTCTGTCATTGTGAAAATGTTCTATCTTGCTGATGTTTCTTGGCTATTGCTCCTCTAGGGCAATAAGGGCTTAATTTAATTTGTAAATGCTTTGGTAAATAGCCAGTGTATCCATAGAACCACAGGTTCTGCCCTTCAGAAAGTAAGGGGGGTGGAGGGGAGGAGATTTCCACCTCTATAATCCTAGCTTCACTGCTGTGTGAAAGTCAGCAGCTTCGGCCTTAGGGGAACAAATGTAAATCACTCTGTACGGTGACAAATCTTGAATCTCCAAGCAAGATGGAAGTACTGATGCTGAGCTACTAGCAGCTTGGGAATAGAAAGCCACAGATCACAGAATGGTTGACCTCACTCACTTTTAACAGCCTGGTGGAAGTCAGATAAACTTTTTCAAGGTTTCTAGTTCCATGGTGAACATTTTTGGTTAACTCCCCTTGCTGTCTTCCCCTACTAAAATCTCTTTATGTGACCCTGTTTTGTATAAACTGAATTTATGCTCTTCTTATTTTGTTTTAAAAGGTATTGTTTTTAAAAGGAATACAGCCTGACAGTAAGTAGACCAATCTCCATGGTCGACATCTCGCCTCTTTTGTCCATTTCTTCAGATTCTCTCCTCTCTCCTGTAACTCCTTCATGTAGCAACAGTATGTGTGGCTTCATGATGCTTACATCTTACTTTGTTTCCTTAGCTTTTTGCCTATGAAAGTTAATGCCATCTTTTCATCTGTATCACTGAACTCCATTGGCAGAAGAATGGAACCACAATTTGGAAGGAGCTTGGATGATACTGACTTCAGCCTCGTACATTTTGGTCATATCTCTTTAGCAACAGATTCTCAGTATCTAGGAATGCAATAATAATTGGGAAACAATATGGGAGAAAGAACATTGGACTTTTCATCCTGGGTTCAGATCTTAAATCAGGAGAATCTTGGGTTAAATGCCCATGCTGTCATTAGTTTTGTACCCACCCAGAAGATAAAACTGATTCTATGATTACCACTGTACAAGTATATAGTTAGTCTTATAAGAACTGATCAATCCACTTTGTGAAGTTTCATTCACAAGTTTCACATGTCAAATTTAGGTTCATTGTTCTCATTAGGGAAGGGACATGCCTTCACTTGGCCCAGACATTGCCAGTCAACCACCCTAGACACTGCTTTAAGTATTGGGGTCACAGAGTGTTCTTGTCTCTCTGAACTCAACCTTCATGGGGAAGTGATCAAGGAATCCAAAGGAGTCATAGGAGGCTAGTTTATTTAATCAGATTTATCTTTATGTGAGGTACACAGGATGGAATTATTGGAAATATAGAAAAGGAACTTTCCATTCCTTCACTGTTAACCCCATTCTGCCTATAATCTCCAAATTAGGTAGTTCAGAATGAAAGGGTGTTTGTCAGACAACAGCCAAGGAGTCAGAGAACCAGTAACTTACGTTCCTTGGACAGACTATTAACTTTGAGCTTTATTTGGAGAACCAATGGGTTGGACTAAACAACATCTAAGTTCCTTCTAATGCTAAATTCAATTAATGCATGATTTTAAGTTTAATTTGGAAATATATTTTGATGTTATTGTTCAGTTGTTTCAGTCTTATCTGATTCTTCATTGATTCCATTTGGGGGTTTCTTGGAAAAGATACTGGAGTAGTTCGCCATTTCCTTCTATAGCTCATTTTACAGATGAGGAAACTGAGACAAACAGGGTTAAGTGACTTGCCCAGGGTCTCACAGTTACTAAGTGTCTGAAGCCAGATTTGAACTCAGATCTTCCTAATTCAGCCCCAGAGTTCTACTTACTGCCCCACCTATGACAGCAAAATATCAGCTACTCTTAAAGATTTCAATATTATTATTATTTTGCATCAGAAACACCATATATAATTATATATATATATATATTATATGTTGCATTTTGATTTAGCTAAAATTACATTCATGAATTAGCTAATATCTACATATGCTTTCTAGATGCCATTATTTTCTTCAACAAAGTTCTATTCTGATGTCTCATTAGTGGTCGTAATTCTTGCTTCTTGAAGTCAATGCCAGTGAAAGCCAAGTTGAGAGGTTGGTACAGCTTTGAATAGAAGTGGGAGAATGGATTATTTATCATATGAAAGTACAGAAAGGTTCAGCACCAAAAGCCTGGTTGTCTGGTGGTGGTGGTGTTTTCCCCTTCTTTTTGTAATAGCAGCTGCCTAGTAAGGCATGGAGGGGTTGCAGTCTACCTCTGGAGGAAGTTTCAAAACTAATGGAAGGTTTTTTTTTAAGTGTTAAAATATGCCACCTACATAGCAAATACTCTATCCATACATTTGTAAACTGATGTCATTATAATCTGGAAAAGTTATGTGGTTGTATCCCTCTCTGATACATGAACAGTTCTGCCAACTTCAGTCTTGGCAAATGAAGTCAACCTCATTTTGGAGCTACAAGAGAACATTGTTTTTCTAGTAGGGGAAATAAAAATGACTGTTTCTGTGCTGTTGGGACTCACAAATGCTGCTATATTTTTATGTGCAGACTCATTGTGGGTGGAACACAGAGATTTCTGATCTTGAAATACTTTTTTGAGCACAAGGCCATTGAATACTAAAAAACAGCTCATTAAAAAAGCTGCCATCCACTTCTTCTAATTAACTTGCTCTCTGCTACCCAGAGAGTTTGCTGAAATGTGCAGGAGTTTATGCTTGGAAACAAAGAGTGAACTGAAAGAAGTTGATGCAGTGCTAATCATTGATAGTGGCAAAGTGTTTTCACTGAGAAGTTGGAGTAGACAAGGCAGCAGGAACAATAGCTTGTGTCCTCCTGGCCCCTGACGGGTCTATGCAGGTATTGTGATGGATGGGCACCTCGAGGATGTGGTCTAGGCAGCTGCAGGAGCACATATCTCATTGGAATTCAACAGAGACACAAAAGGGCAGCAAGCCCATCATGCCACTTGAGTTGTCAAAAAAGAACCAGGGTCCTTTGTACTCCCGATAACGACACGCTGCTGAACCAGAGGGAGACAGAAACAAATGCAATAGGATACACTTTCTTTGCTCAGGCTTCTGCAGGTGCAGAGTAGTATAAAGGCATCTCAGAACCCAGATAAGTTCAGGAAATTGGTAACTGGGATAGCAGTTAAAATTATAGAGGTTCCCCACCACAACACTGGGGAAATCTAAAGATCTGTGGATTCCGTAGAATTCTGTAGGCATTAGCCGGTGGGCCATTTTCTTCAGACGAGATGGCTTTTGCTTCTTGGCATGTCTGATCTTCCATCGAATGGGCACGCTGGATGTGGATGGCTGTAAGGAGCAATGGAGATTTCTTAGTCCTGCAGGCAATCTTGGGAAGGAGGCAAGTTGGTTCTTTCTATCCAGTCACTTTTCTAATCTGTGGTTATTGTGTGCCGCAGGCCTGTAAGAATGGGGTGTGACTTAGGGACAGACATAAAGAGGAACCTCACAGCATGGATATTTAGTCTCAGTATGTAAAACAAGTTTTCTCTTTGAGTCTCAATGTTGTAACTACTTTGTATTTTTTTTCCCTACAGGGAAAAAAGTTTAAAAAATTTTTTTCACTGCCTTGACTGAGTTCATAGAATTGTATGATCATAGATCTGGAGCTGGAAAGAATCTTAGAGACAATCTAGTTCAATATCCTCATTTATAGTTGAGAAAACTGAGGGCAAGAGAAGGGAAGCGAAAATAATACTTCAAGGACCTCCAAAATCAGACTTTTTAACATTGCGTGCACCCTCTCTCAAAGTACAGCAAGTAGAATACAACAAATATTTACTAAGAATCTATTGGATACTCCGGTGCCAAGTGCTGGGCAAAAACAAAGTTTCGATAAAACTCGTTCCTTACCCTCAAGGAGTTTAGAAGCTGCAATGTTTGGTCCATGATCATTCTTTGTGGTCTGTAGGCTGGTCTCTTTTGGTATTGATATGTTTATAAAAAGACGCCATCTCTCCTTTTATTTCTGGTAAGAATTAAGGATTCATTTGTGCATTTTAAAAAATTTCCATTTCCTTCTTCCCATTCCTATTCTGAAGTATTTTGTTTTATTTTATAATTTTTAATGGTGCTAACTGTAAGACACTTAAGAAGGTAGAGGCAGTAGAGAATTACTTTGCCCTCCTTAATTGGTCAATAAACTGAATGTGCTGGGACTCATTACTTTCCATTGGCATTGGGTGATATAGAATCTGCCTTTAAAAACATTAATTTCTCTGTCTCACTTTGGCTGGGTAATCATGGAAATTGTTGGGGGCACAGAATTTCAACATCTGAAGAGCAGAAAGCTAAAGAATAAGAACTTCTTCACTATTGGCATTAGAATCAAGTCAGATCATCCAGACGGTAAATAATGAGTGCCACTTGTGGTTAAGATGTTCCAGGTGATGTAAAGAAACATAAGAGGCCATTCCTGTCTTTGGGAAGAATTACAGTCTTACCAGGGAGATAAGACATAGAAAATAATACTTCAAGGACCTATGACTTTGCTGAGTGTGGGTCAGAACAGATGACAGCTTATAATCTTAAAGAGAGCCTGCCCAGGGCCCAGAGACCATTATCCCAAAACTACTCAGTCCATCAGAAGCAAGGATTGAACCCAACTCTAGAGTCTAGGTCATTATTCTGCCAATATTTCATATTGTCTGTAGAAATATGTGACAAGTACCAAATGAATGATAACAACAAAGGTTTTGAAGTTCATAGAAGAGTCAGATTATTGTGAGCTACAGTGGGTTTGTGAAAGATTTTAGGGAAGGCACCAGAAGACCTAAAGTCATAATCTATGTTGTTTCCTATTGCTTGTGAGACCTTGGTTGCTTCCCATCTCTGGGCCTCAGTTTCCTCATCTGCAAAGTGAGGGACTTGGACTTGGTGGCTTTATAAGACTGCTTCTAGCTTCAGTTCCTATGGTCCTGTAACATGGTATCTGAGCTTTGCTTCTTTGGGACTGACTTGCCTAGGTCATTCCTGTAGACTGGGTTTGGACAACCTGGTTGAGTAGGTAAGATAATGAAATGGGAGACATGAAAGCTGATTTAGCACTTGACTGTCTTGCTGCCATAATGACTGACCTGTGACGTGTCATTGAGCACAGGGCCAAGCACTGTTAAGAACTTCATAAGTGCTTTATTTGTTTATATAAATGACTTGGGGGATTCATTCTTGTAGATTAAGACAAGATATTCACAATAGTATAGACAGTGAACCAGAATGCTTTGTACAGCATTGGGAATTCCAGTAGCGAGGGATTGTGCATAAAGTACTTTTTGTACTTTATTCTCTTTTAACCAAGGGCAACACTCGTAATGTTCTTCAGTAAAATAATTACTCTTTTCATTTCAAAGTGTAGCCACTTTGGACATGCACTCATAATGGTTTTGTGTATGAGTGGAAACCTACTTTGACAGTGAAATTCCATGTGAATATTTTGACCACACCTTTCTGCTCTGTGCTTGGAATTTGTAACCATGGGGGTCTTCTTAGAGTATAGAAACCTCTTGGTCTTACATTATGCTTAAACCTTAGAAGAAATGCTCCCTGGAAAACACCCACCCACCCACCCACACACACACATACACACACACACACACACACACACACACACACTCCCACCCACCCACACACACACACACACACACACACACCCCATTTTATTCTTTCTGTATCTGTTTCCATTACTCTATTCCGAGAAATGTTCCTAACATTCATAAAAAAAGATCTCATTGTATTTGCTTTCCATGTAAAACTAGGAAACACACAGCTCAAGTAGAATTGAGTTGGAAGTGGGTATTCATTGAAGAAAAGCTCTATGTAAAATCTGAAATGATGATATTCTTCCTTAAGCATACTGCAAAATGAGTTTATTAATTTTACTCTATATCCAGCCTGATTGGAAACTGAGAACCTGATCCAAAGGTTAATCACTTAAAGCAACAAACATTTATTAAGCTCCAGTTATCTATCAGATTCTGAAACTAGGGTATGAAGAAACTGGGGTATGAAGAAAAAGACATAAAACCATCCCTTTCCTCAAAGAGCTTATATTTCATTAGTCAGATCACCTCCTAATTGATCCCACCTTACCTCAAGTCTTTCCCCGTTGTGCAATCTGTCCCCCACATAGCTGCCAACGTAATTTTCTTAAACCACAGTTCTGACTGTGACCCTGCCTCTGCCCCGTGCTCATCTACCTCCCCACCCACTCAATAAATTCTAGCAACTACTTTTCATCTCTGAGATCAAATATAAACTTCTTTGTTTGGCATTTAAAGCCCTCACCACCTGATTCTAACTGGTCTTTTTGATGTTTTTACATTCACATTTCGTGCACACTATGATCCACCTGCTTTCATACACACCAGGATCCACCCAAACGGAGCTTAAGGCTCTTTATATGTGGCCCTGCATGTTTCTTCTCTGTGCCATTACAGTGGCTGTCCCACAATGTCCCACGTTCTCATCTCGTCCTCTTAGGAGGGTTAGTTTTCCTCAAGGCTCAGCTGAAATGCCACTTTCTATGTGAAACCTTTCCTGATTCCCCCAACCTTCCCCTCCACACACCTTGTAATAGTAGCTGGTGCCTTCCCCCCAAATTATGTTATATTTATTTTTAAACATACCTGCACATGTTATTACACACATACACATACAATTGTAGTCTACTAGCTCTTTTACTTCTTTCTTGGTCTTCTCATCCCTTAGTACAGTGGCACATTTTGCTGTTTCATCATTTTTTCAGTCATATCTGTACCTGACCCCATTTGGGGTTTTTTTGTCAAAGATACTGGAGTGGTTTGCCATTTCGTTTTCCAGCTCATTCTACAGATGAGGAAACTGAGGCAAAGTTAAACACTTTACCCAGGGTCACACAGTTAGTAAGTGTCTGAGGCCAGATTTGAACTTGGGAAGATGAGCCTTCCTGACTCCAGGTCTGGCACTCTGTGAACTGCACCATCTAGCTGCTCCAGTGGCACTTGGTGGGTGTTTATTGAATGCCTGTTAATTGATCAATTTTGTTGGAAAGCTCCCTTGTTTACTATAGTTGCTGTGAAACTCTCCCATCTGAACCAGTTATAAAAATCAATTCATTTTCTCTGTTTTGGTCAGGAGTTCCGACTCAGAAGAAGCATTTGAGACTCCGGAATCAACAACTCCTGTCAAAGCCCCTCCAGCCCCACCACCTCCACCTCCAGAAATCATCACAGAGCAAGAAGTCAGACCACAGCCACCCCCAGAAGACCCAGGTAATGAAAGTAATGGATGGTTAGAATTGCTCAAGATGGAGGGTCTTTAGGGACTCAACCTTGTGATGGTTAATTCCAAAAAGAAAGGATTCCAATATTACACTTGAGGACTTGGCTAGAATTGAACACCAAACCCCAGGAGTCCATTTATCTCCTTAGGAGGGAACAAAATGTAATCTGAGCTCTTTTTGCAACCCAGACCATGAAATCGGCCTTTACATGTGAGAAGTTTGAGCTTCATGAATTTTTAATACAGTTAAGTGCACAGCAAGTTAAAACATCATATTATTTAATTCAAAACATTGACTTTACCCATTTGTAGAGGCCTTAAAAAATTCTAGTGAAATCACTCATTGAATTGAGGATGTAGTCTGTGGGAGAGAAAGGGATCTGGAGATTAAAGATAAGAGAAGGTAATATAGGGCTGAAAAGGACTCAGAAAGAACATTTAAGAAAGCAATATCCCAGTGTGGTCTTTGTTCACTGACTAACCCCCTGTTTTCTGTAATGTTTCTGATATCTTCTCTCATTCTTTCTCATTCACTCTCTTCTAATGATGTGTTAAAATGTGGCCAGAGATGTGTTAATTCCAGATGCTGATATCACTGGCCCAGAACATCCATCCCATGACCTACTGCTGGTCATGTGAAATCCATATCCTTGTTTCTGAATTTCTCTTTGCAAGCAGAAACTTTGATGTATATCTGGCATACTCAGAAGACTTTATCTGGGGAAATTGAAGGAGGAAGGAAATGCCAAAAGTGAGCACATCATACTGATTTAGGAAAATGTTGAACCCCAGAATAAAATTGAGTCTTCACCTAGATGATGGTTTTACAAAAAGATGTAGCACCGTTTTGGATCCGTTAAGTCTCAGCAAGGGATTGTTTTAAAAACAGTCGTTAGCAGGCAGTGCTTTGTTCTTGAACAAATATACTTCCCTGGGCTCATAGGTAAGGGGGAAAAATCAAGGAAAACCCACTGCCTTTGCTAGTGTCAAAAAAGTGCCTCAAGGAGTGTTACAAGATGACAAATGCAATTTTAATACTCTTGCCAGCAGGTTCTCTTCAGTGGAATCAATCAATCAAAAGGAGCATCTAGGTATGCTTAGCAAATTTGAGGTCTTGTTCTCAAAGAGGGTAATTTCTTTTTATTTATTTGATTGTGAAGTGGGAAAGAAATCTATAGGGATTCTTCTATTTCCCTTTTTAAAAAACAGATCTACTTTTGTTACTTTCCATCAATAATAAAGCTCATGGGGAAAAAACCGAATGGCACTTAATTAATATGAATTATTTAAAAAAAACTATTCAACACTTAACTTTTCATGGAAAATTACTGTGTGCCAAGCATTTTGTAGTCTTTTGATCAAAGGTGGAATTAAAGGGAAAGTATTATTTTTTGAGTTTATAAGTTTTGTTCATGAAAATGCATGGTATAATTCAGAAAAGGATTAGGATGAAGGCTATAGCATATCAAACTTCTCATAAATGTTTCACCTCAACAGAAAAATCTAAATCCCACAGAAATATACATGTGTGTACGAATGTAACATTTTTAGTCAAATATCAAAACTACATTTTGTAGAGAATTTAGAGAATTGCAGAGCTAGAGATTTAGTAGAACGTTAGAGATCATCTGATATAACCCTTTAATTTGCAGATGAAGAAACTGAGGCCTAGAGGAATGAAAGGCCTTGATCCAGCATCACTTAAGATACTGGCAGAGTTGTGATCAAAACCTTGGCTTGTCCAACTCTCACCAGTCACGCTATTTATCTTTTTCTTTTGTAAATTTCTAAATTTTAAACAAATAAAAAATAAGAAGAGGAAAAAAATTGCCATATGCACAGCAGAACATGAGAGGATTCAAAATATAAAGCAATAAATTTCCATTTCAAGAAAGCACGTAATAAATACTGTTCAGAGCTGTCCATCTTTGCTGCCTTTAGTTTTTATTTTGTTTTCAGCATGTGCACACACAAGTATGTGCACATATGTGTATATGCACAAATGTACATACAAACATGTAGACATGCATACATACACTTATATACACATACATAGATATCGATAATCATATACACATACACTCATGTACATTCATATTCATCTATGTAAGGCTGCATTTCAGTGTTTGTGTTTTCTTTCTCTGAAGGTGGATAACATCTTCCTTCTTAAGTCCAAGTCTTTCCATATTTTTCTAAATCCACCAACCATCATTTCCTACATCACATCAATGTTCCAACCTTGTACCCTCTAGTTATTTTAAATAGTCTAAAGTATTTGCCTTTTTCTTGAGACAACTAAGTAGCACAGTCCATAGAGGGCTAGACTGTAATCAAAAAAGATCCAAGTTCAAATCCTGCATGAGAGTTTGATCAAATGTGGAAACTGAGGCAAGTGATGTGGTTTGACACAAGGAGTCAGTGACAGAGGAGGAGATAGAAGCCAGATCTCGATTCACAGATTAATTGCCTTTCCACTCTGAAGTAAGGACATTTCTTTGTTAGAAATTTGTCTTTTCATGGTATAGAATACTTGATTTAGAAGATGAAAGCCAACATGAGTTATTACAAAGCATTGCAAAGCAGCTTTCTATTTGACTGGTTGGCTAAAGGAAAGGAAACACTTTTAATGGAAAGCTATGTCAATGGAGGGTCAGGAAAGGAAAATCTTCTTTACTTTTTTAAACTATCAGAATTGCTGCTGAATCTTACTAAAACAGCAGTTTTACATAAAGGCCAGAGATCTCCACCCAGAAGACTTAAGTTTTCTATCAAAGGTCTATCAAACAATCGCCTTTAACATAAGTTGAGCCAACATACTATACTTATATTTCCTGGGACAGTTTTCTATGATTCAGAATATTCAGGGTTCATTCCTCATTAGTTGGTTATCCTTGGGCTAATCATAGTCTGCCTCAGGGCCTTGGTTTCTTCATCTGTAAAATGAGGGGATTGAGTTAGATGATCTTAATGGTTGGTTCTAGGTCCAAGAGCCTTTGAGTCTCTGCAACTGATTCTTTGATATAATTGCTCTAGAGCAGAGGCTCCAAACCATTTTCTGTTCAGACTGGTGAAGCCCATGTTCTGTTCTCAGATTCATAACTCAAGTAAGTGAAAAGATCAAGCTGTAATATTTTTCACCTTCAGATTTACAGACTTTCTAAAATCTTTCCATGAACTCCTTGGGGATCCACATATCCCAGGTTAAGAATCCCTGCTATAGACAAAGGACGAGGCCATGTGCCAAGCTCAGTTAGGAGTTGACTAAATAAATTACAATAATACAAATGCCTTACATCTGTATGATGCTGTACAGTTTTATAAATGTTTTTGCAGATGTTATTTCATTTCAAAATTATTATAGCCCAGGGCATTGGTATTATTATGCTGCTGCACAGATGAAGGAAACTGAATCTCCAAGAGATAAAGTGATTTGTACAAGGTCACATAATTATTAAATGGCAAGCTAGGACTTACAGTTAGGTTTCCCATCTTGCTTTTCTCCATATACCAGACTAGTTCCATCAAGCAATTTCAGTGCAACCAGAGAAAAGGTCAAGGTATCCTGAAAGCCAGTGACCCCGACCTTGCCAATAAAACAATGGTTAGTGAAGCAGAAGAGTGCCAAGGTAAGGGACAGACATGTTGTCACAGATGAAAAGATAATCAAGGTTAAGGCAGAGAGGGTGATTTATTCAGATGGTCTCATTCTGCCACATGATGTCATTCTTGGCACAGCAGACCCCAACTGTGAGCTAGTGGAGATAAGCCTTCTTAATCTTGTCACATTCAGATTATGTCTAGTAACTGTCAGGCTGTTAACCTCATCCATGCCAGGACCCTGCCAACCACAAATGTTCCCTAAGCTCAAATTGTGAGGGAGCATGAAGCCTATGAGTAAGATTAAGGAATAAAGATAATAGAAAATTCCATTCCTAAACAGGCTTTCCACTTATCAGTAGATGTACCTTTTATTTCTTCCTAGAATGAGTTAATATTCTTTTTGTAGTTAAGTCTGGAAGTTGCAGGGTTGATCAGATCCTAGGGCCCCAGATGATATGGCAATCACAACAAGCACAATATTTTTTAACCAGAAACATATTTGTTACTGTGGATTTAGAGCACCCTGAGAAAGGTTTCTACTCACTCTCAATCCCAGCAATCCTATCCAGAATTGTGTTAACAGGAGACATAACTCAGATCTCCAGCTTTGTATATAATTGCATGACAAGATTTCAAGTGGTTAATATGTTAGGAATGCAAGATCCTTTCCACTTGACCCCTTGGTCCGTTGATGAAGCATCCTAAGACAAGGGAACGTCTTTTAAGGAGTGGTACCTTGTGAAGGGGAGGAACAGGGGGTGGGGGTGGCGTTGATTATTTTTTTTAAGGAAGTATTTGGAATCTGATGACTTGGGTTTGAATCCTAGTCTTTTACTTAGTTCCTGTAGGAAAAATCATATAACCTCTCTGGGCCACCTGTAAAGGGAGATAGGACTAGGTGATCTTTCAGTTCTCAATCCTCTGATTCTGTGTTAACTTGATAATTAAGTCATGGGCCCAAATTGCAAGGTGCAAAAAGTGATTTAAGCAAGATATAATAGGGCTATAGAACTTTATTGAATGAATGATGGACCAACAACATCCAGTGGAAATCAGCCTCCCTGCACAGTCTGTTTCCACTAGGCTCACTGACTTCTGAGGTCCATTGTAGATGCTACCAAAAGCCAACGTGCCCAGAACTGTGCGCTGAGGACTGAAATCTCAGGACCTTTCCTGGGACATTCTTACATGATACCTCTTAGTGGGGAGGCTGGGGATCAGGAGAAAATGACAATAAAAACATCCTACCTCAGATCCTTTACTCACTGTATGACCCTGAGCAAATCCCTTAGCCTTTCTTAGCCTCAGTTGCCTCATCTGTAAAGTGGGGATAATAATAGCAGCTATTTCATAGGGTTGTAATGGGAATCAAGATGCATATATATATTTACAGAAATTAATTCAGACAATTCATTGGAAAGATAGATACTAAAGCTGAAGTTTAAATTCTTTGGTTGCACAATAAGAAGACAAGACTGATTGGAAAACGGCCCTAATGTTGGGAAAGATTGAAGGCCAAAGGAGAAGGGGATGGTAGATGATGAGGTAGATAGAGAGTGTAATGGAAACAATGAATGTGACCTTGGATAGACTTTGAGAGATAGCGAAGGATAGAAGGGTCTGGTGCACCATGGTTCATGGGGTCATGAAGAGTTAGATACAACTCAGTGACTGAACCACAACCACAACATACCCATGGCCTTGGCCATCTTACAGATATTCCAGAGTCAGCATTTCAGTAGGAATGGGGAGAGGATAAGGACAAAAGGATGCAGAATTAAAGCCCCATATTTTAAAATGAAATTGTGGAATGGATGCTAAAGGGCTTAATTCCCTCCATCCAGAGGGAATGAGGTTTATTCCTTGACTTTATCTATAAACCTTGGTCATCTCCCACACATCATAAAAGCTACTGGACAGCAGTATGACATGGATTAAGCGTTGAAAACGTTGACTCCAAAGCCCATTTTATCATTGTCTTTTCTCTTTATCAAGGTTTTTGAGGTTTATATGTTCCTGAAACCTTGCCCTCACCAGCTTATGAAAGATGACGGCCCACTAGAGCACCAACACTATTCCCAATGGCTTTCAGGTTTCTTTTAATGCCTCTGTAATCTAATCGATTTATAGAGTGCGACCACAGAGTACAAAGATCCTGATTCCTTTTCATGAATAATATGGGGAGATCCCATTTCCACATACATTGCTGTTCTCTGACATTTTCTTCCAAAGAACTGGGATGTTTAATGGGTTAGGAGGAGATGACAAGGCACAGTACTCAGTGTACCATCCATTGGTGTCCCTGAAGGAGATGAAGAGAGATTAGGGGCACAATGGGGCTCTTGATGAAGTGGGAGGAGGGTTGGGCAATTTCCATCAGGGACAGAGAAAAGGAGATGGAGGTTAATTATAGTGAGTGAAGAATTTACATTTTATGACCTTGTTAATATGTATGTGTGGACTGTACGACATCCTTACACTATTTTGATACACTGCATTAAAACGAAACTTCAAATAGCACCCACTGTAAAGCATGGTTTTCTCCCCTTTATGGGTTGGCCTTTTGATCATCAATGCTTTTTACTTACTACCATTAAATCTGAGGCTGCTTCACTTCTGGAGTTGAGCCAGCACCTGACACGGTCATGACTATTTTAGTAGTGTGTTCTTCACAAAGGTTATTCTGACCCCAGAGTGGGAGCAATGGATGGAAGATGCAAAGAGGCAGTTTGAAGTTTGATAAGGAAAGAGCATTCTCCTCTCTAACAATTAGAATCAGTGGAATCAGTTGACTCAGGATAGAGTAGGTTCTCCTTCACTGGAGATCAAAGGGTGAATCACCAGTTGCTGGGAACGTTGTTTAATGGGGATGTTTGTATTGAAGTAGATGACCTCTGAGGTCCCTTCCATCTCTGTAATTCTGTTTAGAATGTGTTGCTAATTGGGGAAGTAGATAGAGCTCTGGACTTGGAACTGAGAAGAATTGAGTTCAAATTCTGCCACTGCCACTAATTAGTTGTGTGACCCTGAGCAAGTCAGTTAACCCCTGTCTGACTCAATTTCCTCATCTATAAAGTGGAAATAATGCCTACCTCCTAGCATTGTGAGGACTAAATGACAGTTTTTATAAAGTGTTTTGCAAACCTTATAGTGCTATATATCAGTGCTTCTCAACCTTCCTAATGCCCCGCGACCCTTTAATACTCATATGTGGGCATATCTGCATGTGGGCAGACCCGCCTGGAGACGGGTAGAGAAGCAGTGTCTTGGTTCCTAAGACCATCGGAAATATGTATTTTCCGATGGTCTTAGGCGACCCCTGTGACCCTTGTGAAAGGATCATTCGACCCCCCAAAGGGGTCGCAACGCACAGGTTGAGAACTGCTGCTATATATGCATATTGTTGTTGTTAAAATTGTTGATTATTCCGCCGTGGAGCTCCTCCTTTCTGTCTCTTTTGGTCCTTTGTTGGCTGCATTATCTCATCCTCATGATTATTCCCTTCATGCATGCTGATTGCAATCCATTTATGCTACATCTTCTGTTTCATGTGACCTCTCATAAATCTTCTATAAAGGGCCTATCCATTCTGCTGGAAGCCTCCCTCTGAGCCTCTAACTATCGCACAGATACCAGTGAAGAACTCTGGTAATACATCTTTTATCTCTTCTTTCCTACGTGACTAGTCCACCTTTCTCCAAATGTTCATTTCACTGGGGATCTCTAATTACCACTTCTAGATAAATCATTGTTTGTCATATGCTGCTATTGAGTTGGTATACAACCCATTAAACCAGAAGTAACTCCTTCAAATTGCCCATGGTGCTCTTGTCCTCACCCAAAACCTGTTCTTAGAAATTATCTGAACCTTATTTACTTAAGTTATAAATGATTGATAGTAGCTCAAAATGTCACGGGTGGAGAGAGATCTGCATTTAACTAGAATCAAAACCTCCTGCTAAGGAGGAAACTCTTTGGGTAGATTTTCAGCTATACCCAAATAGAGATGGAGGAATATTCCTTGTGGGCCATGACCTGCCCCCCATTCCTGTGGGTTCCCAAGTGTACTCCTTTCCCCATCCCCACACACTCCCTCCACCTTTCTGCTTTGGAGGGTCTGACCTCCTCGTTTCCACTGACTGGCGAGACCAGATGCATTTGGGGATACATACCTGTCTATAAGATTTATGGTTCTATTCACCCCACTCTGCTGTTAATGAACTGGTTGTTCCCTTCCTAGCTTTAATATTCTGTGGTCTTACAGTACTGAGGAAGGACTTAATAGTCAGCAGGAGCCAGAAGGGAAATGGAGAGAAAGCAGAGTACCATTAAGCTGTCTTTGCCCCAGCTGGCCCATGTGCCCAGGAGGCTAGATAACACATGGCACCTGTCACAGAGACTCAGGGAATGCTATCTCTAGCACTATTCTTTCATTGCTTCAAAGGCTATGATTATCAATTATGATTATGATTATCAATAACCCAAAGCTATACAAATGGAATTTCAAGGGGATGCTGGACATGAATACAGAACCAACACCAACACGATGGATGACCTCCATTTTACCTCAGAAATAGCTAGCGTTGATATTGTGCTTTAAGGTTTGTAAAGTTTATTATATATATTGTTTCATTTGGGCTTTTTGGCAAACTGGTAAGGGAGGTACTGTTATCGTTATACCATTTTACAGAGGGAGAAACTGGGTGTCAGGGAGGTTAATTCATTTGCACAGGATCACACAGCTAGTAAGTGTCTAAGGTAGCATTTGAACAGATGTTCCCAATTCCAAGGAGAATTCTGTCATATCACCGAGCTATCCCGGTGATCTGTGACCTCAGAGTATATAATGAGGATATTCTCTTTTCTGGCTTTCATTAATAAACTCTCTCTGTTTCTCTAGTTGTAGAAACCTCTCCCTTAGAGCCATGAGCTTCCAAGTATATCACATACCATTCCACAAAACCCTCTTCTACGAAGGCCAGCCTTTATCACGTGAGAAGCTTCTTACCTGTGGAAGGGCTTTTGACTCTCCTTGGCATACAATTTCTTATTATTTTGATTCTATAAAGTGATAAAAAATCAGACACCAGCTACCAGCCCCCTTCCCCTCCTCACTCCTGGGATTCCATTTCTTAAATGTATAAAAACTGAGTAACTTACAGGAAGCAGTAAAATTAATTATAATTGACCTTTGTGTAGCCCTTTAAAGTTTATGGACCACTTCAACTGTGTCACTTTATGGGATCCTTACAACTACCCTGTGAGGTTCCTGTGTATCAGTGTACATGTTACACTATTTAAAAAAAAAAATCTCTTTTTGCTATTATTCAGTCATTTCAATTGTATTTGACTCCTCCGGTTTTCTTGGCAAAGATACTGGAGCATTTTTGCCATTTCCTTCTCCAACTCCTTTTACAGATGAGGAAACTAAGGCAAACAGGGTTACCGTGACTTGCTCAGGGTCACAGAGCTAGTAAATGCCTGAGGCCGGGTTTGATTTCATGAAAATGAGCCTTGTTGGCTCCAGGCCCAGGCCCAGGGCTCTATGCACTGTGGTGCCACCTCACAGTCCTTGCTATCTACATATTATCACCTAGAAATGATGGAAAGAATCCTGACCCGAATTTGAATCCTAGCTCTGCAGCTTACGAGTGGGATAACATAGGCCAACTCTCATGAGATTTCTGGGCCTCTCCTTCCTAATCTTTAAAATGTAGACTAGGAACTGGATGACTTTTAACTTCCCTTCCAGCTGTAGATTCTGTGATCCTGCAAAATGCGTTATAACAACTTTTGCGGCAGCAAGATGGCAAAGTGATTAGAATGCTAGGCTTGGAGTCACAGAGACCTGAGTTCAAATCTGGCCTCAGACTTGCACTAGCTCTGTGACCCTGGGCAAGTCACTTAACCCTGTTTGCTTCATTTTCTTCATCTGTAAAATGTGGGTAGTAATAGCACCTATCTCCCAGGGTTATTGAGAGGAGAAATAAGATGATATATATAAAGAGCTTGAGAACCTTAAAGCATTATATTAATACTATTATGATTATTATTACTAGTAATAGTAGTGATGAGTCAAAATTCTACAGAGTTGGGCTTTTTTTTTTTCATTCCAAAATGATGTCCAAGGATCTTCTTTACCCCATGGTAAAAATAGCAAAATTTTAAAAGTCTTAAAAAGATTTTTTAAAAAGTCTTTTAAAGATATTTTTAAGATGTTAAAACTCTCTTTGCCATCGATATCAATGGTAAGAACACGATTTGGACTGAATAAGAGCTAGATTAATTAAGAGTAGATTCTGGATCATTCAAACAGAAAGTAACACTGAATACTGTTTTATTTAGAGCTAAGTGATCTAAATAATGTTGAGGCTTTTCTAATATGTCCTCACATTTAAATAACTGCAGTAGGAGATTATTCACACAGTAAGAAAAGGGGACTGTCTTTTTTGAATATTAGATCTTTCATTTTAGAGATAGAATATGATTGAATAACTTCCTTATACAGCTTTAACTTATTCTGGGAGATAGTAATTTTATTTATTTATAAATTCTTTATCATAAACTTTATTAAATATTTACTAGTTGACTTAGCAAATATTTGCATTTCAGTGAACTTGTTTCAACCCATAATGTGTCATAACTTGTGAGTCACATTTTAATTTTCATCAGGATTCTTTCTCTGTTATTCTTTACTTTTCCCCATAGAGAGCCATCATTAAAGTGTTCTTTCTTCTTCTGGTTCTGCTTTCGTCACTTTGCAAAAGGTCCTAAAAACACAAAGATCTTTTGAGATATCTTTGTATATCTCACGCTTGTCGGTCTTAGTTTCATTGTCGTCTGTATTCCATTCCATCAAGGTACCACAACATATGCGGCCATTCCACTGTTGTTGGACATTAAGTCACTTCCAATTTTATCTGTCTGTCTATCTATCTGTCTATCCATCTGTCTATCCATCTGTCTATCCATCTGTCTATCCATCTATCTATCTATCTATCTATCTATCTATCTATCTATCTATCTATCTAT
>CM053589.1:138658663-138728322 GCA_028646515.1 Pseudochirops corinnae
CTATCTATCTATCTATCTATCTATCTATCTATCTATCTATCTATCTATATCATCTGTCTGTCTGTCTGTCTGTCTATCTGTCTATCCATCTGTCTATTCATCTATCTATCCATCTGTCTATCCATCCATCTATCTCTCTCTCTCTCTCTCTCTCTCTATCATCTATCTATCTATCCATCTGTCTGTCTGTTGTTCAGTTGTTTCAGTCATGTCTGACTATTTGAGAACCCCATTTGGAGTCTTCTTGCCAGAGATACTGGAATAGTTTGTCATTTCCTTCTCCAGCTCATTTTACAGATGAGGAAGCTGAGGCAAATAGGGTGAAGTGACACCTCCAAAATCACACAGCTAGTAAATGTCTGAGACTAGATTTGAACTCAGGAGAATGAGTGTTCCTGATTCCTGGCCCAGCCCTCTTATCTACTACACCTCATGGCTGCCCCATTCATTTATTTAGCAATTACAAATGGCTGCTATATATTTGAATAGACAGCCTTTTTTTTCTACTTCTTGCTAACATTTTTAAGGTACGTTCCCAATAATAGGATTATTGGGGGTGCCTACAGTGTCATAGAATTTGAGAGCTAGAGAGAAAGTCCAGGCCTCTCACTTTACAGATGGGGAAACTGGACTGCAGAGAAATTGATAGCCTTGCTCAGGGTTGCTGAACTGCTCATTGGCAGCACCAGGACTTGGGTCCCTTGACTTTAGGACTCTTTCAGCCAACACAATGCTTTGAGTAGAAGTGAACACTAGATTTTGGGTCAGTGAAATATTGTGACCAAATAGAAGTCGATTGTCAATAAGAGTGGATTTATGTGATGTGTATATAGATCGCTTCTAGGATTCTTGATGAAATGCACAATCCTGTTCCTGCAAGTGGTCTGTTGTGGGAAAGGTGAGCAGATCAGCTGGTAAGAAGAGCTCTAATTAACAATTGGAGGGTGATGGATGTCACCATTAGAGAAAAGAAAAAAAATCAGTCAGATTACATGAGTTACACCTTATTAGCATTGAATAAAGTAGAGTAGAAATTGGGGCTTAACTTTGTTCTTTTTCCCAGGCTTCCTGCAAGTTTTCCAAATATTTGAAATTAACCACACACTTTCTGTCAAGTCATAAATATTTATTTCTACATGCTGCTCATCTCTAGATACAGAGGTGATTGGAGTGCAAATTCAGGCATATTTCTTTCTTTTTCTTTTTTGGACACGACTAACAGGAATTTGTCTTGCTTAACTATACATATTTGTAACAGGTTTTATTTTTCAATGGGAGGAGGGAAAGGTAGGAGGAAGAAAATTCAGGACTGAAAAAAAAGTAGAATTAAAAACATTTTTTTTTCTGGTAGCAGAAAATCTCCCACTAATGTTTCAGAGTATGAGCTTCATAAACTGGCTCATTCATCACGTTTGGCTAGCAATCTGTACCTAGAGCCGAAGGTATTTATGACAAAAGGCACACCACAGAACATCAGCTCCTTGAAAGTGGGTTATCCGTGGGACGAGAGAGACAGAGAGAGAGAGGACAGCTAGAGAGAGAGAGAGAGAGAGAAAGAGAGAGAGAGAGAGAGAGAGAGAGAGAGAGAGAGTGAATGTGTGTGAGTGTGTGAACTCAGAGTCTAGTGCAGTATCTGGCACGTAATTGGTACCTGGGGGAAAACTGCACCATTCATTCCTTCAATCCTTCAGCAAGTTTTGGTTAAGCATCTACCAGACCCTGTGCTGCTATAAAGAAATGAAATAAATATATATGGGTGTTTGTTGAGGGTATTTTTGAGGAACTGGGGATCAAACTCTGAAGCTCTTGTTTAGAGTTGCCCTTAGAATGCCATGGTTTAAATTTCCATTTCCATAAGGACATCTTCTCAGAGCAGAAGCTAGGTGGCATAGTGGATACAATTTCTAGTTAGGAAGACCTGATTCCAGTCCTGCCTCAGATACTTTCACTGGTTGTAACACCCCGGGGGCAAGTCACTTCACTTTCTCAACCTCAATTTTCTCATCTGTAAAATGGGACTATTAGTAACACCTACATCACTGTGTCCATTGTCATGAGAATCATGGGTTAATGTTAGTAAAGCCCTTTGCAAACCCCAAAGTCCCATGTAATCGCCAGTTAGTCTTATGTGTTTCATCTAAACAAAATATTAACAGATCATTAATACACTAAAATGAAGCATTTTGAGTGACATCCTCCGAACATTGCTAGTCACACATTTAAAATGTGTTTCATAGTGTATGATGACTTAATTAATGGATGTCAGATCCAGACAAGAAAATCATGGCAAGCTGCTTGAGCAGCCACTTTGATCTTGGGCCAAGTGTAATGTCTGCCCAGCACTGTGTGATTCAGAGGTGCATCTCACTTTCAGTGGGATCCTAGATGCTTCCTTCACATCTCTCCACCTGCCTGGCTTAAAATCCTCAATCATATTTCATTTTCCTACCTTATTCAACAAACATTTATTAAGCACCTTGCTAGACAGTGGGAGAAAATTCAATAAACATTTATTAAGCACCTACTATGTGCCAAGCACACTGTGCTAAACGCTGGAATTATAAATAAGAAAAGAAAGATGGTCTCTACACTTAAGTGCTGAGGTCAGCTTTGGAGAGAGTAGTTCGGCTGTGAAGGAATTCACTTAGACCTTCTCTGTAGCCATTAGGAGCTTTACTATGTGAAAGCTGCACGGGCCTCCTTGGCAAAAAAGCTAAATGAAACTCCGCTCTTTGGGGGAGTTATGCTTATGTAGAGGTTTCAAAATGATGATGTAGTTTTAGAGGTTTTTATAGGGGTTAAAGATTAAAGACATAGGACAAGAAAGGATTTTATGACATAGGATGAAGGAGAAAAAGGGAATTCTTTATGGTTTAAGGATTTAAGGACAGGGCAGGGGGGACACAGCTTAAAGATTAAAGGCGAGGGGGAACATGGGATAAGGGAGACAAAAGCAAGTCTTTTGATGTGGGCCAAGGAGAAATTTTATGGTATTTTAAGATAAGGGGGAAAGGACTTTAGGACATCCTCAAGTTATAGAATAAGCTACAGGGCTTCACAAAGTACTGGAAAAGCAACCCTTAATATTCTACTTAACCCTTAGGACACCATTTGTATCCACAAGGAGCTTACAGTCTAATGGGCTAAGACTACATACAAGACAAAGCTGAAATGAGGAGAGAGAAGAGGACACCAGGTTTGGGGCATCTTGTCCTGTAGAGTTGAGGCCAAGCAAAACCACAGAGGCAAAGTAGAGTGATCTGTTAAGTCCAGGCTCTGTTCTCTGTCAAGGAAGGCTTTGGGTGGAGTTTAGTGCTCCGCCTTCTAGCCCTCCAGTCAGAGCTGAAAGGAGACTGGAAGTTGGGAAGGTATGGAGTGTATCCAAGGTTGAAGAAAACAGAATGAAGAAGAGATTTCTAGCACAATACCTAATCCTGGGAGGGGCATCTTATCCCTGAGCCCAAGCCAAATTATAGAGCTTACAGTCAGAGAAAAAGGCACAAATACAGATGAGGTGCAAAGTGAAATGCTACCCTCTGGATCTGACCTTCAGAGACCACCCTTCCCCATCTCTTTTCCTAAATTCATTCAGATTTGGGCTCTTCCCCCCTCCCCCACCCCCACCCCCAGGGCTCTGCTGTCTGATTGATGAGTACAAATTCACATACCTACTAAATCTAGCCATCCCCAGACCATGTTTTCATATCCCATCCAATCACCCACTTTGGGAAATTTGTTCTGTCACTGTATGTGGTTTCCCATCCTTCCATGCCCAAACTCCCAACTTTTTACCTCTTGCTATAAGGGAATATTAATGAAATCAGTATGACAGTGACCTCAGGAAAGGGCATGATAATCAATTGCCTGTCCCGTGACTCCAATCCTAGCCACTCTGACTTCTCAGCCCAGAACTCCTTTGGCTGACCACCCTCCTCCATAGATGTTGTCTTGGCATTGGACAGTTCAAGCTCCTTAGGGCCAAAGGCCCTAAGGTTTTGTAACCCTAGTGCTTGACACATAATCGGCTCTTGATAAATGCTTATTCATTCATTCATATTCAAGATCTAGGCTTGAGGGAAAGCTTTGTATAAGAAATAGCAATCTGAATTGAATTAATATTTCAATAAGCAGAGAAGACCCCCAGGCTTCTGAAGCAAAGTAAACAAAGGAAAAGGTGTTTGAGAATGTAGTTCACCTTTGGGTGGCAGAGAACAATACGGAAAACAGTGAGCACATAGCTGCTTGGCAGGTCTGCTTCCTCTCTGTCAGATCACTGGCTCATGACTGCTCATTTCTTCTTCCTTACCTTTGCTAATGTTCCTCTCACTAATATGCTCTCCTTCCTGTGGCTTGCCTGTCTGGACAACAAATGTTAGAGGCAAGTGTCCTATGAAAGGAAAAGGAAGGAAGGAAGGCGGGGAGGGAGGGAGGGAGAGAGAAAGGAAGGAAGGAAAGAAGGAAGGAGAGAAAAAGAGAAAAAAGAAAGAGAGAAAAGGGGAAATAAAAAGAGAGAGAAAGAACAGAGCTTGCAAATTGTAAGCCAGTGAGTTGACTCCAATTCCTGGCAAAAGTAGATAATATATTATTAAAGGGCAGTGAGTGAATATCTAGAAAAAGGAAGCCTCGATCAGAGAATACTAGCATGGTTTCAACAAGAACAAACCTTACCAGCCTAAGCTCCTTTGCTTTCTTGACAGGGTCACCAAACTGGTAGGTCAGGAGAATGCAGTCCATACAGTTTACCTCCCTTATAGCAAAGCATTTGATAAAGTCTTCTCATGCTATTCTTGTAGAAAAAATGGAGAGAGATGAACTAGATGTTGGTACCCTTAGGTGGACTCACCAATGTCTATTGCCTCGAGGCCACATGTGGCCCTCTAGGTCCTTAAGTGTGACCCTTTGACTGAATCTAAACTTCACAGCCCAGGTCTAAACAGTCACACTCAAGGAGTGGTGATTGGTATGTGATTCAGTGTCACTTAGAAGGGAAGTCCACAGTGGAGTTCCCCAGGGCTCTTGGCTTGTCCCTGAGATATTGATCAGTTTTTCAATGATTTGACCAAGGCTTAAATGGTATGTTTGCCAGGTTTACTGATGAGACACAGCTGGGAGGGATAGCTAACAAGCTAGATGTCAGTGATGACCTAAAAAGTATCTTGACAAGTTAGAACATTGTGCTGAATAAAATTAGATGACATTTAGTAGGGATAAATAAAAAAAGTCTCATGCTTCAGTAAAAAAACCAAAACAACCCAGGTTCACAAATAAAACATGGGAGGCATGACTAGTGTGTCTGAAGATGATCTGTGGAGTTATAGTGGGTTATAAGTTCAACACAATGTTTAACCTCATTAAGAGAAGCATAGTATTGAGTGTGGGGAAGGTGATAATACTGCAGTTCTTTGCCTTGGTCTGACACCCCTAGAGTATTCTATTCAGTTCAGGGCACTGCATTTTAGCAGGGACATTGCAGAAGGTCGCTAGGTGGCTCAGTGTTTCAGGACCTGCTGTGTGTCCCTTGGCAAAACATCTACTCGCCATCTGCCTCAGTTTCTTCAACAGTAAAATGGGGTAATGTTAGCACCTGCCCCACAGGATTGTTGCAAATGAGATAACATTTGCAAAACATCTAGCACAATACCTGGCACATAGTAAGAGCTTAATAAATGCTTTTTCCCTTCCATTAAAATGGAGAATATTCATAGAAGGCCAACCTGGATGGTAAAAAGCCTTGAGAATTTGCCGTGTGAGCTGTTGAATCCATGGACTTTTAACTCAGAGTAGAGAAGATACGAGGGGTATACTATAGCTGTCTTCAAGAATTTGATAGATTGTCATGTGGAAAAGTGAATTTAAACATATATTCAAAATATTTTAATTAATATGAGCCAAATTTTTCCAACCGTTTCTTGTAGAAATGATAAATGCTCCACCTTGAGGCTTAGTAATGCCATCTTGTAGTTAATTACAGCCTATAGTAAATCCATTTACCCTCAGAGGGCAGAATTTGGAGCAATGAGTAAGACTTCAATTGAAACAACTTTTAACTTGATCAACTTAAAACAGAGATATTTAAGAGTGGAATGGGCTACCCCTGGAGGTAGTGAGTTCCCCCACACTATAGATCTCAAAGCAAAGACTGGATGACCATTTGGGGATGTTATTGAGGACTCTTTTCTGGGCATGGTTTGGACCAGATGATTTCTGAGGTTGCTTTCAAATCTGAGATTCAGTTTTTCTGTGCAATCTTATCTTAAAGACCTTGTTCCAGTCCTGCTTCCTCCATTGCTCTTTCTTTTAATGCAGTTTTTATTTTTCTTGTTAACTCAATTTTATTTCCTTCCATTTAAAAATTGATAATTCTTTTTTTTTTATCACTACCATTTCCCAATATATTCCCTTAACTGAATCTTCCCTTGTAGAAGGGAAAAAAGATAGTTAAACAGAACTGATGGAATCCCCAAATGTGATAGCACATGCAACATTCCACCCTTGTGGTCTCCCACCTCTCTACTGAGAGGAGAGATACGGGTTTCATCCTTTGCTCTCTGGAACCCAGAGAGTTCATTGCAATTAAGTTCCCTTGCCTTTTAGTGTTTCTTTCTTTCTTTTTTTTTTTTTTTTTTGCGCTTTTTTGGAAGGAGGAAGGCAGGGCAGATGGGGTTAAGTGACTTGTCCAAGGTCACACAGCTAATGTTAAGTGTCTGAGGCTGGATTTGAACTCAGGTCCTCTTGACTACAGGACCAGTGCTCTGTTCAGTGTGCCACCTAGCCACCCCCTTTAGTGTTTCCTTTATGTTATTATAATTAGTGTATATTTTATCTTCTTTATTCTGTTTTCTCTGAATTGCTTGGTATAAATTTTCCCATGTTTTTCTGAATTACTAATATTCATCAATTTTATGGCACAGTAATGTTCCATTACATTCTTATATTATAATTTGTTTAGCCATTCCTTGATTGATATGTAGCCTCTGTGTTTCCAGGTGGTTTTTTTTCTTCATTATGTCAGAGCAAATGAGCATTTTGTTATACATAGGGCCTTTGTTTCTTTCTATCGTTGACCTCATTGGGATATATTCCAAGTAGTGAGATGTCTGGGTCAAAAGGCATGAATAATTTAGTGAATTTTCTCTCATAATTATAAATTGTTTTCCCAAGTGATTAGACTAATTCACAGCTCCATCCCCACTCTGTTGGTTTACCCGTCTTTTCACATCTCTTCTAAAATTGACTAATTCCACTTTTAAGTCTCCCTTTTAAAAAATCCCAGTTCACTCTTAATCAGTAGCACACAGTTTAGTATTTAATATTTCTCTACTCCTTTCAAATGCATAATTTGTCCCTGCCCCTAATTAGATTATAAAGTCTAGGAGGGCAAGAACTGGGTCATAATTCTTTTGTATTTCTCTGTAGGTACATATAGTAGATGCTTAATATTTTGTAACTGGTCAGCTGATTGATTCAGTGATTTAGGGTTGTGTTTAGAATTGGGACAGGGAGGAAGCAGATGCTAAAGTTTGAATTCAATTAATGTTGCTTTCCATATCACTGAAGAAACAAGTTATAAGGGAAATCAGTAATTAAGGTGAATTTAAGTATATTTTCAAAATACTTTAATAATGTAAATGAGGATTTACTTTGATTATTGAAAATTAGCTAGGTACTGCTGGGTAGTTCAGCGGATAGAATTTCAGGCCTGGAGTCAGGAAGACTCATCTTTGTGAGTTCAAATCCAGCCTTAGACTTTCTAGCTGTGTGACCCTGGGCAAGTCACTGTTTGCTTCAGTTCCTTATCTATAAAATGAGCTAGAGAAGGAAATGGCAAACCACTTCAGTATCTCTGTCAAGAAACCCCCAGATAAAGTCTCAAAGAGTCAGATACAAATGAAAAGACTGAACAACAACAAAATTCAAATTCAACAACAGACAGTTATTCCTTGCTTACTGTACAAAGACACTGTTCTAGGCACCAGGCATATTGAGATAAAAACATGTCATAGTCCCTATCCTCAAGGAGCTTCTGGAAGAAAGTGAGGAGTGTGAGCTGAACAGAGATAAATATAGTACAAATTAGGATGTGATGGGATCAAAACAGAGTTCCAGAGGAAATTCTCTAGTGACATTTAAAGAGATGAGAAAATACTTTGAGCAGAGTCTGTTAATCCATAAGCATTGATTAAGAGCTTACCGTGTGCCAGGCACTATGCTAAAGTTACTTACTAGAAACAAAAGCAAAAACCACAACAAAACATGGAGGAGGATGTCAGGATTAGTAAAGGTTTTTTGGAGGAGGTGTTACTGAGCAGAGCCTCGAAACAAGAGGAGGCATCTGAAAGGCTAAGATGAAGCTAATGACTCTCCCTCTTAGAATTCCCATAATGTAGAACGAGTTATTTTTATACAGCATAAGGCAACTATGTAATACTAAATAGATCCTTAGCTCTCGAAGCTCTTCTCCACAAATCTAGGTATAGTGTACATCTTCTCAGAAGAGTAACATTGAGTAAAAACAAACCAACAAACATTATCGGTGATTAGAATTGATACTTCTCCTAACGTAATGGTGATTTTTATACTTCTAACAAAACTGGATCATGGAATCAGAGATTTTCAGAGGTCAGCTGTAGACTAACCCTCTCCCCGGCATGACCTTTTCTTCATTCTGACTTCCATTAATGTGTACGTATTCAGTCAGCATCATGCTATGCAGGGCATTCAGTAACGCTTCATTTATTTAGTGGTCATTTTTTCTTGTTGAAACCTTAGTGACCCAGAACAGCTATGACAAACTCAGAAGGATGACTGTTCCAATCAGTGACAGAAATAGCTGAAATTAACCAAAGATGTGAAGATCACACTATGAGCGCTGGAATCACTGATCACCAGGAAAGGACTTTCATTGGTCAGCAATATCTGTAGGTGGTGAAAAGCATGATCTACATAGCAGGACAAGGAGAAAATACATAGAGAAAACAACAGACAAGAGAGAAGAGTGACACGCAGGAGGAAGGCTGCTTATTCCGTAGGTAGAAAAGATAAATCTCATCTCAAGACAAGAGTCAGAGATAACTTAAAGCTTCCTGGGTGATTGGACCACTGGTGGTACCAGGTAGCATGGAATAAGGAGGTGAGCAGCAGACCCACTGAAGAGAGTAAGAAATGACTGCTATAAATGAATAACTGCGTTGACAGAGACAAAAGAAATATCCACTAGACCAGCAGAGCAGTTTGTTATCAAGACAAATTGAGTCTTGTGCTTTTCAGGAGCCCCTGAGGGCATTGCTGTTACAGGCAAATACAAGTATCACTATTTATAATAATGACTGTGAGACATTTAGAAAAGGGTGCATTATGTTCGGCATATTCTTTACTAAGACAAAGAAATGTATAATGCAGTTCTAGAAAAAAAAAAGCTGTTTTATTTTTTAAAAGTTTTAAAGGAAACAGAGGGGAAAATTATGCATCCAGAATTTACCACCCAACCAACCATTCCATAGGCATCATTTTGCATTTCTGTGGGCTTGTTCCCCACTTGTTTCAGGTCCGTGTTATCTCCACAAACTAAGTTATATATTTCTTTTGGGTAGGAGTCATGTAAACAGCCAGTAGACTGATATATGCAATACTAAATCACTAGCTTGATTTGGGGGGCCCATTTTTTATTACCAAACTGTCTGAATTGACAATTTTTTCTCCTGTTGTATTGATACAGCCAAAGGTACACTCCATCTTGGATTGTTGACTCTCCTATGAGCATCTTCTCCTTTCTTCTGTTTTACCACGTGACTATACATCTACATATTTACCTTTGGGAGGTGTTGCGGTATTCTTGACCAGTACCAATACTGAGACATTTGTAAGAGGTTTAAAAAAAAAAATCCACCTTCTCTTAGGTTGCATGGCTGAGAGCCGACAAAGTTTGTCACCTGCGCATAATGGTGTAGGGTTGGATGCCTCCAAGGACAATCCTAACCCACTTCAAGCTAACCTTGGCCAATTCAAATCTGCTGGATCCAAATGTAGAAAGTTAGAACTGACTACAAGGGCTGGGGTCCTAATGGAATGATCTTTATTTTTACTGTTTAGCAGCCATCATGCTACATCTGATATCTGCTAAACTTCATTGCTGACCTCTCATACTGGATATTGGATTAATAATGATTCTTCCATGAACTTTTCCAACTCCATAGAACAGATATTCTTAATTGTGGGAGTTTTCACTGATAGTAAGTGCAATTTGTGGTTATCTTTGCTCCCAAGAGAAGTTAGGCCATATGGTTGGAGGGCTATTATAGCTTCAGGTTATCTGATGTATATGTACAAAAGAATACAGCTTTCCTGATATTTCATGATAGAGCAAAAGCATGTTAATTCTTGGTCTGTTATTTCCATAGCCTGTTCCCTTGCTTCTCTTCTTTCCCATGCCTACCTTGTGACCCTCCTATTAAATCATTCTCTGAAGGGCCTAGACTAGGAGAATTTTCTGAGAAATATGGAGAAATATAGAGGTTTCCCCCTTTTAGTATACAATATCACTTTTACCCCAAGTGGGTATGCATTGCCAAAGAACAGTGATTCTATAATTTTTTGGGGGGTGTTGATTTCAAACTTGTATCTTTCCCTAAATGAGGAAAATTAGAGATTTCTCTAAGGTTAGTACTTAATGTAAATTGGATTTTTAGAATGGGAAAAATACTTTAACATGGTGATGTTGGAAGACAGGACCACTGTCTATATTATAGGGAGTCTAGAAAAGGTCATTTTTATATAAAGTTATATTTTAGAGGATAAGATTTTTTTTTCAATGTCTTATGTGACAGTGAACTGAATAATAAGATTCTCCTGTTAAAAATTAAGTTCATTGCAATATATCAGTAATTTGGGGGAGACATTACTGAAATGGAGGTCACCATGCCCCAATTAAAAAAAATTAATCCACATTACATGTTACTGGGGCTAATTGTAGGTACATTAAGAACTCCCAATTTCAAAGAGATATACACATGCCTACAGATAGAAGCCTCAAAAGACTCCTTGGGCTTTAGATTACTGTTTAGAAGTTACTTGATCCGGTTTTTAATGTGGAAACCCCAAGTGTATAGTTTCTTCCCTCTTATGACTAGGTATCCAGCTATGGGATATCTGAGCTAGGGAATTATACTTTTTCACATTTATGGACACATATTCAGTAGTTTCTTGTGGGCAATTCATTATTTCTTCTCTTTAGAACTTGCTTGAAATCGTTCAGTTATTAACTTGAAAAAATGAAATCTCAAAATCTTGAAGCCCAACCTGGTGGTCATCCAGTGAGCCCCTGAAAAAGAGCTGAACCCCCTTTTTAGCTGATTTTTGTTGCTTTGAAATTTCCTTACTAGCTCTGAAAACTTACAATTTTGGCTGAGGGAAAGGAGAAGTCAGTGCTGAACATCTTCTTGAGCGTGACCTATCTGTTTCTGTTCCCACAGGGCTGTGTTCTGAGACGATTTCCATCACAGATGTGCCGCATAGTGAATCAGTGGAAGGAAGCCCTTTCCGTCCTCCATCACATTCTTTCTCCACCGTCTTTGACGAAGACAAACCAATAGCCAGCAGCGGGACGTACAACTTGGACTTCGACAACATTGAGGTGGTAGATACTTTACAGACCTTGGAACCCAGCTCCTCAGATGCCAAGAATCGAGACTCCAAAGTGAATGTCCGGAGAAAATCGACAGACTCTGTCCCAGTCTCCCGATCTTCCTTATCCCGGTCTCTCAGTTTGCAGGCAAGTGACTTTGATGGTGCTGGTGGTGCCTCTGTGGAGAATAATGAGGCAGGAGCAGTAGCAACTGATGCCTACAGCACGGGTACAACCAGTGCTTCTAGTACCCTTAAGAGAACTAAAAAACCCAGGCCTCCTTCCTTAAAAAAGAAACAGACCACCAAAAAACCCACAGAAACACCACTGGTAAAAGAAACACAGCAAGACCCAGTGGAAGAAAGTCCTGTTATTAGTGAGGAAAACCCAACATCCGAAACAAAAACTGAATTGAGTAAGATAGAAGGTTCAGGACCAGAGCTGTCAGAGGAGAGCCCACTAGAGACTACTGCTCTATCCAAAGCAGCCTATCCCCTGGACCCTGACAGTGCTGAAGGGGATATTCCACCTAACACAGGCAACAGCAAAGTGCAGAACTCACCCCCCACTGGGAAAAAGACACTGCCTCTGGCCACAGCCCCAGAGGCCGTGGACGTTACCCCATCTGACACTGGAGGGCAGGAGAGCTCCCCAGCCAAAGGGCTCTCTGTAAGGCTGGAGTTTGACTATTCTGAGGATAAAGGAAGTTGGGACGACCAACTGGAAAACCCCCCTCCTCCCAAAAAGATAGGTAAAAAGCCAGTTGCCAAGATGCCACTAAGGAGGCCAAAGACTAAAAAGACGGTGGAAAAACTTGATAATGCTCCTGCCTCACCCACTAAGTCCCCTGTTGACCCTAATGAAATCCCCATCTCCAAAGGCTCCTATACCTTTGATATAGATAAATGGGACGATCCCAACTTTAACCCCTTTTCTTCTACTACGAAAATACAAGAGTCTCCCAAACTGCCCCAACAGACATACAACTTTGATGCGGACCTCTGTGATGACTCTGTTGACCCTTTTAAGACATCTTCTAAGATCTCTAGTTCACCTTCTAAGTCCCCAGCTTCTTTTGAGATCCCAGCCAATGCTGTGGATGCCAATGGAGTGGAAGGAGACAACCTAAACAAGCCTGCAAAGAAAAAGAAGACACCGCTGAAGACGTAAGTTCAAGGGTAGAGCTGGATCAGGATTTTGGAATGGGTAGCAGAGAGTAGAGTGGTTCTCATCTTGGTACTTGGATACATTTATGAAGGCTTTTGGCCTGATCATCAATCATTATAGAAATGATGTTGGACAGGTAGAATATCTTGTCCTGTTCTTTGCAGCAATTGTCATGACGTTTTTTTCTATCATGTAAAGATTCCACATCTAAGAATTACCATCAAGAAATTCCTTAGAGGTTGGATCCCTGAGCTTTTGTCTTAATAAGTTAGTGTTTTTAAGATTTTATTCATTTTTGGCTAGGGTCCTTAGCCTCACCTGTATGATAGGTGATGTCTTTATGTAGGATAAACACTGAATCCTTTAGAAATGAAACAATCCCTCTATGCAGTAGAGGTTCCAAGGGAAGAGCTTTCTCACCTTCACCTATGCACCTTTTTGGCCATTCCATGTATAAATTTGTTTCTTGGAATGGCTTAGTAACCAGGATGCCTAGGCATATTCATTATCTGTAAAATGCTTGTAATGGTTTTTTGCAGTGATTCTTCTCTGAGGAGAAACCAAGGAAATGTCTCTGTTACAGAGGAGTAGTAATGGTAGTGGTGGTGGTGGTGGTGGTAGTGGTAATACTGCCATCACTACTACCACCACTATTAATACTAGTACTCTTTCTACTACTACTACTACTACTTAACTAGCTAGAATTTACATATAGTGCTTTAATGTTTGCAAAGTATTTGATAAATATTACCTAATTTTATCCTCACAGCAATCCTGGAGGGTAGGAATTATTACCCCTAGTTTACAGATGGGGAAACTGAGGCAGATATAGGTTAAGTGATTTGGCCACTTCCAAAGTGACTGAGTTCAGATTTGAACTCAAGTCTTCCTGACTCTAAGTCAAGCACTTTATCTTCTGTGCCACTTCACTGCCTAGCAGTGTGACCTTAGGCAAGTCACTTTGCTGTATCTGTTTCCTCACCCGTAAAACAAGGGGGTTGTACTCAAAGGCCTCTAAGGACCTTTCTATCACTATATCTATGATCCTTGGAGATCCCTCTATCCTTAAAATCACAGGGTCAGTCCCAGTCACTCCTCCTAAGAGGAATTCATGGGAAGCTCCTGTGACACGTATTCCAGATTCCGAAGCCAGCTAGCACCTTAGTAAAGGTATTGAATGTACATTTAATACTGTTATCTGCTTAGAAGCCTTGAACTCTTCCTCCAGTGGGGTTTCATGCCTGGAACTTCTGAATATTTCAAAGTTTCCTTGTGTCCAGTCATCACAACGGGCAGCCACAGAACAAAGGACAGCTGCTGGCCTCTATCTGCCCACTTAGCCTTGAATAGAGAACAGGTGGCCCGCTCAGCTTGAGGTCTGAACCATGCCCAAGATTTAACATTGTAGAGGGTCTCAGAATGTCTCAGGAGGACTGTATTTATATCTTAAGAGGAGATAGCCTTGAGACCACCTTTAGTAGTAAAGAAGGATCAGACAAGTTAGGAAACAGATTATGAAGTTTCCTGTCTCTGTTTATCCAAACACACCTTTTTTTTTTTTAGCGAATTAGTCAGAATCACTAGCAGGAGTCATTGTGCCCCAAGCTGCAAATAGAAGGAAGGCATGTTCCTGTCATCTGAAATGCTTGCCTCTAGTTCTCTTCTTTTCTTTTGGTGAGGAGAGGGAAGTAGAAGTGATCCATGAAACTGACATAAGCTAAAAGAAAACCTATTTCTGCATCATCTTATTATTCTTAGTCCCTTTATTGATCTCCTTGAGAGCTTGTGGGCATGTGTTGCCAAGTCAACAAGTCGAGCCAACATGCATTATTAAGTATCTACTATGTGCCAGGGATTGTAGCTACCACAAAAGGCCAAAAAAAAAAAAATCAGACTAAAGCAAGATGGAGCTATTCTAAGTAGTCTCACACTCCTATCTCCCAAGTATCATTTCCTGTGGTGCACACACACTCTCTACGGCTTGGGAAATGCCCCAAAGATCTGAGGAGAAACACCAGAAGGTTTAAATCAAGACCTTCCCAGAGAGCTCCCCCCCACCAATCTTGTTTGTAGCTTTTCTAATAGTCTCTACAGTGGATGGTGATTTTTTTTCCTAACATATTAATAACCAGGTGTCTGCAGATTTATCTATTTTGTCAGTTCCTTCTGTCTGTCTCTCTTTTTCTTTGTCTTTTTTGTCTTAGGATGGTAGAAGATGTGATGTCTGTATGTTCTCTGTTGTAAGTAAACTTAATGGAATCAGATTCTTATGCTAAAAAGGGCTTCCCTTCTTCAGCCTCATTTCTCATCCCCATTTGTTTCTGGCTTCTTTGCTCTCCTTGTTTATAATTCATGGCTGCTCCATACACGTTTCTGTGGCATGATGGGGAATTATGGGGCATGGGGCTTCATATTGGTGGGAACCTTTTTTCTCATTTGTTATTTTCTCATTTGAAATTGCTTGTCTGCTTTTTGGGAGTGAAACTTTTTCTCCCCGTTTTTGATGTTATCATGAGAACCTGCTTTCTTATTTTTTTCCTTTCATCATCAATTGAATGGGTGGAAGATTGCTTTGGATAACACCGTGGCTCAATTTACAACTATCCACCAAGATTTGAATCTATAGATTTGGGTTCACATCCAGCCCTTGGGTTGTTATCTTGCGAATGGACAGAGTTGAAATATTTTAGTAATTTCAAAGTGATACAAAATTCATAGATCCAGAAGGTGCTGAGCCCTCAGGCCAGAAATCTTTTTTTCTTTCTTTCTTTTTAAATATAGTGTGCACGGATGTTAGAGCAATCCACAGCCCTTCATACATTCCCCTCCTTGTCTTTGAAGACACTGATAAGCTGTCAGTTGGAATGCATCCTTGGCATCCATGTATGGTCATGCTAGGCTTTGATAAAAGCAGAGCTGATCATCTTTAAGCTGTTGCTGCTATGCCTGGCCCACAGAGCTCTATCAAACAGCTCAGGTGTGGAGAAGAGGGAGGTTGCTTCACTTCCTTCCATTCCTTAATAATAAAAACCAGCATGATCTTAAGCAAGTACCTGGCAACCCCCATGCAAAACCGTGGGGGAGGATGCTTGCTTCATCTGGTTCTCTTCTGCTAAAGGGACTTCTGCTAATCTTTCAGAAACATTTTTAAGATATAAAGTATAGGCATATAATATATATATATATGTGTGTGTTTATATATGTACATATATTTATATGCCTGAAAAAATATATATGCAGACCTTTCTTTTGGCTGCTCTCAGGGAAAGTGCTGTTGCTATATTGTTTTATTTTTAATATAACAATGCCATTGTTGGAATATTTTGGTTGAAAGAAAGTGAAGAACTGAATTGCCTGAAGTCACACTGAAGGAAAGGGGGGGGGGGGTAAGTAAAAAGGGATTAGGAGGAATATAGCAGTCACTTCCCTTGTGTAATCACAGCCCAACCCTCAGGTGTATATGTTACAATGTTTCTTAAGGCTGTGTCACAGAATGTGAAAACTGATCCTCTACTTGCTTAAAAATGACCTCATGTATTTACCTAAACTATTGTATATTAATATATTATTCTCTACCTCCCAAACTCTTTCCTTATCTGTATTCATCTCCTAATACTCTGAGAGGTGTAATTTTGGGCTCTCCTCCTCCCAGGCTTACATGGTACCTGTCCTATAGGAGGTGTTTGGTGAATGGATGCTTTGCACACTTCTAGATTCTCAGTGAATTGAATCAATAGGAAGTGTGGAATCTAAAACTATAGCAGTGTAGTTGGTAGATCTTTATGGGATTTTGAAAAATCATCTAGTTCATTTTGCTACCTTTTGTCAAAGGTGTGCAGTGTTAAATGCTCAACAGCTAGCTCTCCAAAAGAATAGATCAATAAATGTAAGCATGACACACTTTTAAGTTTCATCTGCATTATTAACATTTTCTCTGTTACTTTATTATGTCAAGACAATCAATAAAATAATAAATCAAGCCCTGATTTGTAGTGTTTACCAATTTCCAAGGTGTGAATGCTCACACTGAAAATTGTCTCTCACAATCTTATATGAGCAGACTCCAGCACACCCTTGGCTTCTCACTTATCCCCTCTGAGAGAAATGATATTACATAGAGATGTACATATATTTCTGCATACGCATATATGTGTACATGTGGATGGATGGATGGATAGATGATAGATAGAGTGAAATAGTTTTTCAGAAAAGGAGATGCTCTAAAAATTCTCTGTAAACACTTGCTACCCTCACCTTGAGTTTTGTGACCAGCTGCGGCTGCTTTCTGGCAGTCTGGTTGTGAGCTCTACCCCAGCTGGCCAACTATGAAAGTAATACATAACACCTGCTTCATAGGTACCTGGTGAAGTCAAGCAAGGTAATACTTGAGAAGTCCCTAATGGAGTATCCACTAAAGGTAGAATGTTTTAAAAGTAAGGCAAACCCATCAATCCTCCCTTTCCTTGGTCTAATGTTCTTTTATGAGACAACTGTGTTAATTGGCTAAAGCCTTGGCCTTTTGCAAGTATGACATAAGTCTAGCCTAAATCAGCTTCACTTTCTGGATCCCTTCTCCAAAATGGCATCCCTTTCTTATTGATGCAGCTTTATGTTACTTTTCCTTGGGAACATATTAGGAGTAGTTACTAAAAACACAATTTATTTTCAGGAGGGATGTATTTCAGTAATGCTGGTGTGGTGCACATGGGAGTATGGAGCAGTATGGGCTAGCAGGAATGGCGGTTGTAGTCCGCTTTGTATCGCGACACAGCGGGTTCTCTGTGCCTCTGTTTGTTGTGTTTACATTTTCAATTTTGTTTCCAGTGATACATTTAGGGTGAAAAAGTCGCCAAAACGGTCTCCTCTGTCTGATCCACCTTCACAGGTATGTCATGTTTTTCTTTTATTTGTAATTTTATTGTTCCTATGGGGAAGATCTGAAATGAGTATTTTTAACCCCTTACTGCCAGTTCTGTATAAATTTTCCATTTGGGATGGTTAAGTTTCAGGTTGGGGTGGGCATCATGGGGGAGTTACTGAAAAGACCTGGGTTTTCTTCCTAGCTCTGACGTTGTGATACTTAACAACTCTGGGCCTTCATTTCCTCAATTGTAAATCAAGGGAATAATACCTTCTCTGTGTATTTCACAGAGTTGTTGTGAGGTTCAAATGAAATAATAGATGTGAAAGTGCTTTGTGAAAACTGTGTAATGGGCAAGGCACGAATAGGGTATCAGGATTGTTATATTACTCTGCTTGATTTGAGTCATTTCTCAGTGACAGACTCACAGAGTCTCAATGATGGGAAGGACCTCAGAGACCATCATCTAGTCTGACCCATTCCTGCATAGTTATCCCCTCTGACGTGATCCCTTCACATGGCCATCAAGCCTTTGCTTGTTATAGACTTCCAATAAGCAGGCCACCCCCTACCTGCTCAAAGCTGCCCATTTTACTTTTGGATAATTTTTCATCATTAGGGAGGTTTTCTTTATATGGAGCTGAAATTTGCTTCTTTGCCAGTTAGTTGCCATGCCCTATAGATTCTATGTATATGATATCTTTCCCCTCCATTCCCTGATTGACACTTCTGCTGCCTTCATTCTCCTTTAACCCTACTCACCTACTTCTTTCCTGGACTATATTAATAATGTCCTGATTGCCCTTCCCACCTTCCATCTCTCCCTTCTCCAGTATATCCTTCATCACTGCCAGTGGAGTCTTCATAATTCACAAGTGCATCACTCACCTATACAGAAACCTTCCCTGACTACCTACTGCACACAGGATATGATATAAACCCTAACTCTGATATTTATGGGCTTCACTACTCCCCATCATGGACTCCTAACCATTTTCTGCTTTTGCCCTACCTTCTCTGGCCTCTTTGCATTTGAGTATTATGCCTGTATTCTGGGCCAGACTCTCTCCACATTCCCCACTGTTGAAATCTTTGCCTTCTTTTATTGCCCAGGTCAGATGTATAGGCTATTAAGAATTAGTCCCTGGGGATTTCCCTGCTAGAAGGGGTCCTTCTGGTCCTGTCTCTTTCTTGTCTCTTTCTCTTTGACCTGTCCCTTCCACTTCCTTCATTCTAGCTCAGATTGCAATGATTTTTATTCATGTCTCATCCCTTTACTTTATTTAGGTCCCTCTAATTATGGAAGATCAGTTTTGGGGGAATAAACAGATAGTTTCAGAAAACTTTAGTTGGACCTCTGAAGGAACAGGTGCAGCCTATTTTATTGTATTCTATTCTGACCGGTTAATCTTTTTAATGCTTGTGAAGGTCAGACTAGACAAGGGAATGTACAGTGAGAATATGAATTATAATGCTCTGTAGAAAGAGAAGGAAACATTTAGAACAGTAGTGTCAAACTTAAGTAGAAACAGATACCTGCAGGTCCCTCATGTTGACTTAGAAAACTACAAATTAACATTATTTGTATCGTATTGTATTTTATTTATTTTGTTAAGCATTTCCTGATTAAATTTTAATGTGATTGGGGAAGCGCTGTGTGTCTGACCCCTTTGCTCAAGACTGCTTAGGGGAATCTGTAGGAAGATTTTAGTTGTACAGATAACCCCATTTTCTTTAGTGTCAGAACACATAATGGTGCTTTGATGGAAAGGCAAAGAAATAATTTCTTAAAGAAATGTAAGAATGTAGCTCATTTTCTAACACTTTAGATACTCATCATTTGAGTTTCTAACTCCTAACTATCATACTCTCAAGGAACATAAATCCCTTTGGCTCTAAGGCATAGTGATATAGAGGAAAGTGCCCTAGATTCAGAATCAGAGGAGCTGAGTTTGTATCCTTCCCATTCTGCTTGCTACCATGACAGGACTCTGGGCAGATCACTTGGCCTTTCTCAGTCTCCATTTTCTTATCAGTCAAATGAGGGAGATAGATTAGAAGGTCCTTTCCAGCTATTATCCTCTGACTTATACCATTGTATTTCTGTGTTTGCTTTTAGCAATAACAGGGGAAGTTGGTATCTTAAAAGTATATAGTTTGTTAAAGATTATTCAGGTTTTCCTGTGGATCATGGAACAAGCAAATTCTACCTCCACAAAGCTAAGAAAGCTACTTTCAAAGTTGTATAATGTCCTTGAGTAATTTTCTTACATTTCTCGAGAGTGAAGAGCTTGGCTATTTCACATTACAATGATTTGGGGTCTATTTACTTTACTGAAATGGTGACCCTTAATCAGGATTTACACTCTGAAAAAAAGTCAAAAAAATTGAAAGGAATTTAAGAATTTAAATGTGGCCAGTGTATCATGGAAGGATTCAACTCATAGCTCTGGGATAGAAAGGGCATTCTTGACTGGGAAATAGAATGAATAAAAACCGGTGATTATTTGTATTTCACAGGATCCCACTCCACTGCCTACACCAGAAACACCCCCAGTGATCTCTACTGTGGTCCATGCAACAGATGAGGAAAAACTAGCAGTGACCAATCAGAAATGGACTTGTATGACAGTGGAGCTAGATGCAGACAAGCAAGATTACCCTCAGCCTTCTGACCTGTCAACTTTTGTAAATGAGACCAAATTCAATTCTCCCACAGAGGGTAAGCAAATTAATGGCCATTTGGACCCCAACCCAAACCTGGAAAAACTTGCTCCAAAAGAGCAAGAGGCAATGAAGGATCATAAAGAAAATCAGAAGCCAGGTAATTTGGGCCGCCATTTTGCATGTTCCAAGGCCTGGAGACAAAAGCTGCACTTTGCCATAGTGTGTGGCTTATCTTAAAGTGTAACCACTACATTCCACTGTGGCTGGTGGAGTCCAGTGACTGACATGAGCTTTGCTTCTCTTTGTATGCATTTCTGGTGATTGTGAAGGGCTCAGCCTAAAAGAGGAGAGTCATCCAGCACCAAGCTGGCAGTGTTACTGAGCTTCCTGGCTTTTCCTAAAGACCCCCATGGCTGCTGAGGTGTGTGAGCACAGAAGGTTGAAATGACCTGGTCAGACTTCACAATTGAAAACCCACACCAAGCATGATAACAACAGAGGAAATCATTTGGAAAAGGAATCCCTAGCTCTAATCTCTAATTTCCAACTTCCTCTTCAATTCCTAGGTTTCAGATTTCTTTACTAATTCTCTGGATTATAAGAAAAATGAATTTGAATTGAGCATAAAGTGTGCCAAAGGGAGTCAAAAAGTACTTCTACATATGCAATTGGAGACACAGATTTTCAAAATTCAGCAGAGTTGCTATACTGGGGTACCTAACTGTGTGTGATTGTAGGGAAGTATCTTAATTCATTTCTCTGAGACTTATTTTCCTTATCTGTAAAACAGGAATAGTAATGCATATCTTAAGATGTGGCTTAGTGTATAGAGGGCCAGCCAGGAAGACCTGAGTTTGAATCTCTGACTCCTACTATCTGTATGACCAAAGTCAAGCCACTTAAACTCAGTGACCCAGATAACTCTCCAAGACAAATGAGTTGCTGATCTGTATCAAGGAAGGGAGTTTCTACATGAAGAATTCCCCATATTAATGAGATCACAGCTCTGGACCAAACACACACATATGTTTGTGTATATCTATTATCTATAGATATAGATAGATAGATAGATATAGTTATATATGTGTATATATATATATATATATATGTAGTTTTTTTTATATATAGTTATACACACATGTAGTTATATATCTTTTTCTTGCACTTAGCAGAGTGCCTGGCACTCATTAAAGCCTTCTAGATGTATGTGTCTGGGTGGATGGGGGTGGAAATCACATAACCATAAAATATGTGAAAAGTGCTATACCAATAGAAGGTGTCATCATTATTCTTTTGACAATATTATTTCTGCTCTCATGCCTCACAGAAGTATAAAGATGACCTTTGGTTGGTCAAAGCTAGGTCACCAGAGTGAAAGCTTTTCCAAGTCTGACCAAAATGGAGAATATTTGAATATGGTCTTAGCAATACATAGATTGTGACTTCTGTTTGAAACCTAGCCCAGCTTAGTAGGCTGTCTATAGAGTGATGAAATCTTTGGTGATTGTGATCCATTATTGAAAACTAGACCTATAGCTAGCAGTTTTGGTACCCTGCACTGATTGCATGAATCACATCCTAAAAATCAATTTTGTAATTCATGATGTGAAAATAGCAAAAGAAATAGACAAATTCATTTGAGTGGGTGAGGGAGATAAAGTATTATATTGAATTTTTAGGCTACTAGGGGAATGTACATGTTAAATTTTTGAGCCCTCTGAATTCGGTTCCCTGAGACAAAGCCACAGTCATGCCAGTTTAAGAAGGATTGTCAGAAATCTGTTAAAATGTGAACTAATTACTCTTAACGAAGCTTTACCCAAGTCCTTACTGGTGGCCTTACTCTCCCACCCCTGGTTTTATTAAGGGAAAATGGACCAAGCATTTTTTTAAGTATCTTATTATGTGCCAACTTTACAAATGTATCATTTGATCATAACATTATTAAATTTCCAGCACAGTAAAAGCCCATCAAGTTCATGTGGTAACCTGTGCTTTCTGTGATGGTTTTAACTTCTTTTTATTGTTTATAACACAAAAACTGCCCCAAGAGTAACATTTAGTTTGAGAATATTTTCAAAATCCATCTGGGAATTAGTACCAGAAAGGAGAGCTTTATTGTTAGGAAGATACTGTTTAAACCTTACAGTGATAGAGAAACTTGAATTTTTATTCCATTTGAAGGCATTTCTTCCAGCTCTTTCACTAATAATAGAAAGAGTACCAGGATCCTAATTAAATGCTGATGGCCATACCGTGCTTATGTGCTGAGTGGTGTGATGTTCCAAAAAATCCAGATAACAGTAATTATATCACACAATGCTTCCTCTTGAGATTACTTAAATAACTGGGCTTCCCCTTGGTAGTTTGGTTTTTACTGTGGGAAATCTCTGAATTATACAAAATAATTTCCTCTGTGAGTCACTTAACACATTTCTCTGTACTTGTGTGAATATCTCTGAAAGCTGCCTTTATGGAGCTTGACAAAGAGCAGACTCCCCAGATTTTGCCACCTTGGGCTCTCATTTGGTCTGGTACTTCATATAAGAGTGCGGAATTTCTTTCCCTTCTTTATTTTGGTGGTTGCTGAGAGGAAACCGACTTGCTCATATTTATTACATCCATATCTGGAATATGTCATCAACCAAGCACCATCTTCCTCTATGGCTGAAAGAGAGAGCTTACTGTCAACTAAAGAAATTAGGTATCTTTAGCAGATGGAGAGTACCTGGCCACTTACTGGAGTTAGATGTCAAGGCAGAGAGAAGGTTTTTAATCTCAGGAACAAAGGACACTGCCATGTCAGCAGGTACCTAGGATACCTTTGATATTTTCAATGGCACCTGTTGTGTTAAGGGGTTTTCTGCTGGTTAATTATTCCCTAGGGTTCACTATATGCTAAGCATTCTCATCCCTCGGATAACTTTAAACAAATAGACAATATCATTCTCATTCTTCTGCTGTTGCAGCCAGGTTTTAGCAGGTCTGCAAGCTAATCTTGATGTATGTCTTTTGTGCTTGAGTTTTATCAGCTGGAATCAGACACACACCTTTTTTTAAGAGGGGGAAAAGTCTCCTAACAGCAGTTTATAGGATAGTGGATTTCTAGCTGAAGAGGTTGTTAAACCCGGACTGCTGACGCTCATCTTCACATCCCAACATTTTAATAAATTCACTCCAACTGTGACCGATGTGACAACTATTCATTTCTAGCAGCAGCAGCAAAAACAAAATACTCCTAATACGTAAATGTTTGTTTTGGGCAGTGTAGTTGAAAGCAGTCCATTTGTATGATTGTGAAGCACTAATACACAGCGAATAAATTGGCAGTCTGCTGTAATTTGCTGCCTGATTGGATAAAAATAATTACAGCTTTAGGATACATCATAGGACAGGGAGAGGATGCTGGATTTGCAATCAGAAGACCTTGCTTCCTATCCCAGCCCTGCCATGTGGTAGGCCAACTCACTTCATCTCTATAGGCCTTCCTTCTTATCTGAAAAATGAGGGGGTTGATGCCTTGTACTTTTAACTCTATGATCCAGTAATGCTTTGACTATTGTAGGTTTCTTTTGGGTTATTACATATGTTTTCACCAAAGTGATGGATAAAACTGAATCCAGAACTCTTTACTGGGTCATCCTCCATATTTATGTCAATTTAATTCAGCAAACATTCACTAAATGCTTAATGGGTACAAAGGCTTGTCCTAGATGGTGGACACAGAGAGACACAAATGGAAGGCCACGTTTTCCAGAGGCACAGAGAGTAGAGAAAAGAAGAGTAGAGAAGAGAACAGAAGAGAACAGAAGAGAAGAGTAGAGTAGAGAAGAGAAGAGTAGAGAAGAGAAGAGAAGAGTAGAGTAGAGTAGAGAAGAAAAGAGAAAAGAAGAGAAGAAAAAGATGCAGGGAGGAACACCAATAACTACAAGAATTAGGAAAAGCTTTGAATAGGAAGTGATACCCGAGATGAACTTCAAAGTATATTAATGATTTTAAGAGGTGAATAGGGAATGCATCCCAGGGGTGAGGTATAGCTAGTATAAGTGTATGGAGGCAGAAGATGAAATGGTGAGTTCATGGAACTTGGGGATATAATAAGGTATATCTCAGCAACACCAGGTATGATCATGTACTGGTAATTTAATCATCAGTTTGTATCTGCTTGAAGATTGGTCATATGATCAGGGATTTCTAGAGTGCGTTAGTCTGTGCTGAAGTTCCAGGTCACAGAAGCTAGTGAAATGGGGAAGGAAAGTGAGAGAGCTTCAGGGCCAAGCAGATGGATACTAATGATTTTTTGAGGGAAAAACTTATATGATCATGCCATTTCCATTTCATGAGACCATGTAAATGTGTCTTTTGAATCTTTTTTTTTTTTTTGACAAAGACCGGGAACACTTAAAATCTCAAACCTAAAAAGGACTTTGAGATTCATCCATTTCAGTGTTTCCCAACTCCAACTACACTGTGGAACACACCACTTTTTCCCATATTAGCTCAGAGGGCAAGGACTGGGATCTATACAGTGGAATAATACTGATTTTGGAATCAGAAGACTGGGTTCAACTCTTGGTTCTGCTGCCTACTTGCTATGTGACCTTGAGTCATCACTTATTCTCTCTAGACCTCACCTCTCTCATCTGTAAAATGAGGGGAGTTGGACTAGCTACACCATGAGGTCTCCTCTAACTCTGTTCTCCCATGAAAGAAGAGTTGTTTTTCAAGTTCAAGAAAGTGTCGTATAATCCTTTGAATTCTGAATTTGGAGTCTGAGTACTTGGCTTGAAGACTGGCTCTTTGACTTGCTATCTGTGTGACTGTACAAGTCACCTTAGCACTCTGAGCCTCAATTTTCACCTCTGTAAAATGAAGAAGTAGACTAGCTGACTTCCAGGTTCCCTTCTAATTCTAAATCCTTAGTCTTAGAGTCCTAAAGTAGAGTTAACAAAAGTTTTCCAAAATGGTGAAAATTTGCAGTGGATTCTGCAGAATATGAGTTAGGAAACTCTGATCTAATCTATTCCTTGTTTTTAATGTAAGACCATTCTCAAACCATTCAGAAATTAGAATGGATAATTTTTCACCAGCTCAAGCCTTTGTCTAAAAATTCTAAGAGTCCCTTGATAAAAGAGAGAGAGAATCATCATGGAAGTTTCTTCTAAAAGGCTGAGCTCTGCTGAGCTCTTTCTTCTTCCCCACTCTACTCTGATGGACTGACCACATTGTTCCAATGCAATCATACACTTGCCAGAAAGACTATTTTATGGAGAACTCACACAGGGCAAGCATTCACATGGTGGTCAGAAAAAGTAGTACAAGGACACTCTCTTAAGAACTTTGGAATTGATTGTGTGACATGGGAGACACTGGCACAAATCCACTGAGTGTGGCATGCCCACGTCAGAGAAAGTGCTGTGTTCTATGAGCAAGGCGAAATTGAAATAGCTCAAAAGAAATGCAAGATGTGCAGATTTAGAGAATCCACCCCAAATGTTCACATGGACTATTTGTGTCTGAATTGTGGTAGAATATTCCAAGCTCATATTGGTCTGATCAGCCACAATCCAACACACTGCAACTTGACTTTAGCATAGTGATATTATTTTGATCCTTTTCAAGAATGAAGGACAGCAACCAACTGGTAAAGTTTCCACCATGACTCTGGAATTGTTTCATAGAGGCAATTTAGTCATGACCCTCTGCTCCCCCCCAAAAAAATTCTACAAAGTCAGCGTTTCACTAACCAAAAATCCTTGATGAATTAACTGATGGGACTTGTTTGAAATGACTTCTCACCTCCTCTTCCTTCCCTCATCTTTAAGCATACATAATTATATTGAAATATTCATATCTAACAATAACAGCATTATTCCTTCAATGAGATAAGAGTTTTTGGCATTTGAGGGAAGTCAGATTAAGGTTCCTCAGCACCTCAGAATTCATAGTGCTTGCTCAGTGTTGTCTTGGGGTTGATCTATGTATGATATGGACCCTCTTCCCTTTGATGATTATGGAGGGGAAGTGGGGGGGGGGGTTGCCACTAAGATGTGGACATCAAATCAGTTGAGATATTTCTTCAAGGTCATGGAAAGATCACTGCTAAATAGAAGAGCTGCCTCATTTTCCATTTTGAGTCTTAACTTGGCTCATCAGTTCAACATTTACCTACTCAGACTACTGTGTACGAGGTTCTTTGGGCATGTACATAATCACTAATCTGGAATTATAAGTCGGAGGCCTAAGACAGCTAGTTTTCTAAAATGAGTCATAGATGCATGAATGCTTTAGGTCCATGAGGAAGTCCAATCATATCTAGAATGGATGCTCATGTATAAAATTAGGCTTCCTCTAGACTGACTCAGCACATTATTATTAGTCTGAATGTTCTGTTTTTGAACTAACATCTCCCATGGTGGGGAGGAAACTGATGAAATTGGGCAGTTGTACAGGAGAAATTAACCAGATGAGATGGGAGATCTGAAATTTGTCTCAGGTCCAGTGACTAGGAATGAAATTTAGATGTTGTGTAGAACTGGAAGAGAAGTCTCTTGGAAAACACTTTTATTTCCTTTTTTGGGTCACATTTAGCATGCATGCTCTTAGCCATGGTGAGAGGAACTGGATTACTGCTTTTGCATAATTAAAGGTCATTCATTTCCAGGGTCACACTTAACAATACCATGGGAATGGGCACAGGCTGATTCATTTATTCTACCCACCACCTTAAAAGAAGCAGTTGAACTGGAAGTGCTAATATAACATGGACTTCCATGCTTTATGCATTAGACAAACCTTGGTATTGGATTACAACAAATAATGCTCATAATGTTTTTCTTATTTACCAATACAAGATTATATGTGTGTGCTTATTATAGAATCATAGAATGGTAGAGCTAGAAAGGAAGTTAGAACTAGCTAGTTTAATTTTCCATTACTTTTTTCCCTAAGTGACTCACCAAGAAATAGAAATCAATAATGATTAAGACCTACAAGAAGAAAGAAGCTGTTTTTAGATTTCATTATTTCACAAAATCATCTTTATTCTCAGGAAGAATTGGTTCCTTAAAGCAAAAAGAATTTGACATAGATCCTGACAACTGCCAACACCTTTTGGTATCCTAATTTATTGACTCTTTACAACACACAAGAGAAAAATCTCACTTTAAAAATCACATTAAGTAATATTTTATTTTAAGAATTATATTCCCAAGGGCTAATAAATAGAAATTAAAGAACTTAGTGAGGAATTACCCTGAAGTGTTGATGCTGAGGATCTTAGACTGGGTCGATAAACAAAAATGATCAATTTATTAAGACCAAGAAGTTGACATAGGTTGTAATTGTACATCTTGGATGAAAATGTTTGAGGATTCTTCTCTAATGTCTGCTTAATTCTGTATTAAAACTGATCTTGGAAGGGTTGGAAACTGAGTAGGCACCCAAAAAAAAGAGATGAATAAGATCAACTTGAAAATACTTTAATGAATTTAAGAAATGTTTCAAATTATATTTAAGATCATAAAGTAGTGTAGCATGGTAGAAAAGTTGGCTCAGGAGACCTGGGTTTAAATCCTGGCCCCAGTGCTTACTATGTGTATTACTTTTGTGTATATATCACTTAACCTCTTTGATTTTCTATTTCTCACTTATAAAATGAATATCATAATATTTGTACTCCATATCCTATAAAGACTGTTATGAAGAAATTATGTTATAAATGTTAAAATACTATATAAATGTGATATTAGTAATATTATTAGTAGTTCCTGCAATACTTATGTAGAGTATCCAAAATAACTGTTCTGGTTCCATTTAGTAGTTCTATATATGCTCAAACTGATAGCTTACAAGCCCCCACCAATATATTTTACTTTTTCTCTCATCAGCCAGAAGACACAATTAGTTCAAAGCAAAAACATTTAATGGAGTTGGATAGTAAAAACATTTCTTTGTTAGCATAGGGCACAGTCTCCCGTAAATATATATACCATAAGTGAGGACAGTGATTATAAATAGAGATCACATGTGAAAGGTCCAGATAAAGGGGATATATGTGGAGCAGAAATTCACACCTCCTGCACTGAAGGAACTCTGATGTTTTCTGGTGATGTCATCATATTGTTCTTGCCAGCTCTGTATCTTGCTAGGTGTGGGATCTTTGCTGGGCATATTCCTTCACTGGTCTTTCTGGGTCTGCTCCTCACTTGGCTCACTGCTCTATTGAACTCACTGTGCCTGCTCTTGTTTAGCTAAATTGCTCTGCTGGGGTCCCTGGGGCTACTCTTCTCTAGGCATGGTGTTTCTGCTGGGCCTGTTCCTCACTGGGCATGTTTCTGCTCTGTGCTTTTTTTTTTTTTTTTATAGTATCCAATGGTACTTTATTGTATTACGGTATAATGATACCAATTCATTTAGGGCCAGGACAGCCATCTCTGCTAGGGTATAGTGGCTAAAACTTCTCCCTGATAAAGTCAAGCTGAAAAGCCTTAGTCAAAGCCACCATACCTGACTAACAAAAGACAAGACTAGTGCCCTCAGATAAGATTAGGATTTTCCTTATCAATCCTTATGTCTCTAAGGAAAATCAAAGCCTGCTATTACAGGCAATTATCACTCCTAGGACTCTGGCAATCTGACATATTCCTAAAATCTCTTAGCTTAGCTTCAAATAAATTTGAGATTGAACAAAAGGTAGTCTAGAGAAACAAGGTCAATGTTCTCCACCCGACTAAGGAATTCCTGTTTTTACTATTGACACAAATAACCGTTTATCACTTGAGGCAGCCTTGAAGGAGTTACAGAAATCCAGATGTAAAAGTTCCACGCCTACCCTTAAGTAGAGGTATAGCTGAGAGCTCTGAGAAGGGCCGATTGTGCTATGTCTAAGCATACCATGGAAAGGAAATTCCATAGTTTCAAAAAAGCTATATGCATATATAAATCAGCATTGTATGTTTTCAATTATTATAAAGGCACCAGTGCTAAAACTGGGGAGCAAGTTGGACCCCTTGAAAAACAGACATCCCCACCATGCAAATCATTGTTTATGAGTACAGGCCAATTACAGTGCAGACTGGTCTTTTTTTTCAATGATCGTTGACACTGGTCTTTATTCCTCTTGCAGAGCTGGATTATAGAAACTCTTATGAAATAGAATATATGGAGAAAATCGGCTCCAACTTACCTGTAAGTTCTTTTGCCTTCTAATTATTACATCCGTTATTATACTTCTATTTACTGCTTTATACCATAAATGTTATGAGAACATAAGAATCAAGAACAAATGGTAGATTGAGTGCATTTCTCTTATTACAGTCAGAGTAAAACCATGCTAATAATAGAAAAGTAGGGGTTGGGTGTCTGTGTTCATTTTCAGCAGGAATAAAAGTAATCCAAGAAAACAAATAATGAACCAAAAGAAGTCTCTTCCATAGAACCACTTCATTTGATTCTGGAGTATTTGACTCTGAGAAACTAAAATTTGAGCTTTCTGAGAAAAGAATTGTTTTATTTCTTTTTTTTTTTATTTTAGAATTGTTTTATTTCAAACAAACAAACGACAAAACAAAACCCTCCCCGTTGAATCCACTTTGATGTCTCACCCTTGTTTGTAGGTAACCCTGGGTTCTTCAGGGCAGCTAGGTGGAGCAGTAGGTAGGATGCTGGTCCTGGAGTTAGGAAGACCCGAGTTCAAATCCACTTACTAGCTATTTGAACCTAACAAGTCAGTTCACCTCTGCCTCTGTTTCCTCATCTTTAAAATGGGGATAATAATAGTACCTACCTCTCTGGGTCATTGTGAGGGTCAAATGAGATACTGTTTGTAAAGTGCTTTGAAAACCTTAAAGTGCTATAGAAATCCTGGCTATCATTATTATTATTATTGACATTAAATGAATATCTACTGTGTGCAGAGTACTTCACTAAAGGAAGTACAGGGTTTAAAGAAGTGAGAGTCTCTGTGGTCATGGAACTTTTAACAGGTAACAGCTTAAAATGTAAATGATTCTCGGGGATACGTGCCTTGAAAGGGGAGCTGGTGGCACAGTCTGTAGATCCCTGGGCCTACAGTCAGGAGGATCTGAGTTCAATCCAGCCTAACTTTTGCTATCTGTTTAACCCTAGGCAAGTCACTTAACCTCAGTTTGCCTCAGTTTCCTCATCTGCCACATGGGGATAATAGCCCAGGATTTTTGTGATGAGAAAAAGATATCAGTAAGCACTTAGCACAGTGCTTGGCCCATAGTAAGCTCGATATAATTATTCTGTTGTTGTTGAGTCATATCAATTGTACCTGACCTTCCATGACCCCTTTTGGCTTTTCTTGGTAAAGATATTGGAATGGTTTACCATGTCCTTCTTTGACTCATCTTACAGAATAGGAAGCCAAGGCAAGCAGAGTTAAGTGATTTGCCAAAGATCACACAACTAGGAAGTAGCTGAGGCCGGATTTGAACTCAGGAAGATGAGTCTTCCAGATTGCAAGCTCAGCACTCTATCCACTGCTCCACCTAGCTGTCCACGCCACCTAGTTAACAACTTAATTGTTAGCTGTTGCTGTTATTAAAGATGGTGGACTGAAAGCTCTTAATCACCCCCATGACTTTTGGTTAACTCCCTAGCTCCTCTGACACACATTAAATTATAATACTTTGTCTTCCATCTTGCCATTACAGAAACATGTAGTTGCAGTTGACTGGTTTAAATATCTGACCACTTCACCCTATAAGTGATTGTCTGAGCCTAGTGTTCCTGTTCTAATAAAGCTCTTGACCCATGGCTTTTGAACTCTGAGAGTACATTACAACAGATGTAGTACTCTTCGGTGTTTGAACTTTATGTCTTAAGATGTTGGGCTCAGCTTGTGGTTTTGTATGAATGCCTTGGTTTGCTTTTGTTTTTATATGAGCTCAAACCCTGCTTTATCATAGCTTGTTTACTTAATGAATCTATGCCTCTTGGCCCACTATTCTCCTACGTACTGTACTCTTTTAGTGCTTTGCACAGGCCATGGTGTGTATGTACATTTAGGGATAGAGAGACATGATGATATTTCTGTAAAACGGGAATGTGCAAGTATCAGTCATCACCACTACTGTTGCTTCTTCTGTTACCTCTGAAGAGTTATCCAGCCCTCAACTGGACTGACGCTTAGAGGAGCAGACTCTAAAAAGGAATCCACTGTATTGTTTATGAGTCAATTTTACAGAGAAATTGACTAGAATCATATAGATATTGGCTGTATTAATCCACTGGCTTAAGACCCAATTATTGTTTGTCATAATCATTTGGTTACTTGACAAAGAAAGTAAAAGCTTTGTATTAAAAAGTGATTTGTATAGAGAATAAAGCACTCTTGTCTGTCATCAAGTTGTCATGTTGATTCTACACAGATTGTACTCATTTAATAATTAGAATTAATTTCCTTTCTTTCCACAGCATGATGATGGCACCCCGAAGAAACAATCTCTGTATCTTATGTTCGATGCCCCTCAGGAGAGTCCAGTGAAATCTCCGCCAGTTCGGTTATCTGATTCCCCAACTCCATGTTCAGGGTACATTATTCCCATTAAGAGCCTGTAGTGCTAAAATATTTTCTTCTGTAATGAATGAATGAAAAAGTATTACGTGCTTTGTGCCAAGCCCTGTGATAAGCACTGGGGATACTAACAGATAAACAAGCCTGATCCTATTCTTGAGGAACTTAAATTATTTTTGGGAAGAAGCCACTTATGAGAGGGTTCAAATGCAAAGTGGATGGCAAGGACCAAGTAACCTTTAAGAAGTATAATTTAAAGCATGCCAGAGATGCAAAAACCAAAAATTCTTTACGTACTTCCTTTGAATTTATTTTTCCTGATGAGGTGCTAGGGTAGCTAGGTGGCACAGTGGATAGTGTGCTGAGCCTGGAGACTCATCTTCCTGAGTTCAAATCTGGCTTCAGAAACTCTGACCCTGGGCAAGTCATTTAATCCTGTTTGCCTTAGTTTCCTCATCTATAAAATGAGCAAGAGAAGGAAATGGTGAACCTCTCCAATATCTTTGCTAAGAAAACCCCGGATATAAATGAATACTACTCAACAACAACCACAAAATGAGCTGGTCTTGTATTAATGACCTTTTAATCCCTGTTCCAGCCTAAATGATAAGCAAATTCCATCACTTTGAGAGTGAGAATGCTTTGAACTAAGACTAAATTTTAAAAGAAACATGTGTGACTCTTCTCTTCCTTTTAATTTTGTTTTGGTTATATGGGTCCAAGTTCATGTTCTGATCTAAGTAGTGCATGTTCCTGGATAGACCCAGGGTCTCAGTTCCAAATTTGGACACTCTCCTGTTCCTCCTTTGATCTCTTTGAAGGTAGAGATTGGATCCATCGGTGCTTCACTGCTGACACCCTCATGGCTTCTTGAGCTCTTCTTCCTCCTCTATGTGTCAGTAATCTTTAAGAAAAGGAGCTGGCCAGAAGAAATAGAGAAATTGACTGCTGACTCCCCTCTCCCTTGTTTGATGCTTTAAAAGCAGCCCTCAGTCCTTAGAGGTGTAGATAGGATCTTCCTCTCCCTTAGTCTCACCCTATACAGATGGTGCACTTTGCATCAGACTGTAGGGACTACCTAATATCCCTCTACTATCTTATTCAAGGAGAACACACTTGAAAGTTAAGTGTTCTTGGGGGAGGCCTACATGATAGTTTATTGTCACTCTGATTTTGGAGGGATTTCTAAAGAAAAAGATGAGGGACTTTTTTTTTTTTAATCATCAGGTCAAGTTTTGAAGAAACAGAAGCTCTGGTGAATGCTGGGATGAAAATCCAGCATCCAGTCTCACGAGTCCTGGCTCCGAACCAAGAGGCACACTTACAGGCTCCAGAGAAATCAAACCAAAAAGAGTCCATGGGCTTGGGAACAGCTTCAGATGCTCTTGAAAGAGTAAGTGGGGACCTAATGAGCCCAAAGAACAACTGCAAATTTAGGCCCAACATAATCAGATCCCATAAGTATCTGATGGACTAAAAGCAACATCTCAAGCTAATCCCCCCCCCCCCAAAAAAAAAAAATCAGTAGAGAGTTCCAAAGCCTAAAAACAATATTCTGTCATATCTTTCTAATATGTTACCTCTGGAGAGAAGAATATCCTAGAAGTAGATCGATTTATTTATTTTATTTTAATTTTTTCTTTGCTTTGTTTACCATGATAATGTTTTTGCTTTTCTGAGTCCTTGTGGTTCACCTGGGTGTTCATCTCCTGATCTTTTACTTTTCCTAGCATACTTTATGGTGGGAGTTTAGGACATTGACACATATGCTCGGGAAGAAAGATAATCTTCTTTCGGGGTGAACAGTAGGTTGTACTGGGCTTGGGACCCCATCTGATTCATTTAGGAGTTTCTTTAGGACACATATAAAATATTCTTTTCTCCTTTCACATACTGAGATCTTAGAGCTTAGATGTAACTGTGACGGTAAAATACAGTTTGAAAGGTGACACAAAAAAGTCCATTCTCTTCCTACTATCCATAGGCTTTCTTAAGTATCAGAAAAGTTTTTATCTATTGGTTTAAATCCCTATGTGAAACCCACTGTGTGCATATGTATACAGATATACATAAACATACATATATATGTATGTATATATATATATATACATATACACATACAATAAATATAAGTATATAAAAGCAAAATGTTAAATCTTGAAGGATACTCTGTTTCCAGTGTGTATATATGTTTGCATGTTTATGTATATATACTTTTATATGTATGTATGCATATATGTATGTATACACACCCATACTGGAAACAGTATCCTTCAAGATTTAGTGTTTTACTTCTTTTCACTGAATAGATTTATTAATGAAAAGTTGGCTTTGTCATTTAATGACCTCCTACCCTCTTGAATGAGGCATCTAGGTAACCTAGTGGATACAGTGCTGGACCTTGAGTCCTGAAGTCCTGAAGTCAGAGTGCAGATCTGACTTCAGATGCTTACTAGCTGTGTGACCATGGAAAAGTCACTTAACCTCTTCCTGCCTCAGTTTCCACATCTGTAAGGTGGGGATAACAATAGTACCTGCCTCCTAGGGTTGTTGTGAAGATAAAATGAGGTAAGATTTATAAAGCGCTTTCCAAACCTCCAAGTTCTATATAAGTGTCAGCTATTATTTTTATTATTAGAAAACATATTTTCTTATCTTTAAATACATCTGTCTTTGTAGCTAAATCTCCCTTACTTTAATGATAATGCTTAGATGTTTATTACTTGTGATTTGAAATGCCAACAAATGGCTCACTTCCTTCCCTGTCCCCAGACCTAAACTGCCTCCATCTAGCTCGCAGCCAGTAATCAAAGGGCACATTGGATTTTGTTTCTATTTTTCTAATGGGTGATAGGAGGGAAGGTGTTGGTTGCTCTTAAAGAATTGACATTGAGTTTGTTTAATTTCTTTAGCATGAAACCAAAAGTGTCAGGCCAGTTGATGATGCTCACCTAGACTTGCTGTTCTTCTCTCTTTCCTCTATTTTCTGTTCTATATCCTCCTTGCCCTGTAGACAGCTCCTGAAGATTCCTATGTCTCTGCTGAAGCTCTTCTCAATAGGATATCTCATCAAACCTCAATCTGTGATGCGCTTGAATATCTAGAGCCTGATTTAGCAGAAAAGAACCCCCCAATATTTGCTCAGAAACTTCAGGTTTGTAGCACAAGTGTAACCTGTCAGTGTTCCTTTCTAAAGTTTATCACACCTCAGTAGAGAATGAAATCCCTTACATATAAACCAAACCAAATTATGATTTAAATGAGGGTGAAAAGGTGTCAAGAGGAGGTGGGGAGTGCCAAAAGTCTTCCAAATAAAAATCTTTTCTTCTGTGATTTCCCCCCTAAAGATGTCAAAATGATGTGAGTGTTGTGATTATATTCTTAACAAAATGATTCTTTTAAAATCTGGAAATATGGCTTGTCTTCATTTTTCAGAGGTCATTTAATATTCCTAAAGACATTTCTAGTAATTTATTCACTGAACAGACTGTATTAAATCACCTTTGAGTGAGCTATTTATATACACTGAGTCCCATTGCAATAACATCTGGACATAGTACAACATCTGGAACCAAAGTAATTATCTAGCATCTAATTTAAAGTTGGCAATTTGAATTGTCTGCTCTATGTGAGAGGACTCTCTTAATCAACAGATCTCAAGAGATTGTGAGAGCACTGTGAGAGATAAGGCTTTATTAATTGAAATTGTTGGGAAGCTTTTTATTGAAAGTGTTCTTTAGGGCATGTAGGAAAAGGAACAAAAACTACCAAAAACTTCAAAGAAATAGAAAGTTTGAAAGAAAACATCTTATCTTCATCACTATAATGCTTATGTTTACTGACAGTTCTTTATTTGAAAGGCTCCTACATTGCTCTCAATTTTCAAAAATTCAGCCTTCTGCTGTCCTGGGCTTCTGAGGTGTTTCTCTTGAAAAGAACACTGACTCTGTGTGTTATATTTGCGTTGTCATCACAATGCGTTTAAGTGTGGCATCCGTTCTCTGGATGTGAACAACATTTACATCCTGTCTTAATGCATTTTTCTTCATAACGCCACCATCTAACAGGAGGAGTTAGAGTTTGCGATCATGAGGATAGAAGCGCTGAAGCTAGCCAGACAGATTGCCCTGGCTTCTTTCAGTTCCTTAGAGACCAAGGTACCTGCTCCCTGCCTGGAATGTGATGCTATCTGGGTGTGTCATGTGTGCCAGTAACGGAGTAGGAGGCTGCTTTCCTAACCATGACGTGCAAGTGTGGTGCTGGGAACCTGCAAAACAGCATGTCCACATGAGAGGAGGGAGCTACTCCTCAAATGTGACCATGAGAAATTGGTCCTGGGAAGTGGCCTAAAAACCACATTCCCTGTAGATTAAGCTCAAGAGCTAAATTCCGCTGCAGTTTGCATAACTCTTTGGCATTAGCCAGACTCCTCTAATATGTTGTAAGAGTGCTATTCAGCAGTTACATGCCAGCATTAATTTAGTGGTGATGAAAAAAAGCCATTTTAAGTCCTGATGTTGTAGAGATTTTGCTCTTGGCTGACTCTGTGTGTGTGTGTGTGTGTGTGTATGTGTGTGTGTATGCACTTGGCATATAATAGATGCTTAATGTATATTTATTGATCGATTGTATAGTATAGGTATCTGTCACTGAGAAAGAGGGCCAGTTATTTGGATTTTAAAGTTTTGAAGCTCAAAGTTTGGTTCTGTCAGGCCCCAGACAATTGAAATCTGAGATTAAAGAGTTTCTTGTCTCAGCACTTTGTGATCTTGGGCAAATCATAACCCCTCTTTCAATTTCCTCATCTCTAAAAGAATGAAATTGAACTTGGTGATCTCTATTGTCCTCCTCAACTCTAAAAATTCTGTACGGTTTAGTAAATGTAATGATGAAGATTTGATCACTAGAAGAGACTCAATCCAGTCTTTGGAGGGTAGTAATCTTTGGGATATTTTTGTTATCAACATTCATAATTATAGTGATCAATTATGGTGATCACAGTGATCATGATGATGAAGAAAGTGGTAGAATGATCTTACATCTATACTTCATTATTTAATTCCATTTTTGTAGTGAATTAGAGTAGATATTATCACTACCATTTTACAGATAGGCAAACTGAGACATAGAAACATTTGGTGACTTGCCTAAGAATAAACTGTAGAGCAGTGGTATGGCCAAGACTTAGACCCTAAATCTCCTGACTCCTAGCAGTGCTCTTTCCACCCTAGTTCAAGCCATTCTATTCCTGATGGTGCAGTTCTTCATTTTACCCACCTTTTCATGACATGCCAATAATAGGTACTCATGTGTTGCTTGATTGTAATGTCAGTGTTCAAGCAATGACCATGGGCAAGTAGAGTGTGTTGTCTTCATGAAGAATCGTCCTGGAGAACTCTTCCAATTTAATGAGAATGTTTATGGCTTCTGGTATTCAGACTGGACAGATTGTGACCCGGGGGAGGGGAGGAGAAGTGGTGGTGGTGGAATTAAAGGGATAATTGTGATAATTACTGGCTATAGGTTTTCTTGTTCATTTTATTACCAAAACAAAAAAATTGCTGGTTTGACCTCAGCTTCTTGCTGATTGGCTTGGTTTCTTTTGGAATAGGAGCCTCTAAAATGGAAGAAAGTAGTGGAAAATTGCTTCAGATAGATTTCTTTAAAGTGATAATTACTGACTGTAGGTTTTCTTGTTCCTTTTCTTACCAAAACAAAAAAATTGCTGGTTTGACCTCAACTTCTTCCTAATTGACTTAATTTCTTTTGGAATAGGAGACTCTAAAATTGAAGAAAGCAGTGAGAAATTGCTTCAGATAAAGTTTCTTTCTTTGCTATGAGAGAATGAATTAACTCTAAATGGAGTTATTTCACCTAAGTGAATTTATATGACTATTTCTCTGAATAGTGTTGATTTCTAATTTTCATTAATATTGAGGGGACTAGATACCTCTGACCACTTTGGAACTATAGATCATGTTCAAGTCATGATTTCATCTGCTGTTGTTAGGTGGAAATTGCTGAGAATTTGAACTTCTTTTGAATTTATGTAAAAAAAAAATAAGGTTAAAAAATAAATTTAGAACCACTAAGTGTGATATAATATGGTTAGCTATTTCTCCAATGCTACAAAGATATAGGTCTTAAGAAGTATCTGTCTTATAGACTCAAAAGAGAGTAGAAGAAGTATTATTTTGGGCCCTGTTTCCATCTTTAACTTTTTGCGATAATCCATAATTTTGAAGACAAATCATCCTTTATTGCCCAAGCTGCAGCAGCCCAAGAGTAACTCAATTTATATAAACTCAAGATCCCATTGAGTCTCTAGCTCATATGCAAGTGGATCTGTGATCTCCTCTAGGTAGCATATGTGTACAGAATTCCTGTTTATGTATTGGGAAGTGCCGATGCATTGAAAAAGAAAACAGCTCTTTTTTCTTACAAGCATATTTTAGTTGCAGGTTGACATAGCATAGATTCTGCCAGTTCAGTCTTTAACACTCAAATGGGATCACTTGGAACTAAAATGTCATGGTGTGAATTGCTCATGGTTTTGTAGAGTAGACCCAGTTTGTATTCCATGTTAGACTACACAGATTGGGCTAGAGGAGCATAGTTGGTCCTTCAGGAAACAAGCAGATTTGTCTGTCTTTCATTAAAGAGGAAGCATCCCATCAGGAAACATTAATAGGAGTCAGAATGCATTGTTGGAATTTTATCCTTATCTCTATGAACATCTGCTTTGATTGAATTCAGTTTAAAAAAAGAAGGTAGACTTCATCAATTTACCCCCTTGTGACTGCATTCGACACTGAACTTTTCACTTTTCAGCTTGCTCTTTTGCTTCCTATACAGACAGAACCTTAATGTCTCTTTTGCAGAGATTTGCATGTGATATTAGCAATGAGGGAGAGAAATTTCAGATAAGTATTTGACTGATTCTGATTAAAAGCAACTAGCTTTTCTGGAATAGGAAAACTCAATTTAAAAATATACTTATGCATATCACCAGATAATTGTATGACTAGATTGTTTTTGGAATAGACAAGATAAGAAGCATATTATTAGAAGAAATGTTTTGTTTTCCATGAAGGTTATTTATTCCTCTAAGATTCTTCCCTTGATGACAGAAATGTACAAATTTCAAATCAGGAGAAGAGCTAGATACCAGTTCTTAAATCAATACTTTAATATTCAGAAAGTGCCTCTAACAAACAATTACAAATCAAACATAAAAAATATTTGGGATGGGATGGGGAGCAGAGAGGACAACTACTTTTGGTTCTCTTATTGTCTAATTTTAGAACAAGTTAATGAAAAAATAACCTACAGTGTGAAAATGGGTATTGTCAGACAAGGTGGGGATGATACCTGCTTGGGAGTATGGTGCCATTAAAGTCCACAAGCATTTATTAAGCACCTACTGTACTAGGTACTGTGCTTAGCTGGAAAGGAGATAGAGGGACAGTCATTGGAAACAATGGACAGGAAGACCTTGACCCTGAGACAGGACTCCCACCATGGTGAATCATCGGGGACAGGAGAGTATCATTCATAGGGATCAGGATTCAATGAAGACAGGCAAAAAGAGACAAATAGGAGTCAGAAGAGCCAGCAACCATAAGAATGTGCAGCAGGCAAAGCCTTATATCACCTTTCAATTGGCATTGGAGCCATTGGCTGGCCTTCCAGGTCACATACAACAGAATTCCTTCACATAGTCAGTACTATGATAAGTATTAGTATAATGCAGTGATTTCCCATCCCTGGCAGTTCCAGACAACTTTGATCAACCTCGATCGTTTTTTTCCAGATCCACTAAGTTTTAATAATTCCCACCTATCATGGATATTCCACTAAGTTGGGCAAGCATTTTACGTTTTTGTTCTAAATATGCATAACTATTTGATACCTTACTGGAAGACTTCCCCACTAAAAACTGAAAATATTGAAGATATTCCAAAGAAGTATTCCTGTGCCTTACCTGGAAACTGCATCTTCGAAGCAGCCAGTATTGTGTGGATGCTTCAGCAATTACCTGTGCTACATTTGTGTGAGAACTTGTTAAAAAATGAAAAATTTTGTCTGTTGTAGAGAGTTCTACATGATACCAAAGAACAAATTTACTGGATCTTTCATCAAGTCCATGAAAATAATTTTATATACATTTTAATGTACATAAGACATTCCAATGTGAACCTACTTCTCTGTTTTCTATTCTCATTTTTCTGAGAATTATTACTTTTTAGATGAAGCAGAAAAAGAAAGCCAGCATAGCCTCATGGGTAGAGGGCCAATCTTGGGTTTCAGGAGGATCTGGACTATTAAATGAGGGGATTTGACTGTACTACCTCTAAATGCCTTCTGTCTCCAGCTCTATAATTCTCTGATTCTCTAACACATATGAGCTGTGTGATCCTGGCCAAGTCACTAAATTTCTTGGTGTCAGATAACTTTCTAGGACCACTAAATTGCCTATTTGCATAGACTGGGACAAGCTCCAGCCTAGGATTTCCATATACTGATGAAATCACAGTTTCCAGCACCCGCCCCCCCTCCCACCCCCCATCAGAGGAAATGAAGCTGTTTGCTTTTAGAGAAAGGCCTTTTGAACTTGTGGGATAAGGCTACTCAGGAGACTTCATCAGTCTTTCACAACCAGTTACAAACCTATCAAATCTGTGCTTTATAATGATGAAGTTTTCGTTATTTATTTATTCATTTTTTAATGAAAATCAGCCAGTGCTACACCCAATAGGTGCAATTAGAAAACATTTATTTTGTCAAATAATGAGCCATCAGGAGATAAATTCATTCAAACAGTTGAGTAGGTGTGTAGAAATCATCAGTGCCAATTGATTGTGGCTAGCTTGGCAGTCACAATGTGTGTGTGATTCATAAACTTTTTGTTGTTTGAAGGCAGGCTTATTCATCGAGATATCATGCTTCATTATCTGGGTTTGTGGGCCTGTTGGCTTTTTTTGTTTCTCTGAAAGGGCAATTTCAGGACTGTTTGAGTGAGCAAAAGCCTAATCTAAATCTGATTTTAAAACACTATAAATGAGAGGCAAAGCTGTTAACTTCAGTGAAAGAGGATTCCTTGGGGTCAGGGAAACCCGGAGTGCAGCAACTGCATTTCATTAACAAACAGATGCACATTCACTCATTGAAACTGGTTGTGAGACCATTTCTCCTTTTACAGAAAACACCAGGTGGCTGCTGTGAAAGGTGATAGTGAATCACTGTATCCGGCAGGGTTAGTTTTCATTTGTTTAGAAAGCTCATCAATGTCTGACTGCATTGGTTTCAGACTAATACCAGAAAGATTTCTTAAATTCAATTAATTTAAGCTTATGCCTCAGGGAGCTTGGTTTATTTTCAGCCAAAATCAACTCATTTAATAATTGTAGTTATATGACTATTGACAGGTTTCTTTATTTCACTGGGTCTCAGTTTCTACATCTGTAAAGAAAAGGGGGTTGAACGAGGTTAGCCCTAAGGTCCTTTCCAACTCAAACTTTCTAATATTCTACCATATTAATCTCTTTCTTATTAAACATGATCACTTAGTACATATGGATAGTCTGGGGTTTTTTTTGTTAGAAAAAGGGGAAGTAGCATTATATAATGGAAAGAGCACTGGCTTTTGAATCAGAGGACCTGGGTTCAAATCCTACCACTGATGTTTATTTATTACCTGGCGTGACCTTGGGCAACTTGCTTTACCTCCCTGTGTCTCAGTTTCCTTATCTGTAAAATGAGAGGGTTGGACTAGGTGACCCCTGAGATCCCCACTCATTCTAGGTCTGTGAGCCTAATAAGCCTTATACAGAGGATTTTTTGCTTATGAACTTGTATAATTGAGTCATGTGTTTGGTTTCAGTCTGTGTCTTATTATCATCTGTTTTCTGACAAGCGTCTTTATACTCAATAAGTTGAAAAACATTTTAAGGAAAGTTTAGTTTACCTCTAGCTGTTTGACATTTGAACGCATGCAATTTTCCCTTGGCAGTTTAGTGATGCTCTCCTCAGTGAGATATCAGCGATTTCTAAGTACTTCCTAATATTTTGCAAACTAGTGAATCTTTAAGGATTATATTTGCATGCTACTTAGAATGTCAAACTCATCTCTATAATCCCAAGGATTGAGGTCTAGGGATACCACCATCTGAGTAAAGAAGCAGTTGTTTTAGGTCACATCTCCATGTAAAATGGCAGCCTTTTCAGAGCTGAGCATTTGTGCTCAAATCATAGAAATAAAACCAAACCAATGAAAGCCTATCTCTTATTCAAATCCAAGCACTTTATTTCCTTTGCATGAGTATTACTAACAAACGTAACAAGTTGCTTCAACACCACCAGTCCTATCCATTACACTTTTGTTTCAGTTTTGTTATTCTTACTATATGAAGCAAAATTTTCCCTGGTGTAACAAGAGTTAGGTTGGCAGTCTGTATTTGCATAAAAATAATTCAGCCAATAATAAAGCCCGTTGTTGAATTCTTTTTTTTTCAAAACCCCAAATGAGACATTATCCTTTAGTGTCTCCAGATGCTACCTTTCTCATTTACTCATAGAACTGTTTTATCAGTGGTTCTCAAATTATGACCGTTGCCCTTTAAATGATATGATTTTTCTGGATTTATCCATTTTCTAATATAACGTCATCACAAATAGTTTTTTTAAATTTGTGTATGACAATCACCAAGGGGGTAGGGCTTGCATTTCTTTATTAAGTGAGATCCTCTGAACCTGTGAGCCCACACCTGCCAATATTGCTTGTAGTAGAACTGGGCTGATTCTTTTTGTTTCCTCCAGCTCTGGCAGCCACAATTTTTTGCTTCGGAAGGAACAACAGCACCTAAAAGTTAATGAATGGGACTGAAATCATGGTTGGTTTATCCTTTTCTTTGCAGTGAAAATCATATGCCTCTTTATTTCCATAACCTACTCTCCTAGTCTCTGGTTCCAATTGTGCCTCTGCACATAGCATCATGCTTTCACATGCTTTCATAGTGAACATTGTCATAAGAGTATTTAATAGAAGGTTAGAGACTGGGAGAGAAAACTACAGGACAGAATTGTCATTAATATTCTAAGATCACCATCTTGGCTCCACAAGGACCTCCTCCTGAAAAGGTCCCCAGTCAACTTGGTCCAACTGGTTGATAGGGAAAAAAACAAAAAAAACAAAAACCAACAACCTGGTTGTTTAGATGTATTTTTTTTAAAAATATTTTTTTTTACTGTAATCGACTGAGTTTTTCACTTTCCAATTCCTTGTCATGTAAATCCATCTCTGATGACAGCTTTGCCTCAGCCAGTCATAATGTATAAGGAAAAATAATCTTTTTAAGGTCAAACTGATTGACTATGCCTGTTTTAGGAAGCTCATCTGATGGAAAGTTACTCCAGTGGGAACACTTCATTGATACCACTTGATCCTCACAGGGGCATGCATGGTACTGAAATGTAGGCAGTCTTAACAAAGGTGATCAAATATACATCCATTATAAACTAGGAAAACACAGAATGAAATCCAACATCTGCTGCCCTCTCCTTTTTGCCATGCTATGTACGCTAAAGAATTAGGATTCTGTTAGATAATGACTCTGTTCATACTTGTTCTGCTTAAATGTTTTTTGATTCCTGATAAATGGCTATGATAAACAGCCTTCTCATATGATCTATTTAAAGGCAAACTGTACTCCCTTCTAACTTCATTGTTTCCTGCACAGGTGCACGATGATAGATTTTTCATGGATTGTGTCACACAGTTTTCCCATTCATTATCATAACTCTTCACATTTTCTCATAGTTTTTTGTGTTCATCATTTACAAAATATAAAACAAAAACAAACCACCACTCTCCCCTCCAATGCACACAATTGACCCATTCATGAACTGGATTAACGTGATCTTCTTTGTCTTATGATTAATGTTTACTTTTTTTTTTTAAATTACCAACAATTCCACAGAGAGAGGCTGCACTCCCAGCAGATGTTCCCATCTCTAAAACTGCCTTATACTCTCGCCTCGGGACCTCTGATTCAGAAAAGCCTCCAGCCCTTCTTTATCAGCAATCTGATTTAGATGCTTCACTCCGAATTGCTAGAGAAGAGGTATTTCCAGTGTGGGATTTGGAGAAGGGGGTCCCTCTGATTGTCTTTCACAAGCCTCATTAAAAATCTGGCTCCTACAACATGTAAACAATGAATGTCTATGCCAAGGCAACCTTGTCTCTGACAATTTAGTTCTTACTTTGGACTCTGTGGGCAAACAGAGGGGTGGCTGAGGAAGCTGGGTTTTGATGGTCTTAGATACAGTCACTGTAAAATGTGTCTATGGAATTTAGTTGGATTTGTGACCAAAGTATTCTCAGTATCACTTCTCTGTGATCAAACATTGCCCGAGGATATAGACTAGTTACTCTCTGTCTCACCAAGGTTCACTAATCAGAAGTGCAGCTTGGTTGGAGTAGACTGTTGCTCTCAAGAGATTTTAACTAATCCAAAGGTTCTCAACCTTCCTAATGCCACGACCCCTTTAATACTCATATGTGGGCATATTTGCATGTGGGTGGACCCACCTGGAGAGGATAGAGGAGTGGTGTCTCAGTTCCTAAGACCATGGGAAATATGTGTTTTCCGATGGTCTTAGGTGACCCCTGTGAAAGGGTCATTCGACCCCCAGAGGGTTCGCCACCCACAGGTTGAGAACTGCTGAACTAGTTGCTTTTTTTGTTTCCCCATGTATGTTGTTCTATGAAAATTACTTGGGTCTAGACTGACATAATTAATATTTCCTCCTTTGATACTAGATTATCACCAAGGAAAGAGAGGTCTCAGAATGGAAAGACAAATATGAAGAAAGTAGACGGGAAGTGATGGAAATGAGGTCAGTGAATAAGTCCGAGAGCCAGAATTGAAAGATATGTCTTCTTGTTGCCTGAAAATTCTTGTGGTATGAGTAACCATGTGAGGCAGCTTGGAGTAGTGGATAGAGGGCTGACCTTGGAATCAGGAAGACCTGAGTTCAAATCCTGCCTGTGACACATGCTAGCTGTGTGACAAAGGCAAGCCCTTAACTTCTTGGTGCCACAGACAACTCTCTTAAGACTGTAAATTACAGACGAGTTGTTCATCTGTGTCAGTGGAAGACATTTCCACACTGGAAGTTTTCCACACTGGTGAAATCACAGAGCTGGACACCCTCCAAAAAAGTGAGTAATCATTAATATAGAGTGTATGCGTCATGGCTACTTTCTTTTCTTTTATTTCTACTGAGAATATTGCATAAATTATTTTTAGAAAGTCTTACGTGCGAAATTCATTGTCTTTTCCTTTGGAATTACAATTTATATGTTTGTTTGGTTCAGAACTGTGATTTATCAGTGTAGGGAACCCCCAGCGAGAAAACTCCCTCTACTAATGCAGATTACAACTGTTTTGCAATTTATAGTCCTGGGGACTCACCAGAAACAATGAAAGGATCACACAGTCAGTATGTGTCTGACACGGGACTTGAACCCAGATCTTTCTGATTCTTAGGCCCTTCCTCTATTCAATACTCTATATGGCCTCTGTTTGTAGTATATATGGAATATGTCCACATTAAGGCTTTTCAAAGTAAAATTGTTGAATTAAGTTCAGTTTAAATCTCACCCTCAAGTCAACACATTCTTTGTTACTAACAAGCCAGACAAGCTAGACCATGATATAGGCTGCATTTTCATAGCAAAAGTATCTCTTTCTCTCTCCATTTGATGCCTTCTGTCTTCTGAATGTCTCTTTCTGGCCACATCTGAAACTATAGATGTTTTAAAACAGCCTGACCTTTTGCAGTTTAACTGTGCCCCTCCCTCATGCGTTTGGAGGGTGGTCACAGGAATTTGAAAAAGCAATTATTGAGGATGCTGTGAGAAGTCCCTGGGGCCCCTTTTTGCTTGTCAACTATAGGCCCCACACCTGCGTCAGAGGTATTTATTGTTGGTGGATAGGCCGATGACTCCTGGTCAAGTCAAAGGAAGGCAGCATCTTATTATTTTTATGTTTGGGCACTGCCCCACCCCCACCTCTCAACCCCCAAATGAAAAATTATTTTAAAAGCTAAAGATGCCTTTCAGACTTGCTCGGCCTAGTCCTTGTCTCTGTGTCCCTTAGGAACATTTGTATTTTGTCTTTCCTCTTCCTCCTTAACGTTTTGCCTACAAAGCACGTTTTCCAAAAAGTGCTGATTTCTTTTAAAGAATTTTTGGTGATGATTTTTTTAAAAAGAAAGCTTTATATTTCTGGAGAAGTCCAAACCAAAGAAAACTGGGAAATCCCAAGAATGCCCAGGGATTATTTTGTAGTATGAACTGAGCCCAGTAAGTGGTTTATTCTTCATAGCATAGAAAAAGCTGGTTTCATCTCATTGATGTAGCAAAGCTTAGACCAGGAATGGATCAGCTGCCTGAGCTATGTGTAATCAATTTATGTTAATTGGTTTTCAACAAGAAAAACTCAAGGTATGTGGTCAGCAGAGACCCTGAAGGACAACTGTTAACAGTGAATGCTAGAATTAGCTGGAAAAATGTCTTTTGCTCTTCTTAGATAACAGTGGGGTTTAAATTAGATCAGTGACCCAAAATATAATAATGGAACAACTTTCCTGTGATGGGTGTTGCATAAATGGGAAATCTGGCTATTAAGAAAGCAGTGTGGTAAAGTAGAAAGAAGATTGGTTTTGGAGTCGGAAGACCTGGGTTAAATAATGAACTATGTGAGGCAAATCACATTACCGCTTTGAGCTTCGAGAGTTTTTATTTGGTTTTATTGTGGTTATTTGGGTTTTTTTTAGTTAAATGGAAATATTGCAACTCGTACTATCTATTCTAGGATTGTAATGAGAATTATATTATAGAAATAATTGAATACGTATTGTAACCATAATGCAAATAGTTATTGTGATTTATAATGATGACAATTCTCTTTCCTATAGGAATAAGAAAATTTACTTTAAGTCTATTATTAGGAAGTAACGTAGCAATAATTGTGAAATTGTTACGTGGACAACATCAGTAAAGGGGGGAGAAATACAGGGAGTAACCCGGGAAACACAAGTAGTTTAACTTGCTTATAGTGGTTAGCTTGTCCATAAACAGAGAAACAGTTAAAACAGTTTAAAGAGGTAGGAAGGAGTCAGATCATGAGGAAGTTAAATGCCAAGCCAAGGAGTTTGAACTCCTTTAAAGGTAATATGGAGTCATTGAAATTTTCTGGAATGAATCTTTAGAGTTGTATTTTTATGAAGGTTTACACTTGTTGTTTAGTATATAAGAGGCAACCAGAGAAATGTAAAACACCTCTTTATTCAGAAAGATTTCTGTAAGTTGCTTCCTATTTAGAGACATTAGCCCAAGTTTCAGCCACAAATACGCATTGTCTATGCCATCACTGCCTAAGGTCTCTTGGCTTTATGAGATAAAATCACTTGCATGAAGGATCAGGACCCCTAGCAAACATCTGTACTGATCTAATTTCTCTTACAGGAAAATAGTGGCAGAGTATGAAAAGACCATCGCTCAAATGATAGGTAGGTGCCAACTTTCTGATGGGTATTGTCCTTACATCCTGATTTTATAAGGACTTTGTGGGAAAATATGTCTGAAGACTATGTTCATCATTGAGCTCCAAACTCCACTAAAAGAACTAAGGCTATAATAAGGTATCATAAGCTTCTTATATTCTGGTTTCTATCCCACCAAATAGTCTCCTATAGAAAATATGCCTAGGTCAAAGAAATAACTGATTTAGAAAATCCACTTGGATATGAAAACATTGAAGTTCTCACTAACAGAATCCATAGTGTATGAATGTAATCTTAATTGTTTTCCTGAAGTAATGGTATCATCTTTATGGCTGTTGTTTAACCCAGCTAAACTACCTGGTCAGGAATAGATTTGGGCCAATATTCTAGGATCTATGTACACCTGAGTATAGGAAAGAATGAATTCAGGTTATAGTCGATCACATTGATACCAGGCAACCTTTAAAGGAAAATTAATCTTTAAGAACCATACTGGCCAGATCCATTTTATTCTAGTTTGGGCCTAAAGAAAAGATCCCATTCACACCTTTAAAGTTTATTCTCACTCCTTCAGCATAAGGCTTAGTTCTTACCAGTTGGTACTCTCAAGAAGCCTTGGCATCTTTTCCTCACCAAGTAGAAGCTTTGTGTGAATACAGTAATATCTAGGTAAACTGGAATGCAGGTTAACTGAAAACAAAGCAAGCATTTCCTTTCATTTCCTCTTATTGAAAATCATTTTACTGTGGTTTTTGTCCCCGTCCTTCCCTAGCCAATATAATATCACAAACATGGCATTTCTTTGGTGATTGAAGATTTTGCAGGGCATCTGGTCACCTTTTTTAATGTTGATTATTACTGTACAGTGTTGTGCATATTACAGATTGGGAAGTTTCAGTGTTAACCAGAGATAAATAAATGATATTAGGTATTTTCTTGTTACTGGTTTTTTTCCTCCTAAAAGAGGTGAGTGTGAGGGGGGGAAGGTGTGGACTGATCAATTGAAGGTTATGTTACTGCATTCCAGTTAATGAAGGTTTTACTGTGTTATGACATGATAAAAGGTTGCCTTTGGTGGGGGGATAGGAGAATTTTCTGAATAACAATTGCAGAAATCTCGCCTTACCCAAGATCAATATAATAATAGCTTTGACATCTGAGAAGAAGACATCTGTTTTTTACCATTTTCCATTCTGATGAGCTGAAGTGTTCTTAAAACAAGAGGGTCCATTCCCCTCCATAACTTGCAGAGAGGAACATCACCAAAAGTGCCCTGTGTTCAGTCTTTGCTCTGTGTATTATCTAGCAATGTGTAATTGGTTATATATTATCTTTTATTAGTGTAGCAATTTATGATGGTTACAAGCACAGGGAGCTTCATCCTTTCTTGAGTTAAATGTTATTGAAAGTGATCATGTTGAAGGTTCATGTCCTCTATTATCCAGTGTTTGGCAACTTACGAAGACCCAGAGATTTTTGATAAAAAGCCTTTTGATGTGAGAACATCAATAAAACCCATTATCATTTGTCTCTCTTCACATCTGAGTAATAGCATCTTAATATTGCTCTTGGTGTGGATTTATAAGCAAATATTGAAATAAAGAAAGGGGGAGTTTCTGCTTGTTAATGAAATTCTGCCCAAAGGCACCTTTTTTTTCTACAGTTTTTTTTTTTAAATAAGCTTCTTTGCTTCTTTACCCATCCCCTCCCACACACACACACACACACACACACACACACACACACACACACACACACACCCCAAACAAAAAAGACAATGAGAGAAGCATTCTGGTTTGTAGCCTGTCCTAATTGATATAAAAGGTATTTCTCATTCTGCTGCCTTCTTTACAGCATAATCCCCAGAGAAGGTTTACCCAGCCAATGAGTTTCCCTCTCTCTCTCCTCTATTCAATCTCATGAAATAGGGACAGGTCTGGGCAAAAAGGATGAATTATAACTAAGCTTCTCTGAAGAATCAGAATTCTTTCTTTCATAATATTCTAAAGTCTCCTATACCTTTCATCCTGCACTGATGCCCGAGTTTATAAATATATCACCTGAAGATCTATTCTAGCAAGCAACATGGTGACAGCATCACTTAGATAAATCTATCATCATCTGTAGACAATTTCATGTTTTTCTCCCAATGTCTGGTGCTCTAATTTCTTTCCAACACTCAGTCCAGTTTTCTTAAGATTCTTGCTTGCCTTTTGGAAGTATCATTGCCTTTGAAAAGAAAATTTCATTGTATGTTTCTCTACCATCCGTTCCTGAATTCTCATTCATGCACACCCATCTACTTTTTCACTTTTCATACCTTTAAAAAAAAAATCAGAAACATGGCATGTTTGTTGATACCATCAAGTCATCAGTCATGCAGGTAATTGATTAAAGGCCACCCCTGCATTTAAAAGTTCCTTTTGGAACAATGGTGTGCTAATATAACTGAAAACTGAAACAGACAGGACTTAGCCCTTAGACTTGACAACAAGGCCATTTTCTAGGTATTTCTCAGCACTGCATGAAGTTCCATGTAGAAAAAAAAAATCACTTTTCTTTATATATATATTTCATTCCTCTGTTTCTGTTTCCCTCCGTCTCTATCACTTCTATCCTACAGGCATCTTGCATGACTAACAGATGATGTTAGAAGGGAAGCTTGGAACCAGAAAGTACTTTATCCAGCCAGCGTTCAGGACTATAGTAAATCCACTTCAAAATAGATCCACCTTCCTTAGGCAGAAGGAGCCCTTTGTGGCTACGACCAGTGCTTGTGTCTGTCTTTCCCAAACCCTTCATGCTCCCAAACGCTGCATGTGATAACAGAGTTCTTCTGCATCCCCATTTCAGTTTGTGCCATTTTCGATTTCCATTGGAATTTATTTTTTTTAAGTATTAACACTTCTTGAGCCTAAATATTAACAATGCGGGATTTAAAAAAATACTTCTGTGCTTTCTGCATTACAGGTTGTTTCGCTGTTTTTTTCTGCTTTCCTAACAATTTCCCTGATTATCTGTTTTGCTTTCGTTTTTGTTGCTTCTTGCTATTTGCTTGCAAAACAAAAAAAGGCAAGCCTGGTAAGTAATGCTTCTCACCCACTTTTGACACCTGCATTAAGCATCTCTTAATCTTGTCTGGCTGTCTTTGCTTTTATTTTGTGTACTTGCTACATTCCCTGAAACTTTTTAATAAGCATTTAACTCCATTACCAGAGCTAAAGTATACTTTTATATAATATTTTAATAAACATTTAACTCTATCACTGGGGCTCTAGCATAGCTAAATATATGACAAACATGAGGAATGTTTTTCTTCCTGTCTCTTCTAGAGCCTCTATGACCCAAGAGCCAATTTTCTGAGTTAAAGCCTATAGTCACAAACACAGGGACACATTGGTGAATCTTCAGCATCATGGGGACAGAAAATTCTGTTTCAGAATTGAGGCTCGAAGGATATTAGGCAAAGGTTGTAAAATTATCTATGCCCCCAAAAATGTTTTTTGATAAATTTTAAAGCAGAATGAAATTTAAATAAAGACCAAGTGAACTCATAAATGTATACACTGTGTATGTTCTGGGATCTAAGGAAGAAAAATGTGAAGCTAACTTGGAGGACAAAGCAATTTGACCTTTGCAGCAACTCTAAATACCCTTTTTATTTATTGTGGCTCTAGCAGGGAGGGAGGGCGTGGTCCTAGATATCTCTCTCTCTCTCTCTCTCTCTCTTTCTCTCTTTTTCTTTTTCTCTCTGCTTCATTAGACTCTAATTTCTTTATTTCATAGCACACTAGAACTTTACGATATGGGGCATGTGTGCTTTGAAATTATGGTTCTACAGTTGCAACAAAGTCCCTCTGGGATTTCTGGTAATGAATTTTTCTCAAACTTGTAATATTTAAGAATTGGAATAGGCCTTAGAAATAATCTAGTTCAACTCCCTGAAAGAGATGAGGAAATTGTGGTCCATCATGATAAAGTGACTTAGCTAGGAGTCACCAGTTAGAGGGAAGCAAACCAGGTCGAGAAGTCAGGTCTCCTGGCCCTCAGCCCACTCATCTTTCCACTACAAGACACTGTCTTCACTTCTTAAATAGGACTAGATTGTGCTGAATTCAACCAAGCTCAAGTATCTCCTGAATAGAGAAAAATGAACTCTACCAATTAGGGGAACTGGGTTTCTATAAATCTGGGAATTTAAGGCATCCCCAAATGTCTTTCTAATTCATAGCAACAAAAAGAGACATCTTGTCATCAATTATAGCCTTTAAGTCTAGTATAAAGTAGAACAGACTACTACCTTTGTAAAATGAGCCCTTGCAGGTTACAATGAGAATGGGTATGTCAGCTTTCCACTGTGGCCCTCTAGCACAGTGTAAGGCAAGCTTTCATTTCACTCAATGTACCTCAACACCTAGTTTGAGCTGGGACTTTGGGGACAATGTCTCCATTTTCACAATGGAGTCCCTAATGGACAGTTTCATGTATAGCTACTTTCTCCTTTCTGTTGAGTCATCTTGTCAGAGTAAAAGCTAGAATCCAGAAGCAAAAATTCTGTTAAAAATAAATAAATAAACTTATTCCCAAGTGGAATAGTCACAGCAGAATTTCAGTTGACCAGTTGTAAAGTGATATGAGTTTATGGGGCTTTAGTCCTAATGGAAAGACAGGTGTAATTTCCTGATTAGACTCTGGTTTAAAAATAATCCCAGGAAGAAATGGTTGAAAGGAACATTAAGTAGGGCAAAAGCTTGTTGGCATGGGAGGACCAGGGACAGTTGAATTGCTTTATGTGAAGCAGTCTCTCACAGCTGGGCTAAGTGTCAGTCTCTTTTTAGAGCACTATACCAAGGAAGTCATGCCTTAGTTTGACATAAATAGCCCAGTTAACACATAAATTAACATTTCTGCTGTCCCAAAGCAAGCTCCTGGGTTTCTTTAGGAGATATTGTTAACTAGAGTCTAAGTGTAAAACAGTTCTGATGGCTTTATCTCATACTGATACTGGAAGGAGCGCACATTTTCTTTTTCCCCCACTTATTTCCTTTTCATTTAGGTGGTGATAAAACTACCTACCCACTACAGCCATGATGAGGCTTTGATCTAGGAGTTGAGTTCTAGCACAAAATGCAATAAAGTTTTCATAGAATCCAAGCCTTCAGAGGTCATCTAGTTGAACTTTTCCCTGACCAAGGATCTCCTTTACAGTAACCCCTACAAATGGTCATCTCTAGTCTATGCTTGAAGATGTCTAGTGAGGAGGCAGGAGCCCCTCATCTCCCAAGAAAACCCATTCCATTTCTTTTTATAACTCTAGTAGTTGAGAAGTCTTTCTCCACATTGAGCCTAATGTTGCTTCTCTGCAGTTAGTTCTAGCCTCTGGGGCTAAGCAGAACAAGACTAATCCATCTTCTAAATGATAGGCTTTAAAAACCGGATAACAGCTACCATGTTCTCCCTAGCTCATCTCTTCTTTAAACTAAGTATCCCACTTCTTTCAGCTGATTTTATGTAGCATGGTCAGCATTCGACCTCTCTGTTCTGGTGTCTGTCTTCCATGCCAATGTATTAGTGTCATTGTTAAAATGTGGCACCAAGAAATGAATCCTACATTCTAGATGTATTGCAACTAGGGCAAAGAACAGCAGGACCATCTCTTCTTATATGCTGGAGACTTTCTCTCTTAATGCAGCTTAAGATCACTTTAGTATTTTGATTCCTACAGCACGTGATTGACCTTTGTTAAGTTTGTGATCCACTAAAGTCCCTAATTCTTTTTCACATGAGCTGCAATTTATAGCCATGCCTCCCCTATTTTCTATTTCCTGTCTTAAAAGATCAAGTATTTCTGCTCTCTAGCTAGACAAACCACTCTGCCTGTGCCCTTAATCCCATCTATTCTCTCTTCCTCCCTCCCTCCCCTTTTTCTTTCTCTAGAGTCCCTCCCTCCTATCCCTCCCCCCCCTTTGTTATTTCCACTCTCTCTCATCTTCAGGTCTTCCCTTTCCATTGTTTTTTCCCCCTGTCTTCCTAGGAACATAGTCATGTATCTTCAATCCTATAAAAACTTTCCCTCAGCCATTCTACTTCTATGACACTACCAACCCATCTCTCACTTTTTTTCCTTTTACCATCTAATTCCTTGAAAAAAGCAATCTACACCCCCAAATACAGCTTCTTTCTCACCCCTTTCTCTTTGGCTTCTGTCCACACTATTAATGATACTCCCAATAGTCATTAGTATCTTCCTTATTAAATCCAAAAGTTCTCCTTTTCCTGTAGCTCTCCTTATCTTTTAGGACCATTGACAACCTCCTGTTTGTGAACACAATCTTTCACACTCAAATCAGCTTCTGAGACGCTTCTTTCTAACTCTCTAACCCTGGGGTGGGGAACCTGCTCTAATTCCCCCTTTTATCACAATACCCTTTGCCTTCCTTTGAACTCCTTAGTCTTTACCCAGCTCTTCAATACTGTTCATTTACAAGACTGTTCTCAGCTATCCCTCTGAAACTCGTTCATTCCAATGACTTCAACTATCATTTCTACCCAATTTACTTTCAAAATCACATTTCTAGTCCCAACCATTTTCCCAAATTCAGGTAATTGTATCAAGACCTTTTTATATAGATGTTTCACAAGTCCCTCAGATTTAACCCGTCATAAACCAATCTTATTATCTTCTCCATCCCCCTACCAAAGACTGATTCCTGTACCAGTATCTCTGTTTTAGACAATGGTGATATCATTTATCTAGTTACTTGTCTTTGAAACTTTGATGCTAATTTTGGCTTTTCCTTCTCCATATGTCCAATGAATTATCCATTTTTGTCAGATTTACATCTTGAGTTCTAAGAACAACAGATTTTGAGAATCAAAGGGGGTCTCATCAGCCATATAATCCAATCCATACATAAAAGAACCCTGCTGTATAATATAACCACAAGTGATCATCTGGCCTCTAAATAAAGGAAAATTAATCTAATCCTTCTTACATAGGATAGTTGCTCACATCCCTACTAAGTCTTTCCAGACTAAATAACTTCAACCTTCAACCAGCTTTCCTAACCAACCCTCATATCGTCAGTTCAAAGGCCTTCACCATCCTTGTTGCCCTCTCCCTTTCCTCTTCCATCTATCCTCCACACTGTTACCATATTGATCTTCCTCTTATGTGCTCTTCAGTGGCTCTCTGTTGCCTTCCTTTTTCTTGATATCAGAGGCTTTCTCCAAGCTGTCAACACCTGGTCTGTCCAGACTTACCTCCCACTATTCCTTGACTCATCCACCAAACCAGACTATTTGCTGTCACCCAAGGATGCTCTGTGTTGTATAACCTGTGTGCCTTTGCTTGTGTAGCTCATTATGCCCAGAATGCCCCTCACTGCCCTCCCATATCCACCTATTTAAATCCTATCCATTCTTTTTTTTTTTTTTTTTTTTGCTTTTTGGAGGGGGAAGGCAGGGCAATTGAGGTTAAGTGACTTGCCCAAGTTCACACAGCTAGCAAGCGTTGAGTGTCTGAGGCTAGATTTGAATTCAGGTCCTCTTGACTCTAGGATCGATGCTCTATTCACTGCATCACCTAGCTGCCCCTACTCCTAGCCATTCTTTAAATCTGACCTCTCAAGTACCATCTTATCCATGAAGCCTTCCCTGATCCTCCCCAGTCAGTAACTTTGTCTCTGGGAAACACATGGTATACAGCCCTTTATGTATGTATCCTGAATCATCTTAGTGACGGTTTTTTGTGTATGTGTTGTACCTCTTTCCTTTTAGATTGTCAGCTCTGTCACAGCAGGGACTGTCTTACTTAACCTTAGTATCTCCTGTAGTTCTTAACCTAAATGCTTAATAAATGTTTAAAGTTGATGAAAAAAAAAAGACAGTTGTCAAGTTTCCACTTCACATGATCTAAAGACTCAGGCCTAATATTCATTTGGCTGGCATTCCTTCATTTTTCCACTTGAAAGGGAGAACACTGGTAGCATTTAGAAAGCCATTCTGTCTCAAAATATATAGTAACTTAGAATATTGCTCATTAGGCTCAGTCATATGCAGAAGACTATAAGTGATACAATGCATAAGCTGTAGGCTCAATTGTTTGGCTATTTCTATTTTCGAACCAGAGGATGAACAGAGAGAAAAGTCGGTCTCCCACCATACTGTCCAGCAGCTGATTGTGGAGAAGGAACAAGCATTGGCTGACCTGAACTCGGTGGAAAAATCTTTAGCCGATCTTTTTAGGAGATATGAAAAAATGAAAGAAGTCCTGGAGGGGTTCCGCAAGGTATGTTTCAGGAATCGGTACCTGTAGCTCTTAGCTTTATGTTTTGCTCAGAGGTACTAAGTAAATGTTTGTTGGGTGAACAAATATTGAGTTCTTACTAGTGGACATGGAGAATTGCATAAGATTATACTCACCGATTGTCGGATCATAGATTTAGAGGCCCGAAGGTCTGACCCTTTCATGTTACTGATGAGGGCACTGAATCTCAGAGGAGTTCTGTAAATTGCCCAAGGCCATGTAGCTATTGTGTGTCTGAGGTGAGACTTGAACCTGGGTGTTCCTGACTTTAAGTCCAGCTGTCTAGCTACTCCGCCACACTGCCTTTAGTGACCTGAGCTGATGTAGTGGCTTCATTGTTAGGAGAAGCCTTGATTTGGATTTTGTCCCTGACACTTACTAGTTGTGTGTGAGCCTCAGTTTCTCACCCATGAAATAGGGATACAAATACATCAGTAATTCTCACAGGATTGCATGAGACTCCAATGAGATAATGTATTTAAAACACTTGCAAATCTTTAGGTGCTATGCAAATATCAGGTTGTTTTTTGTTTTGTTTTGTTTGTTTTTAAATACATTTAGGTCAGGATTGGGTATTGGTGACTATGTGCAGGGAGGACCAAAGTGAGAGGGAGAAAAGTGTTTTGAGTTAGAAAAAATGATTCCTGTTAGGAAAAGGAATCAGTTATTAAATCCTGTTACGGAAACATTTTTGAATAAACAGTCAAATGTGGGTTAAAACTGGCTATGGAGTCAAGTGGTTTTGCTTTTGCTGGGACCAGTGAGGTCTCCAGGTTACTCTTAATGCTTGTGGATCTCTTTCTGCCTCTGGGATCTGATGTCATTTTCCTTCCCTGTGTTAGAATGAAGAGGTGCTAAAGAAATGTGCTCAGGAGTATCTATCCCGTGTAAAAAAAGAGGAACAAAGGTACCAGGCACTCAAAGTACATGCAGAGGAAAAACTGGACAGGTAAATTCCTTTTCAGCATGTTGTCCTTGATTCTTCTCTCTCACCTCCCTGTGTCCGATCAGTGGTCAAGCCCCATGCTTTCTCCTTTGGAACCATCTCTCTCTTTTTTAAATTCATATTTGCTTTACTTTTAATAATCAGAAACCATAAACAAACTATACATTCAGCCACTGGAAAATGCCTCATAAATTGTGATACTGTTGCCCTATTAAAAAATATAAATGTAATTAAAAAAAACATTTATACAAAGTGATGTAGAGTAAACTATCTCTGGGGGCGAAAGTTTTTAAGTCTATATATAAGACAGTTGATTAGAATGGAACCTCTCTGACCCAAAATGGTGATTTTTATATTGAGACCTATAGGTGTGCTGTTTGTTAAGCCTAATGCAATTGTGGTTTTCACTGAAACCAATGTCAATAAAGGGTGACTGAGTCACAAATACATATGACTTTTTTTATGAGCCATCTCTTGGATATGCCCCTTTTTTTTCCCATGACACTACTACTGCTTTGGTGTGTGTTCTTGTCTCCTTATACCTCGATGATTGCTGTAGCCTGCTGGCGGGTCTACAGTCTGAGGTCATATTTGAACTCAGATCCTCCCGACCCCAGGTCTGGCACTCTATTCATTGTGCCACCTAATTGCCTGCTATGATCCTATATCCTTAACAAATGATCTCATCTAAGAGTTCTTAATCTGGGGTTCATGGATAGATTTCAGTGTATCTCTGAACATGGGTGAGAAAAAAAGAACTCAACATGGTGACCAACCACCATTCCAGAAAACTGTTAATGAAGAATTCTAGTCTTCCCACCCCAATCTCTTAAATCTTCCTAAAACACAGATCTAACCGTCTTATTGTCCTCTTTAATCAACTTCAGAGCCCTTCACAACTTCTCCATTCTTCTCATCCCTTCTTCCCTGTGACTCCAGCCTCCTTGCTGTCTCTCCCACAGGAAGCTCCAAGTCCTGAATCTCAGCCAATCTCGTTGGCTGCCTTCCAGGCCTAGACCATACCTTTTTCATCTCCTAGCTTCTCTGGCTTCCTTCACATCTCAGCTATAGTCCCACCTTCTGCCTTTCTTAATTTTAATCTCAGTACCTTTCCTCTGAGACTACTCTCAGTTTATCCCGTATATATGTTGTTGATGTATCGCTGTTTGCTCGTTGTCTTCTCCGTTAGACTATGATTGCCTCAACACGAGGGATGATTTTTTTTTTGCCTTTTTTTGTATACTATTACTTAGTACAGTGCCTACCAAAGGTAAGAGCTAAATAAATAATAATTTGCTGACTGTTTTTACTAAATACTTATTTTAAATAATACTTATTTTTAAAAGTCAAAAGAGTCTGTATAGTATAGATTTACCAGCTTATCTGTATAAATTTATTAAAACAGATTCATGCCATAGGGGTTTATGTATTGCTTTTAAAGGTAAAATACTAGTCGTTTCATTTTCTTTGGGGAAACCCCTGCAATTACAAATCAATATGGCTGAAGAAGGCAGAAGGATAGCATTCAGATCCCTGAATTTACAGAAATAAACTCCACGTACATATGCATAAATGTATGGAAATATAACTACACTGAATAAATTATTGAATGCACATATAAACACATTTTCCTAGATGGAACAAGTTATCAAAATATAGTCAAAGAAAATCCATGGAAACATATACTTAACTCTATGGAATAAAAACCTTTTACAGATAATTTCATTAGCTCATAATATTAACCTGTCTGATTGGCCCACACACTTGATTTGGGAGATGAGAAGGGAGAGGTGACCTCCCAAAAACCAACTAACAGACACTTGACTCTGATAGGAAAGTGACAACATTTCCCATTTAAACAGGAACCAGGTTTTCTTCCTAACTTGGATTGTCTCTCAAAAATTTCTAGGATTTTTGAAAGTCAAATGTTTTAGGAACATTATTTGCTATTGGTATTAAGAAATGTGTGAGGGACAAGCCAAGAAGCTATTATAATTATAATTATATGTTATATATAATATAGTAATTAGAATTAGAATTACAAGAAAATGCCCAGGGTAGAGTTGCAATCTTCCCAGGCTCCAGCTATTTTTAAAACCACTCAAGAAGTTATTTTATCCATTCTTAAGGGCAGACTATCCAGAAAAGGAGGGCATTGAAGACTTCTGGAACATGAAAATGGTCTTAATGTCCCTTTGTCCCTTGCTGTTTTGCCTTTGCTTACGGTGTCTTGGTTATCATGGGCCAGAATCATTCAGGACCAGACAGCTAACTACTCCATCTAAAGTCTTCTTGCTGGATGTTTTCAGAGAAACTTGGGGAGACTACCATGAACTGATGCAGAGTGAAGTCAGTAGAAGCAAGAGAACAATTTATACAATAACAACAACATTGTAAAAATGAACAATTTGGGAAGAATTAAGAACTCTGGTCAATTGTATATGTAATAATAGATACCACATTTCTTGCCTTTTCAGTGAAGGGGAGGGATGAAGAAGGTAGGGGAGAATGTAAAAGTAAAAATAAAAATAAACTTTAAAATAAAAATTTTAATTAAAGAAAAAAAAAAAAGAACTCTGCTCAGCATGGTAGTCAACCACAATTCCAGAGAACTATTAATGAAGAATTCTAACCACAGTTCCTCTGTTAGGAAGTGGGTAGAATTCTTCAGTAGCAGTTCTGTGCAATTTAGAGTAGTTAGAATGAAATGTCCTTGTGAGTTTTGATTGTTTATGCGTTGGAGTTGTATCTCCTGGCACACAGTAGGCACTTAATAGAGACTTATTGATTGGATGGCTGATCACAGAGTTGCCTGCAGTACTGACAGGTTTATTGGCTTGCCTAGGGTCATATGGCCAGTACTTCCTGAATTCAAGTGCAGCTCTCAATTCACTATACTATATAGCCTCTTGGTAATATAATAAATGAAATATAATATTGAATTGAATTATAGTCATAGAAAGGCAAGTGGAAATATTAAAGCATCCTTAATGAATAACATTCATCTGTGTGCCACATATTCCTACAGAGCCAATGCTGAGATTGCACAGGTCCGAGGAAAGGCTCAGCAAGAGCAGGCAGCCTACCAGGCCAGTCTCCGAAAAGAGCAGCTGAAAGTAGACGCTCTGGAAAGAACACTGGAACAAAAGGTAATTTATTAAGTAACTTCATTGTGTTTCCAGAGTCTCCTTGGAGATGTGATGTTTGCCATTATGTCAGCCCATCAGAGATAATGAGGCTGCCGCCTCCTGCTTATCCTCAAATTAGAGTTAACAGAACGTGCCCACAGCCAAGGAGCATTTGTCTTTTGTCAGGTGCACCAAAAAGTCATCGTTCCCTGTGATGGGGGAAATTCCTAATGGTTTTACTTGCTGGGTCTAACTCTCTCCCTTGCTGCCTCCCCCCTTGACTCATTTGAGTACTTGGAATGCCAGTATCGCTGTGTACTCAGGACCTTAAGCTCTTTCAGCAGTAAGTTTCCTGGTGTCACAAGATTCTTAATTCTCTGGTAACCTCACCCCTAGCCTTGAGAAGAGTATCAGAAACCCTTGAAAGTATTAAAGGCTTCCCATTGTAAAAACAGGGAATATGAAGATTAAAAGAGGCACCTGGTTTAGTCCTTCAGGCGAAATCAAATATTCAGCTAACAGCCTTGTTGACTATTAGAGCTGAAATGATTCTTAAAGATCCCTTAATTTAACACTTTTTTTCTATGTTGGGAAATTGAAATCAAAGAGGTGCAGTGATTTATTTTGGATTTTAATTCAAAGGATCTGTGTTTAAATGCTAGCTCTGTCACTATGATTTTTAATGTTTCAGTGACTCAGTTTCCTGATCTGTAAAAAGAGGGGTTTGGACCAGCTAACTCCCGAGGTCCCCAGCTCTGCATCTACTGTGAGATCCTATGATGTATTGGATAAGTGAGGCCAGACTCTGGTCCCCTAGTGCCCAATACATGACAGAGGCTCCCTTCAGAGCAGGCCATTCTGACTTCTGTCAGAAATTTATTGTGTGAGACAGAAGCAGCATCTGTTCTGTGAGAGGTCAGGAATAGGTGCTCTCTCTGTGCTGCCTTTTGTCCAGTCTGATGTCTGTGGTAGAAGATCTGCTTACAGCCCAGCAGGCATTGGCTCCAGGGTCTGTGGAGTCTTTAGTCCTCCTTACAATTGCAGGCTCTATTGTTGAAAGGAGTATAGGGCAGAACAAGAATAAGAAGTCCTGTATACTTATTAGCCGTGCAATTCTGGGCAAGGAATTACTCCTCTCTGAGCCTCAGTGGTTCATCTTTGACATGAAGGAGTTGTGCTTAAGGAACCTCTAAGGTCCTTTCCAACTTCAAATCTAATCAGGTTTCTTTTTTCAGTCATGTCCAACTCTTTGTGACCCAATTTGGGGTTTTCTTGGCAAAAATACTGGAGTCGTTTGCCATTTCCTTCTCCAGATCATTTTACAGATGAGGAAACTGAGACAGAGTTAAGTGACTTGCCCAGGGTCACATATCTAGTAAGAATCTGAGGCCAGATTTAAACTCAGGTCCTCCCAACCCCAGGTCTGGCACTCTATCCATTGTTCCACCTAGCTGCCTGCTATGATCCTATATCCTTAACAAATGATCTCATCTAGGTGTTCTTAATCTGGGATTCATGGATAGATTTCAGGATATCTCCAAACATGGGTGAGAAAAAAAATCACATCTTCATTTTTACTAACCTCTAACTGAAGTTTATAATTTTCTTTAGTTATTTAAAAACAGTATTCTGAGCAGGGGTCCATAAGCTTCACCAGATTAATGAAAGTGTCCATGATACAAAAAGATTTAATATCTTTGGTCTAGTCTAACCTTCTCATTTTTTACAGAGGAAGAAACAGGTCCAATTAAATTAAATGAGTTTGCCAAGGCTGCACAGATATTGAACCTAGTTCTTCAGACTCTCAGTTCCATCCATTATATCATGATACACTTTTCCAGTATGGGGACACCTCTGGAAATTTCCCAGAATCCTTCTGACTTGTGAAGATTTATCCAGTTGGCCTTGGAGAGAATGTGCCTACTTGCTGTGTGCCCATTAGTCTGAATTCTGGGCTTGGAGACACTTGGGGACATCAGTGTTCTAACATCTCTTCCTTTGAGAGACAACTAGGAAATGTTCGTTTTGAGAATCTCAATCCATATTCTAATTCAGGGCAAAAGTTTTTAAACTGGGTATGCTAAGTTTTTTCTAAAAAATATTTTGATAACTGTACTTCAATGTAGTAAGTTTCCTTTGTAATCTTTTGCATTTTACATATTTAAAAACATTCTTCTGAGAAGAGATCCATAGAATTTACCAAACTACCAAGTGGATTCACGACATAAACAAAGGTTAAGCTTCTAAATGAAGGCAAGAGATTCCGATAAAATCAGTGAATAAATACAGTCCCTCATTTACTTCCTGAAGGAATGAACTAAGACAAAGAACTGTTATCATTTGACAACCACCAACTGTTACTTAATTTTAATGACATGATGGAAGAGGTCTTGACCTGGGAGTCAGCAGATCTTTGTTCTAGTTTAAAATGCAATAATAATCATCTGTAGGGTTTTAGGCAACTCGCTTTAGCTCTCTGGGCCTCAAACTTCCCCATCTGTGAAATGAGAAGTTCGATGGTGGAATTTCTAATGTCCCTTTCAGTTGTGGGAAAAAAAAAAATCTCATTTTCTCATGCTACTTAATTTCACTGCATCATTTTAACCTGCTACCTTGTAGTAAGTTACTCCTTTTAAATAGCTTTCAAACAACTAGAAAACTCAGATAATGAGATTTTTTCATAATTTGCCAGTAATCAACTTTTATAAAGACAGAGATATGTCAAACAAACTGATATGAGGGGCAGATTTAAAGTCAGCCTCCAGCACATGTCACAGGGTCAGTAGAGATAGCTTTGTATAGTTTTCACACCCCTGCAACTGTGCAGTGATAATTGATGCTTACAGTGATGGCCCTAAGCCCCCTCCAAGATTCTAAAGTCCTGCATGGTCAGGAAAAAAAGATTCATTTAGGGCCAAAAACAAAACGATGTTTTTAGGGCCAAATTATTTGATTGTATTCTGACTTTAAAGAAATTAATTTGTCTATGGTACAGATAGTGACTATCAGCTAATCTAAAAAGAAAAACCAAAGAAGCACCAAATTTGAGTGTTAGAAGGAACCCCTGTGGCCATCTGATTTAATCCATGCACAAAAAGAATCTCTGCTATAGCACACTTTAAAAATAGCCATTGAATCTCTACTCAGTGTCCAAGAAGTATTTCCAGACACGTAGACTACATCATTCTCTTTGCGACTTCTACCCGTGGCTCCTGATTCTGCCTCCTGGGGTCAAACAAAACAGGTCTGATCCCTCCAGTGCACAACAGCCCTTCAGAATCTTGAAAACAGCTACCATGGAGAAGCTTCTCTTCTCCAGACTAAACTCGCATAGTTCCTTTAACAAATCGTCATGATACAAGGACTCAAGGCCCTTCACTATCCTGGTTGGTCTTCCTTAATGCTTTTTTCTCTTGGTAATGTCCTCCCTTGAGCAGTCTCACTCAGAATGGAACCCAATACTCCAGATGAGGTCTGACAAGGGCAGAGTATAGTGGGACAATTGCCTGCCCAGTTTAAGACAGTGCCTATCTACTTTGGAAAGGACTTGAGGCAGTTGGTGAAACCTACAAAAAAGCTGAAGGAGTAGATAATTTGAGAAGTCTTGAGAATGACCATACTTGGCTATTAAATTTGGCTCTAGGTTTTTAGACATCAGAGTTAAAAAAAAGGAAACAATGGAGCTCATGTTGTTTTTATTTTCTGATGTATAAATTAACATATAGAAGAATACATAAATATACACACACACACATAAATATATACATATACATACACACATACACATATATATAAATTCCTGGAATTAAATACAAGCAGAAATTTAAATTATTTGAACAAGTTTGAGGTTGTATTCAGTTCATGATCTAGCCCTCTAACAAGGATATGTATTGCCCCCTTTTTTTCTTTGGATTAAAATCAGATCCCTGACTTTAGAGATAAGATATGAGGGAGATAACATAGCCTTCTTCTGTAAAAGCTTCAGACCCAGACATATATTCTTGCTCAAGAAGAATGCCGACACATTTCAGCCTTTGCATGAGCAACCAAGGACTCCCACTACTCCACTCCCTGCCCCTTGTTCCCTTGGTCCCAGAGAGCTATTTTTTTTGGTCTTAGATAGGAATTTTAAATATACTCAAGCTTTCCTACAAGTGATTGGTTGAGATCCCAAAGTTTCTGAAAGAGGTGTCTTTAAGTTTCTACATGCTTAGGAAAGATTCTGTCAATTGTTTTCCACTCCCATAAAGAACTTCAGTTTGGCCCAATAGTGTGTCACAATGCCTTCCTTGTACGTAGTAAGTACTCAATAAATGTTTATCGAGTAAATCTTATTTTAAGATTTATATTTTATTGGTCCCTCGAGAATAATGTGGTGGCACAAATACACTCCTTAATTACAAAACGTTTAACCTGTTGCATAGGGTTGTCTAGGCTTGATTATTTACATATTGGTGGACATCTATTGAATGACTCCTTAATGTTGGTGTAATTATTACTGAGATGGTCTTTCTAATGATTTCTAACCAAAAAAATCCAACTGCTTCTAAGGCCACTTCTAGGCAGAGGTGTTTTTTTAAAAAACCAATTATCAGGTTAAAGCAGATACCTCTCTTCCAGCTTGTGCCTTATAGAACCATTGAATTTCCCATGTTGATAACTTATTGAGAAGAAAGCTAGCAGAGAGTTTTACAGATATGACCAAGAGATTAAATAGTCTGTAATTTTGAGGTACAATAGAAGGTGAACCGCACTTAGTGCCTGTCCTGGTGGCCAGGACCAGGGCTGCCATTCGGCTCGGATACCAGTGTACACGCTGGTGATTCCATCGTTCGTTTTTTCCTTAGACTTTGCATAACACTTCATACCTCCTATGTTCATGTCGTATTTTATTCTTCACCATGGTTAATTTGTAGCGACTGCACATTTATTTTGTAGTTTTGCATCCTTCCACATATTGTTCCCTTACCTAACTGGATTATAAGCTCTGTGAGACCAGATGTTCTATCTTAATTTTCTTTCCATCTTCCCCCATTGCTTAATACCATCTATTCATAGGTTATCTTCACTACTTCTAAGATCTGTGATATTGCTGATGAGAAAGGGAAGAGAACCAGCATGTATTAAGTGCCTACTGTATACTAGGCACTGTGCCGAGGATTTTACAAATATCTCATTTGATCCTTAAAACAATCCTGTGAGGAAGAAGCTACTGTTATCCTAATTTTACAGTTGATGAGACAGAAGCAGACAGAGGTTGCATGACTTGACCAGGGTCACATGTCTAGTAAGTGTTTGAAGTTGGATTTGAACTCAGGTCTTCCTGACTCTAGACCCAGTGCTCTAGTCCTGTACAGCCTAGATGCTGGCTGTAGTACTCCCTCAGCCAGTGTAGATCACAACACATTCATACTGTGTTGTGATCTACTGATTTGGTAATCAGTCTTCCAGATATGGAATTCCTTTGGAGAAAAAACCATTACCTCTTTACTAACTTTCTCATCATAAGCCCCTCTGAACTTAGCCCACAGTCAACACCATGCTGATATGAGGCATTAGAATATGAAGAGAAATTGTACTTAATAAATAACTGTTGAATAAATGGATGAATTTAACAGCAAGATGTCTCCTAGGACCTTATTCAACTTTATCTGGCTAAGGAAATACTCAGGAATATGGGAATGATTAGTTCCTACTTGGGCAGTGGCGAGAGAGAAGGAAGAAAGAATCCCTGATACCTTCTAAAGACGTAGAGATAGATTTATACGTATAAATATTGTATATATAAATAAATACATAATATATTTATATAATATATATAATAAATATTGTATATATAAATATATGAATAATATATAAATATATAGAAATATTATATGTAAATATGTACACTTATATTATATTATATTATATTATATTATATATAAAAATTTAGCAGTGACATAGCCGACTATGGAAGCAGTTTAATGTATCAGTAAGCCCTCAGGTACAAGGCACCTCTAGCTCAGAAATGCTTCCAAATAATCAGAGTTGTCAGTAATGGCTTGAACCAGGTGTCTCCCACTTAGATCAGTTATAATCCAGTTACTTGGATAAATTGTTTATGAAAGGATTTGTATTTGATTGGCCTTTGAATGACAACTGATTGTTAATTTATAATGTTGTCTAGAACACTTAGTCGTGTGTGTGTGTATGTGTGTGTATGTGTGTGTATTTCTTTTACAGATGGACAGAGGAGGAAAGTTATCATTTTTTTGTTCATGAAAAATCCAGGATTATTCTGACTGGGGGGCTGTTGAAGCTTCTGTCAGTAATTTGTGTACACCTCTAGATGCTTAGAAATAAGATAACTAAGGGACTGGAAAGATTTGCATGTCATTTTAACCTTCTTCTACAATCTAATGTACATTAGAGTCTAGAAATCTCAATTCAGCAGTCCTAATTTGTTGCATTTTCTGATGTAAGGATCCAGCAGAAATAGTGCTAAGACCAATCTACATAGAATTACTTAATTCTTTATTTTCTGATATTTCTCAGAAATGCTTAAATGTGAGTTAACTCCTTCCCTGGATTCCATATATATCAGACAGGTAATTCTAGGGATCAGGAAGGTATAGTGGGTGAGGACCCCAAAAAGAGCCAGGATGAATATTTTACTCCAACTAATAGTCTCTTTCTTTCCTTTACTTTCAGAATAAAGAAATAGAAGAACTTACCAAGATTTGTGATGAACTGATTGCCAAAATGGGGAAAAGCTAACTTTCAACCAAATTTTTGGACTACACTATTGAGTGCAATATGACCATTGGCACACTGATGTCCATACCTTTATGTGGACAGGTTATATTTTCACTTTTTCGTATGCACTACTGTATTTTCTTTCTAAATAAAGTTGATTTAATTGTATGCAGTTCTCAGAAGACTATCAGAATTTCTTGCTATTGTTTGCATTTTCATAGTATAATTCATAGCAAGTTGATCTCAGAGTTCCTGTATCAGGGAGATTGTCAAATTCTCTAATAAATGACAAATTGCTGATCCTAGCTTATCCCTTTGTACATGAGTTCCCATGTTTGATGTCTTTTGGATTTAATATGAACACGTATTACTTTGCATGGGGACTCTTGCCTTAAGGAGTGTAAACTTGATCCGCATTTGCTGATTTGTTTAAAAAAAAAGAAAAGAAAAAGAAAAATGCATGTTTCAAATAAAATTCTCTATTGTAAATAAATTTTTTTTCTCTGAAACTTCGAAACAACTGTGGCTATGTTTTCTCTTCTATGAAGACATTTATTCCCAAGCCTTCCCATTCCCTTTTGATATCTTGGAAAAAAAAATAGTAGAAAAGAGGTCGATCCCTCATTTTTAAAAGCAGGAGGGTAGACCAGATTTTAAAGGTTCTTTCAGGCTTCTTAATTGGAAGATGTCAGCCTTAGGATGTGAGGATGGGAGTTCTTTCCCTTGACCTAGTATTTTTCTCTGTCTACAGGTCAAGAGGCATCCCTTGGGAGATAGGGGAAGTTGTCACGTGCCTTGTCTATATCATGAAACTGCTGAGAAATGCTGAATTTTTTCTTTAAGTGAATTGATCAAAATGATTTAGATCTTGATAAGAAAAAAGACTTTTATTTTGTTTTTAAAAATCGAATTTCTCTTTTATTAATTGAAAAAAGAAAAAGAAAAAAGAGCCTGCCTTTCCTCTAAACAATTTTCTTAATAAACACAGTAATAACAATAATAACTAACACTTATGTAAGTGCCTACTATGTGCCAGGCATTGTGCTAATCGCTTTACAAATATTTTCACTAGATCCTACGATCATCCTGGGAGTTAAGTGATATCTGTGAACCCTTTTTACAAATGAGGAAATTGAGGCAAGCAGCAAAATGACTTGCCCAGGGTCATATGACTAGCCAGTATCTGGGCTCAGATTTGAACTTGGTCTTCCTGACTCTAAGTCTGTCACTCTATCCACTGTATCACCCCTGGCTGGATTGTAAAATGCTTTACAAACTTTAGAGCATTAAATGTCAGTTATTATTATTATTATTATTAAAACTCAAATTAATCTGTGATCTCAATAATATGGGTAATTCCTCCAATAAAGTAGATCACAGCTCATCAATGTCTATTCATTATTAATAATCCTAAAGCATTTTCTGTTCATTGTAACATTGATTTTATTAACTTTATGAATTTAATTTTAATGCTAAAATATTTTCTGTTCTTTTAATGTTGATTTTATTAATTATGAGTGACGTTAATTTAACTGATACTAAAATGTTTTCTGTACATTTAATTTAACAACAAAATATTAGGAAAGGGCCACTAGCTCTCTGTGCAAAATAGGTAGTTTCACTGCCCTTGAGATTAAATTAACCATATATTTGATGTTATATTCCTTTAATTCTTCCTGGCTAGAAATTATGAATCACCAAATTAGAAGTTGGTGATTAGACTTTAACCTATGTAGGGGCAGGGGTAATAGAAAATAGGCTAGTTGGGGAAGGAGGGAGTATATTTACTAGAAACCTTCTCTGGCCACTCCTCCTCAACCCTCCCTGGTTGTCAGCCTCCTCGGCCTCTTCACTTTCTCTTGTTTGTACTCACCTGGTAGATTGTAAGCTCCTGGTGGGCAGGAACTGTCTAATTTTTTCTTTGTATCTCAGCACCCACCACAGTGCCTTGAACATGCTGTAGGTGCTAGATTAAATTGGATCGGATTGACTTGCCTTGAACTGGAATGGAATTGAATTGAAATAAGTGAAAGACATCAGAGGCACTAGACCCCAGCTCAGCCCAGGGTTTCCAGGGTTACCATCTCTCACCAATGGAAGCAGCAGAACGTTGGCCAGTTGTTTTCTTGGTTATTGGCTCCTCTTTATCTTCAAGATGAAAAGTCAGTCGTATTGTTGACTAGGGTGGAAGAATTTGTTCCAGTGATCCATGCAGTGGGAAACATCAGTCACCCTGAATCTGTCTCCTTTGGCAGACTGAAGTAGAGAGCTGACCTGTTGAATTCATCAAGGTGCACAACCAGTTGGCACCACAAAGGGGAAAAAACTATCTCTGACATTCCAAGGCAGTGTGGTGCCCTCCATGGTTGGTGTTGAACTTGCGATCTGGAGACATGAGTTCAAATCCCACTTCCGACACCTCCCTTGCTATGTGACCCCAGGTAGCCCTTCACCTCTGGGCTTCAGCTTTGCTACCTTTAATACTTGCTCTGCCTACCTCACAGGGTTGTTGTGAGGAAAGTTTTGTAAACCTTAAAGGACTATAGAAAAGCCACTTGTCCAAGAAAGGTCGTGCTTTATTCTCTTTTGTCATTTTTTCTTGAATGATTTTTGTTAAAAGTGTAGGGGGTTCTCAGAGAGCCTGGCCCTCTGCTCTCATTACCAGCTCATGCAGGAGCCTGCTTCGCTCGGGAGAACCATGTGCACCTGCTAGCCCTTGTCTTTCCCCCACACCAGCATGGGAGAACAGTCTCCTCATAGGCAGTCCTACCCTACTTGTCTCATGTGGATCTTACCCCTTATTCAAGCTCCTGAGATGCTCATCCCAGGCTTTACGTTTCATCTTTGTTATATGTGTGCAGTGAGTGCCTCTGGAGGCAGAGGCTCTTGGTTCAAATCCCACTTCTGATGCTATGTGATCTTGGACTAGTTTCTAAATGCCCACTGCAATCCCTTTAAAGCTGTGATTGTACGTATGGAAAAATGCTCTAAATCACTATTGATTCGAGAAATGCAAATCAAAACAACTTTGAGGTACCACATCTCGCCAGTCAGATTGGCTAAGATGACAAAACAGGAAAATGACAAATGCTGGAGAGGATGTGGAAAAATT
>CM053589.1:138728822-138807896 GCA_028646515.1 Pseudochirops corinnae
GCCCTGCATCCTGGAGCAGACCTGGCTCTAACCAAGCAGCCTTCGTGTTCTGCTTGACTTGAAGATGCCTGTCTGTCTACTGAATGCTCAACTTTGCCCATGGCTCAGGTTTTTCCTTTGATTTGGCCTCACCCCCAGGACTCATAGTAACTGGGTACCCTTCTTTCTGTATAAATGGACCCCTGCAAGTGTCTTGCTGCTATTCTCCTGTTGTCCTAGTCCCAAAGGAATCCTTGACATAATGTTGAAAATCTAGATAAGCTGCCTCCACTCCCCTTGTGATGTCGGTCTTAATAAGGTATGTTTTCATTAACATTTCCTGTAAGGTTAAGAACTCAGTTCTGCTCACTGTTTCTTCCTTTTATGGCCTTTCAGAGGTTTTATCAAAATTAAGGGACAGTAACAAGTTGGGTAAGTATAGTTCTGTGGAGCTTATCATTAACATGTCCAAAACTGAGTTCATCATCACCTCTCCTCCAGCCCCCAGCCTGCATCTTCTGACATCAGATTTATGTTATGTTCCACAGTCTTGCCCACATAGAGCTTTTTTTCTTTTTAAAATTAAATTTTATTTTTTCAATTATCATCATTTATTTTTTTCTTCCTCCCATCTCCCCCACCTAAAAAAGAAAAACCAAACCTTCATGTAACAAATCTGCAGGGTCAACCAAAACAAATTCCCATATTAGCCATGTCCCAAAAATGGGTGATTCATTCTCCATTTTTAGCCATAACCTCTCTGTCAGGAGAGGGGTAGATATATACTCTAATAGAGGAAAACAACTTATATAGGGGAAGGGGTGGAAAGGGAAGATGGTTTAGGTCTGGGGAGCCCCTGGTATAGTGAATAGAGTCATAGGGAAGTCAAGTGACAATCCTTTCCAAGAAGGGATAATACTTGACAATCTCTGTGTCTAATGCAAGAGGTAGAAAGCTGGGGTGGGAGAATGAGGTATGCTATGATGTCAGGGCAGGTGGCAAGACGGCCCAGGGAGCCAATTGGATGGGTGTGAGTGTTACACGTAGTGGACTACTGTAGGCTTACACTGAGTCAATGTCCTCTCCTTGTTTCTCTTACTGAATTCCTGCCCATCTTCTAGGAGCTCAACTTAAACGCCATTTTTTTTTTTTACTCAACCTTTCCCGATTCTACCCCGTTGTCCCCCTCTAACACACTTCTCACACATTATTGACATTATCTGTGTTTGTGTCTTAGTTCCCTGATATTCTGTAAGCTCTATGAGGGCAGGGACCTTGTCTTATGTAGCTTCAGTAACTCCCTTAGCACTATCACAGTGCTAACTGCACACAGTAGGTACAATCTGTGTTAATCTGAATTGAGTAGCTAGGATAAATAGCAAGATAATCAATAAAATGTTTGATTTCCCTCCAGATCCTTCACTCGGAATGAGGGTTTTCCTAGCCAATCTCAGCTCACTTTATGTAGGGTGTCCCAAATGTCAGTGCAGTCTTAAGCTTTAATAGCTTAGACTTTTGGGACACCCTGTATCACATCATGATTATTATGTAAATATTTTATCCCCCATACTTTTCGTTTTTTACCCTTATTCCTCCAGTGAGGAGTGAGATTATAGAAGATCTTGGAAATGGCCATTAGTGACTTTCAGTAATAACTTTAAATTGTAATCTCTCTTTCTTTGGAGGTAACTGATGGGATGGGGAGAGAGAAAGAAGACCTAGATCTGCTACTTCCTAGCACCATGTTTTGGGTAGGTCCATCCTACTCTTCAAGCCTCATGCTATTCATTTTACAGATGGACTCGGGACACGCCAGTGGGAATGTGGTTTGGGTTGAGGATTCCCAGAGACTCTACAAGGAAAGATACAAGGATAATCCTCAGGTAACAGGATGGTCACCCAAAGGGTCCAGATGCACTTTGAGACTTTTCTTACTCTTCTGGTTCACAGTCCTCCTCCCACTCCACAGAACTTAGAACAACATATGTATGTGTTCTTTATTTCCACCCCAGTTTCCTGAAGCTGATTCTCTGCTTATAGCTAACCAGTTCATTTGCTGTTCAGTCATTGTTTTAGTTGTATCCAACTCTTTGTGACCCCATTTAGGTTTTCTTGGCAAAGATATTGGAGTGGTTGGTCATTTCCTTCTTCAGCTCATTTTACAGATGAGGAAACTGAGGTAAACAGGGTTAAATGACTTGCCCAGGTTCTCACAGCTAGTAAGTGTCGGAGGCCAGTTTTGTCAGGAAGATGAGTCTTCCTGACTCCAGGCCTGGCACTCTATCCACTGTGCCACCTAGCTGCCCCTAAGCCGTTTATAGCAGTGGTTCTCAACCTTCCTAATGCCACGACCCTTTAATACAGTTCCTCATGTTGTGGTGACCCCCAATCATAAAATTATTTTTGTTGCTACTTCATAACTGTAATTTTGCTATTGTTATGAATCGTAATGTAAATATCTGATATGCAGGATGTATTTTCATTGTTACAAACTGAACATAACCCACAGGTTGAGAACTGCTTGTTTATAGTAACCAGTATACAAATAGCAAGTATTACAAGCAGTTCAGAATAACTAGTAATAAAACTTTATTGAAAGAGAGGAAATGAAACACAAATTATGGAATGGGAAACCTTGGGGCTTCCCTAAGAAGATACTCTCAGCTTCCTCATCTGTAAAATGGAAATGATAAGAACACTTACCTCACAGGGTTGTTGAGAGGAGCAAGTGAAATAATGCCTGTAAAACATTTTGCAAACCTTAAAGAGCTATAAAAATGTTGGCTAGTATCACAATTGAAATTAAGGTAAATTGAGGCAACGAAGTTCCAAGAACATTCAATTTCTTGGTAAGGCTAGAAGTTACAATAAAAAGGGTCTGTAGCTCCTCAGCAAGCCAAAAGACTCCGAGTTGGGCTTTACAAGACTTGATGATTTAAGGAAAGCAGATAAAAATTGAATAGCACATATGTAGGACACAAGATTAAGTCGTCTGATTTCTAGGTGGGAAGGATGAGGTTTTCTTCCTTGTTGCAAGGGAAAGCTAACTGGTTGTGTCCACCTGTATCCTTGCAAGGACAGCTAGTGGTACAGAGATAACAGGTCTCCTTGACGTAAAGACAGAACAGTGATCTACAGGAAGACTGAACCTAGGGATTTCTAAACTCAACTCAGAAACAAGGAAATGTGGCTTAGCAGTTATACAAAATGGTGGTTGGTGCAGAACAGAATCAATTACAAAATGAAATCAATTTGATTTTCTTAGTAGTAGTAGTAGTAGTAGTAGTAGTAGTAGTAGTAGTAGTAGCAGCAGCTAGTAGCTACGTAACCTTGGATATCTCATTTATTCTCTCTGGGCAGTTACTTCATCTGTGAAAATGAAGGTCTTGGATCAAATGTCCTCTAAGGTATGTCCCAACTTTAAATCTATGAGGCCTGAGCCTATGACCTTTGGCCTACGAGGTAGAATATCAGTGAGCTTCCCAGAAAAAGAGGCTTCAGTGAGTGATGGGCCAGACTCATGCTATATAGATAGAGGTTGAGGTGGTTGAGATGAATGATTGAAATGAAAGAGAAGAGGTTGAGAATTATGATACGTAGAGAACAAGGTCTAGAAATCATGAGAGCCAGAACAAGCTGGGGTGGGGGGGAATAGGAAGGAGGGAAATATAGTCAGTGTTACACAATATGTTCATTGTGGAGATGTTGTGCGTAAATACACATGTATGACCTGTACTGAATTACCTGACTTTCCAGTGGGGGTGGGTGACAAAGGAGGAATGGAAAGAATCCACAATTTAAAGTTCTAAAATCAAATGATAAAAAAATATATATATGTGCATATATATATATATATATATATATATATATAATTATACTTATCATTATTATTTACATGTAACTGGGAAATAAGATATACAGGCACTGGGACGGGGAGATCCATCTTACCCTACCAGAAAGTCAGAGGGATGATTGGGGAGGATATAGGTGAGAACAGATTGGGGGGGGGTATACAGTGGGATCAATATTTTGGGGTGGTGGGTAGGGGAAAGATGGGGAGAAAATTTGTAACTCAAAATCTTGTGGAAATCATGATGTAAACCAAAAAAATTTAAAAAATTAAAAAAAAATCATTAGAGCAAGAGTCACAGAATGTGAGATTTATAAGACCTTGGGGATCATCTTGTCTAATCCCCTCATTTTACATAAAAGGACATGAACCCAGAGAAGAGAAGGCCTTGCCCAAGGTCACACATTTCTTTTCATTGTGAAACAATACTAGACACCACATCTTCTAATGCCCAGTTCAGTGTTCTTTCCATGACGCCATGCCATGAGTCCAGGGGACATACTTACTTGTACATAAGTCTGCGGAGGAAGGGGAACGGAGGCGAGTTCAGAGGTGAGGCAGAAGAGAGGAAAAGACGCCCTCAATGGTGCTGTCATTGGCAGCAGTGGCCTTGTCAATGACATCTGGACGATTCAGTGGTTAGGTTGCTGGGCCTGGAGTCAGGAAGATTTCCGTTCAAATTTAGCTCCAGATACTTACTAGCTGTGTAGCCCTGGCCAAGCCATTTAATCTCTATTTGCCTTAGTTTTCTCAGCTGCAAAGTGGGGATATTAATAGCAGAGTGGTTGTGAGGCTCAACTGAGATAACATTTATAAAGCTCTTAGCAGAGTGACTCACATATAATAGGTGCTTTTCCCCTTCTCTTCCTTCACTCCTGTTTATTTAAAAATAAACAGAAGAGAACAGAAGGACATACAAACAGGCGGTGTTAGAAATACCATGTTACATTTGGATTTTTAAAAAATTGAATATAGTGGAGAAAAAACAAACTATTTATAACAGAAATTCACAATTTCATATTCAATTCCTTCTCTTTTTGTTTTTCTTTGCATATGGAATGTTCATGTTTGTTCATGTCTGTTAAGTTGATAAGAGAAATATTATTTTAATAAATTATTTAATATTTAATAAATTATTTTAATAAAAAAATTATATTTTAATGTAAGAAAATACAACCCTCTTCCCCCGCTTCCTAAAGGGAAAAGATTGGGAACCCCGGTCTAATGTACAGGTTTGTATGTGCCCGGTCACTGTTGACGGGGGTCATTCCCAGATTTGTAAGTGAGCTTAGGCAAAGCGCATTATGAGCAGCTCTCATAATGTGGTTCAGTGAGCAAACAGACCTGCAAGTGCCCTGGCTCCCTTATACCTGCAACCACAACTTGTTCACCCTTGCAACTCTGTCTTGTATTATCTTGCCATGACTTTCACTCTCCTTTGACAGTCTCCACCCCCAGTTGGCCTGTTACTCATGTTCAGACCTCCCCAACAATGGCCTGGTTTTGAGCTTCATACTCTGCAGTACATCTGCCAGAGACTGCTGCAGCTGTGGAGATAAAGGGGACTTACGGGGAGGCTAGGTGGCGCAGTGAATAGAGCATCAGCTTGGAGTCAGGAGGACCTGAGTTCAAATGTGACCTCAGACACTTAACACAACAAACTAGCCATGTGACCTTGGGCAAGTCACTTAACCCCAACTGCCCTGCTTTCCCCCCTCCAAAAAAAAAAGAAAAAGAAAAAAGATCTAGGAACCAGAGATAAAGGGGACTCATTCATTCAACATCATATCATATTCAAGAGATACTTACTGAAAGCCTACTGTATGCTGAGCCCTGGATCAGGTGCTAAGGGAAATTCAGACTGCTAATCCAAGGGTCAGGAGGCCTAATCTTGCCTCACAATTCTGGCCACTACCAAGGCAAGTTAAATCATTTGAGGGTCAGGTCCTTACAGTATAAAAGAATTGTAATTAAGGGCTCCAACTGCCCTGGGCTTCTTTTGCCTCTTCTATGAAACGGAGAGGGGTTTACTTCATAATCTCTATGGTCCATTTCATCTCTACCACCTTATGAATTATTTGTTCTCTCATCTAGTTGAGTCACCAAGTGGCCAGCAGGGGATGCCACTGTGTTCAAGATGATTCGGGTCCTCAGGTCATCTGTAGTATGGTTCACTTATTCTGTGGTACTTCTCCCTCTCCATTTGGGTTCCCAGTCCAAGTGGTTGGAGAGGCTGAATTATACCGCAGCATTCTTCTGATCCTGCTTTCCACCCAAGTTTCTGCCTCTAAGACCAGTTTTTGATCTCCAGGAAAGCGGGAGGAAAAACAAACATTCATTGTTTTTATTATTATTATTATTATTGTTATTATTATTTTAGAAAAGCGCAGCGGGAAAATGTACAGGATTTAAAATAAAAAAGAGGAAATATGTAGGTATAATTAGTTAATGTTGGTCCTATATACTAAGGTATTAGCAGGTAATCAAGTCAACTTCATATATTAAGTGCCAAGTAGCATGCTAAATGCTGGGGATACAAAGGCAAAAGCAGGTCCTGCCCTCAGGAGACTTTTAGTCTAATGGGAAGAACAACATGTAACCATACAGCATACATAGGAGATAATCATAAAGAGCAGGCATTAGCCTTAAAGAGGATCAGGAAAGATTTCTTGCAAATGATGAGATTTTAACTGAGAACTGGAGACACCACAAGGTGGAGGCAAGGAAAGAGAGCATTTCAGGAATGGAGGACAGGTAGTGAAAATTCAGCGTTATCTTGTATGAGGAAAGGCAAGGAGGTTAGTGCCACTGCAACACAGAGTATGTGAAGGGGAATAAGGTGTAAGAAGACTGGAAAGAAAGGACTTTAAAATTTTTATTAAAAATTTAAATCAAACTTTAAAAATTTTAAATGGAAACTTAATTTTAAAATAAATTTTAAAATATTTTAATTTTGAATTATGATTTTAATTTTAAAAATTATATTTAAATTTACATTTAATTTAAAATGTTCAGAATTTCAATTAAATTTTAATCTTTAAAATTTTCAATTAAAGTTTTCAATTGAAATTTTAAAATTTTATGTTTTTTTAAATTTTAAATTAGGGAACGGACTGGGCAGTTAGGTGGTAAAGATTCATCCTCCCAAGTTCAAATCTGGCCTCAGACACTTATTAGCTAAGTGACCCTGAGCCTCAGTTTCCTCATCTGTAAAATAAACTGGAGAAGAAAATGACAAACCACTTCAGTACCATTGCCAAGAAAACCCCAAATGGGGTCACAAAGAGGGACACAAATGAAGACAACTGAACCACAACAAAAGGAATGGTGTAGGAAGCACCTAGGTTATGAAGGACTTTAGAAGTCAAACAGAATATTTTCTATCTGATTCTGGAGGTGACTGGGGAGCTGTAATGTTAATGGGATGTAAGATCTTCCCCACCCATTAATAGGCCTCACCTGGAGCCCATTAAGGGCAGCTTGCTTAGGGAAGGCTTACTTGTAGGAAGGCTTTCACACCTTTTATTAATTTCTAATTAGGCACTGAATCATGAGGGCTCTGATGCCCTCTGGCTCTAAAAAAGGTATATATACTCTGAGGTTAGCATTTTGCTTTGGGGCTTACTCACTGGAGGAGTATTCTTGTGATTTGACCAGATAAGACTGCCCCCCTGGCTTTGAAAAACCCAGATATTGGTGCTTCTCTCTCTGGTAACTATGTATGTATTGCCTTGGTCAGACAGTTGAATCTGTCTGTTATTCTGTGTTAATTTCTCAGACAATTAGAAGCCCTGTCTATTGGTCTTTATTTCCCTGCTTGTATTTTCTCTGTATTTTCTGTATGTATTTTCTCTGAAGTTCAGGGTGTTGATTTTTCCCCTGAACTAGTAAATGTAATTAAAGAAAGATAATTAACCCCTTAAACAGTTATCTCTAGTAAGGCAGATCTAAGAACCTGTGCTAGCAGCCATCTTGGGTGTGCCAGTATGATTGCCACTACAGGAGCCATTGGGGTTTACTGAATAGCTAACTGACAGGATCAGACCTGCACTTTAGGAGGATCATTTTGATAGGTGAATAAAAGATAAATTACATTTAGGGAGTGGCAAGGTAAGGAGAACAAACTGAATGCTATTGTAGTAGTACAGAGTTCAGTGTTAAAGGAGAGAAGGGACTGGGAAAGGTTGGGAAAGTAGAATTGATGGAATTGGGGAACAGATTGGATATGGGGAGTGAGAGATTTGAGGATGACCCCTAATTTGTGAGCCTGGGTGAATGGGAGCATGGTGGTCCCTTGAAAGTAACAGAGAAGCCAAGAAGAAAGGAAGATTTGGGGAGAAAGAAAATGTGTTCAGTTTGGAGCATGTTGAGTTTGAGATATGGAAGAAGGGGGAAGGGGCAGAAGGAGGACATCCAGTTTCAAGATGAGCAAAGGGCCTCATTTTCCTGATTTTCCCCTCTCTTATCTAAAAACCTTTTCTTGATTTATTCTTGTAGTCACATGAGATCAAAGTTTGCATTTTCCTTTTAATCTCCTAGACCAGCTTCTCCTTGAAATCCCACTCTTTCCATGGGAAAGCAATTTGGTGCCATGGAAAATATTGGTCTTGGAATCAGAAAACTTGGGTTCTAAGCCTGGTCCTCTCTTTTAATGCCTGTGCACTCTTATCTAAATCCCTTAACCTGTCTGGAGTCAGTTGCTCATTAATACGAGGTGTATGTGTGTGGAAGGAGAAAGATAGGTTAGACTAGATCAGCAGTTCTCAAACTGTGGGTCACGATCCCTTTGGGAGTCAGACGACCCTTTCACAGGGGTCACTTAAGACCATCAGAAAACATATTTCTGATGATCTTAGGAACTGAGACACCGCTCCTCTATCTGTCTTCAGGCAGGTCCACCCACATGCAGATACACCCACATATGAGTATTAAAGGGTCACGGCATTAGGAAGGTTGAGAACCACTGGACTAGATCATCTTCAAGATCCAAATCTATAAAACTATGAATTTTATTATCTGTATGACTATAGACAAGTCACTTAAGGAAACAAGCATTTATTAAATATTTATTATGCATCAGTCACTGGGCTAAGTAACTTCACAAATATTATTTCATTTGATGCTCACAACTACCCGGGGAGGTTGGTGCTACTATTATCTTCATTTTACACTTGAGGAAACTAAGGCAGACTGAGATTAAGTGACTTGCCCAAGGTCACATGGCTAATAATAATCTGAAGCTAATTTGAGCTCAGGTTTTCCTGATTCTAGGTTCATCCCTCTAGCCGCTGCACCACCAGCCTTAATCTCCCTGAACATCAGTTACCTATGGAGAACCCATACGGGGCAAGCATTCACATGGTGGTCAGAAGAAGTGATACAAGGACACTCTGAAGGTCTCTCTTAAGAACTTTGGAACTTATTGCATAACTGTAATGGTAACAGGAATTGGAGATCTTCTCTGCACCTTAATGGGCTTAGGTGAAGTTAAGGACCTTTCTTGATTTGAAAATAAACTCTGCCCCCTAATAGGATGCATGTGCTCACCTGGAGCCTGTGGTGAAAGGCTTATTCTTCAGAAAGGCACAACTTTTGTTACTTTGTAATCAGATAGTGGGTCCTGAAGATTGTGATGTTCTCTAACCCTGGAGAAGGCTATACATACCTCTGAGGTGAGGTTTTGCTTTGAGGCTCACTTTGGAAAGAGTTGTGTGATTTGGCCAGAGGAGCCTCTAGGTAGCTGTTGAGTCCCCTGGCTTTGAAAACCCAGAAGTTGGTACTTCTCTCTCTGCTGACTAACTGCTTGTATGTGATAGTTAGACAGCTGGAAGCCCTGTCTGTTGGTCTGCTGAATTATGTTATTTTCTCTGTCTGTATTTTTGTGTGCTTGTAACTTCTGTTTGTATATTCTCTGAAGTTCAGGGTGCTGACTTTTCCCCCTGAACTAGGTAAATGATATACGTTTGACTAAATTAAAATTGGTAACCCCTTTCCTTTAGAAAAACAGATCAAAGAACCTGTCCTAGCAGTCATCCTGTGTATGCTAGAGTTCTTGCTGCTACAATGACATGGGAGACACTGGTACAGGACTGCTCAGCCTGGCGTGCCCCCATAGGAAAAGGTGCTGTGTGCTATGAGCAAAGCAGAATGGAAACAACTCAAAGAAAATGCAGGCTGCACAAATTTAGATTATCCATCCCAAATGTTCACATGAACCATTGGTGCTTAACCTGTGGTAGAGCATTTGGAGCTCGGATTGGTCTGATCAGCTGCAGTTGGACACATTGAAACTTGATTCTAGCATAGTGATGTCATTTTGCTCCTCTTTGAGAACAAAGGACAACAACCAGTCAGCCAAACAGCCAAAATGGAGAAAGCAGTAATACTTATACCACCTACTTCATGGGACTGTTTGCATCCCCAATGCTTTGCAACCAATCAATCAACCAGTATTAATTAAGAACCTACTATGTGCCAGGCCCTGTTTTGGGTATTAGGTGTACAAAGACAATAGTGAAATAGTCCCTACCCCTAAGGAGCATTGTAGGTGCTTTTAAAAAAATGCTTCTTAGATTAGATTGCATTAGAAGGGGCTTTGTAAACTGGAAAGTACCTTATTAATATGTTATTGTCACTATGTTCTTTTTTATGGCAGGAGAGTTAAAATTTCTCCATTTAGTCCTCCTAAGAGCCACCCTCAGGTAGTAAGTATCTCAGGCTGTAGACTGGGGTAGGAGATGTCATTCAGTCTTATCTTGCTATTGTCAGAATGGATATCTGAGGGGGATCTCCCATATTTGCAGTCTTTATAGGAAGCATCCCCTTGTCTCAGGCCATGATGTCATCTTAGGTCACTTCTCCCCACAATCCATTTTTTTTCTTACAGGGGGCTGCTGTTTTAGTAAGCATAGGAAGCCAGCCTCACCTGCACCCAGGGCAGGAACTGCTTGGAACCTTCCCTATCGTCTCCAGGGAAACCACAACTGCCTCCCAGGGAACCGGGGAGACTAGCTCTCACCTTCAAGAAACTGAAGTGAGCAAACAACAAAGGGCCCTCCAGTTGTCATGAGCTCGATGAGAAAAACAGACTCGGAAGGTGGACCATCCTTTGCCTGAGATCCAACACCTCTCAAAGCATATCATTAAATACCAACACTATGGCAGTTTCCGTCTTCACCCCAGTTCACTGATCTCAGCCCCAAGGATTCTAGAGCTTGCCAGTGGTAAGTCTCAACTTGGTGGAGTTATTCTATTTCAGAGAAAATCAAAACAGTCAGAATGGCAGAAAAATGCTCTGGACTGCTAAATAACATTCTGAATCACTGATTTTCAAACCAGACACAGGCTGGCTTATTAAAATTATATGTTAAAGTGAAACTGGCGTCTTTGGGAGGTTAATAGAAAGAAAAAGAAGGCAAAGTAGGAACAATGAACCATTGACCTTTTCTCATATGAGAAGGCAATGTACCCCAGAAGAAAATAAAGCATTCTGGACTTGGGGTTATATAGAACTGGGTTCAAATGCCAGCTCTGACACTGGCTACCTGTGTGATTTGAGGCAAGTTGCTTGACCCCTCTTTTCTCCTTTCCTTTTCCCCCATGTTCAGGTTTCCCTAGAGTTCTGACCATAGGCAAATCACAAGCTGTATATATGCTTCAGCTTTCTCATCTGTAAAATGGGAATAGTGCTTGTCCCACTTTCCTCCTTGTGTGTTTTTGATTAAAGTATTTTGTAAACCTTAAAGCAAATTTCAAACTTGCAGCGCACCAGTCATAGAACTTCATAGTGGGAGAGAACCAGATTAAAACATAATTGGGAAATGTTTACAAAAATAGACACAAATGCAAAAAAACATAGATAATTTTAATTTGTGGTTTTCTAAGTCAACTAGAGAGGGTAAGGTAGGTAGTACAATGGATAGAGCACCAGCTTTGGAGTCAGGAGGACCTGAGTTCAAATCTAGCCTCAGATACTTACTAGCTGTGTGACCCTGGGCATGTCACTTAATCCTGATTATGTCCAAAAACAAACAAACAAAAAACTCTATGTCAATAAGAGGCTTACAGGGATCGGTTTCTTTTTGAGTCTGACACTACTGTTAAGTGCTGTGCAAAAGTATGTTGTCATCATCATTTCTTGCTAGATGAGATGTAGGGAAATCAACTCTAGGAGGTGCAAGATAACCAGCATCTTGGTGATTGGTAAGACCTACATTTTGTTTTATCACCCAGTCCAAACAGGAAGACAGGGCTGTCATCCTTAGATGTGGAAGAAAGGGAGGTCCTAAGGGCAAGGGAGGAGGACCGAGAAAGAGAAAGTTCTAGCTGAACTACATATTTGAATATAGGACCAGTTCTTTGTAATTTATATGCTTCCCAGGATGTAGAGCCATATGGGAAACTCTTACATCTTTAGGCTCATAGACTCCATTGATAGTCAGTCTGGTGAGAAGCCTATGAATCTCTGCTCATAATGTTTTTAAATTCACGAAACAAAAAAAAATACAAAATTACAAAAGAAACCACTGATACTAAAATACAGTGATCAAAATATTTTTTTTAAATCACATGTTCATGGAGCTGGGTTAAAATTTTCTGTTCTAAATCAACCCCTCCCTCATTTTACAGATTAAAAAAACTGAGACCTAGAGAAATTAATGGACTTCCTCAAACACACTTATTTTCATATATACTGAAACACACATTTTCCTGTGGGGAGATGCCCTTAAAGAAGGGTTAAGTGCTCTTTTAAGAGCAAGGAAGATGAGAAAGACCTTTTTCTCAGTCCCAGAGGTTTAGCTGAAGGGTGAGGGAAGAGTACAAGAATGGGTAAGCAGTGTCATTCAGTGGGTGACTGTGTCCCAGAGCTTATTTGTAGACAAAAACAGTGGAGTTGCCTGGTGTATGGTATTAAAGCTCTTAGGTTTAATCTCCTAAAGCTCTTGTAAGAGAATTGTTGATTCTGCAGTTTCCTATCAACAAGTTTTCTGCTTGATGAGAGAGAACATAGCGAGCAGCACCTAGCCCAGAGTCTGTGGTTATTTATGTCTCTACTGACTCCTGAGTGGAATTAAAGCATGTTGCTCTTAAATTGGTAAAGGATGGCCATAGTCCAGCAAAGAGAATGGCCAAAGAGAAAAGTACCTCTGCTGGAAACATGCATTTAATTTTAGTTATTCTCATTATTTTACTTGGAACAGTTAATGTAGATATATCTCTAACTTGCTGTGGGGGAGAATCCACAGGAAACAGAATCCATGCAATGAAAGTCTTGGGAATTTTGCATCACTTTTGACTCGCTTCCATCTTTCAGGTGCTTGTCCAGACTCTTTCATAACATTTTGAGAAAATCACATCAGTGAAAAAAATGTTGAGCCAGGTATGTAGACTGTTGTTACTTGTCTTTCACTCTCAAAGAGGACCATGACATCAGCAAGGTGATGCCATGACATGCAAGTGAATTGGATTTAAGTGAGGGAGGACGGTGCAAAGTCACCAGCATCACTTTCTCCTTCAGAGTCATCTGGGTCCAGTGGCAACATATAGATCAGGACAGCTGGAGATGGCCATGGATGCAGTGGGAGAACTTGGCCTTTTTAAGCTAAGGTCTTTAACAGGTCTGAGTTTGACTGAGGCAACACCCATTCAGCTATTAAGGCTAGATAAATAATGAGGCAGAAAATGGCCCCTTTTTCCCTAGTCAAAAAATTTTAAAAAGCATGTAGACTAGCATCCTAGGAAAACGTAGGAAATTGTGACCCAGAAAAATCTGTAATTTGCAGAAGAAACAGTTGGGTCCAAATCTCACAAGGAAGTTGTCTTCAAGTTCTTCTCAAAAATAGGTACTTCTCACAATGTTTTCTAGACAGATAATTACATCTTTAGAGAGTGAATTTTTATAAACTACTAAAAATATATATCTTCTCTAGTTTATATAGCTATCCTCTTCCTGACCTTTTACCTAAAGATTGCTCCAAGTTACATTGGGGCTTAAAGGCATTCAAAACCTTTACTTTTTTTTAAAGGTAATTTACATTTTATTTTAAGGCAAAAATTAGTATTATTTTCTTCCTTAAGAGTTAAAGGTCTTTTGGATAGATATTTTTTGTTTTTACATCACGTTCTTTTCCAGATATATTCCTACCACCTTACTCGTGAGGTAATGAAGATTAAAAAAGAAATAGAAAGAAAAGAAAACACAGTTCAGAAAAAACAACCAATGCATCAATCATGTCTGACAGTAGTCTCTCACCTCTGCAATGAAGTGAGATAGATACATTTTCTCAAGTCTCCTGTGGGACCAAATTTAGTCATTGCAGTTATACACTATTACACTTAATTTTGTTGTTCTTTTTGTTTGCATCTTTTTAGTCATTGTGTATATTATTTGTCTGGTTTTCCTTATTCCATTCCATATAAGTTCTTATGTTTTCTCACATTCTTCTAAATTTTCCATAGTCATCTTTTTTTAAGACACAGTAGGATTTCATTATATCCATGTACCATAATTTGGCCAATTCATTGCCCCACTTGATGGGCATCTATTTTTAAGAAAGTCTTTCTTTTGAAGAGATAAATACTTGTAAGAATTAATATTTTAACAATGACAGAAACAAGTGAGAAATTCCAAACAATGAAAGAGAGTTAATAAGATTTTCTGTTTCTTTCTTCGTATACTCAACTCAGCATCCACCGAGGTTGGACCGTAAAATCACTGGAAACAATGATCGTTGGCGCTTCCCAAGAGAGCCTTACCTAGGAGACCTGCTGGGGCTCTCCCAATTGTCTAGAACAACAGGAGTAGATATTGACAATGAGCTGAAGATAATTGACAGGTAGAGAGAATGTAAAGATACATTTCCACAGAAAATCTCACTTCTACAAATGATATTATTAGGTAACTTGGTTTAATTGTTAGACTATTCAACTGGAGATAGAGGAGTGTATTGTCATTTTTGTTGTTGTTATGTTCTCAGTGTTCCGAAACTTTCCTCCCAACTCTACATGTCAGTGTGACAGACAAGGGGTAGGGGATACTAAAATGCTCACCAGTTTTTGACTTTCTAAAAACTTTAACTTAGCTATTAGTACTCTAAATGAGAGCTCCTTGTTTAATCACCAATGAGTAGACACCCCACTGGAAGGACTGAATCACATAAATCTTGGCATTCTCACTATAATTGAAACCAACAAAATAACAACAAAAGGTTATAGCTAAATGGGAGGTCGGTGCATAGATTCTTCTTAGAGAGGTAAATGAAGAAATTGTTGGAGTTCATTGGTGGAGCACATCCAAAGGCACAAAGAAACGTCATTTCATGGGATATTTGGTCATCTTGCCTTGATGAATAGTTGCCAGAAGGGCATCATTAAAATAACACATGCCACAGAGGATGTAGAGGAAGAGAATTTCTACAAACAAATGCTTGATGACTTCACTAAAAAGGTGAGGATAGGGGAGGATGTCTAAAATATGTTGGAAATTATGATTTAAGAATAAGGAATGAGAAAGGTCAAAGACTTGCAGACTATGGAAACTTCACACCCACATATCACAAAAAACTTTCTTTGAGAAAAGAGTCAAAATCTGTTGACTATCATGGATATAGTTTTATAATGGGAAATATACTGGGTTTGGAGTCAAAGGACCTAAGTTAGAACCTTGACTGTCATTCCTAAATATATGTTCAGACCACTGAGTTGTTCACACAAAGAACAGAATTAGAACAAAGCTGGAAATATAAAAGCATAAAAATTAGGAAAATATATTACATGTGATTAAACCAACTTATTAAGTAAGTTGTTGATTTAAAAAAATGGGAAATGACAGAGGAAATAGCTCAGTCACAGAGAGAAAATCACAATGGAAGGCAACATTTTTCAATGACAAACTTGTTTATAAAATCTTAGGGACAATCATGGAAGAGTGTGAGATGTATCAACTCACAAAATTAAAAGACATATAGGAGTATAAGAATTTAAAGAAAGTATGTCTAGAGACTCAACCAAGGAATGTCATCCCCAAAGCATTCAAGGATGGAACTAGGAGAACAAGAACAAAGGATGGATGGAAAGAATATGCAAAGATTTCTATAACATATTATTTTTACCATTGAGGTCAGTGAATTTGCCATACAGAAATCCTAATATCACAATCCTAAATTACTTTTAGTGGAGATGGAAATGTCACTAAAGATGAGAAAAGCAACTGAATTACATCAAGTATAAAGGGAAGAGATAGATCCATTCCAGAGGTGACATGATTGTAAAGGTATTGAAGGACCTAGTTAAAAGGAATCTGAAGATGGGGAAAGTACCAAAGATGTGGAAAATGGGGGATCTTATCATTATTCCTCCCTAAAATAGTACCTGAGGATAACTATATGTTTATTTTACCATCCATATAAAATTGTTATGAAAATGATATCTACCATACAGAGCCTTGAACTTGGAGTCAAAAAGATCTGAGTTCAAATCTTGTATCAGACTCTAGCTGTATGACTCTGGGCAAGTCACTTAACCTCCATCACCCTCAGTTCTTTATCCGTAAAATGGAAATAATAAAAGTGCCTAACTTGCCAGTGTTGTTTTGAGAATAATATAAAGTAAAATTTGCAAAGTGATTAGCAAATTTTGAAGTATTATCTATTTTTATTCTTGATGAGAATATTAGTAAAGAGACAGATTTTCATAAGTTATATTCCATAGTTGAATACATCTTTATCGTTACTCAACAGTTGAGAGGTGTCTAGGATACAAAATCCCACTGTATTCACTGTATGTTGACTCTCAATCAGCTTTTATTTTGCTAGAAAAAAGCACTACTTTAAAGGCTCTCTTCCAACAAAGCATTTGCCATGCAAACTATTCCTCAGCACAGTTATGCAAGAATCTTAAAACAAAGGCAGCCTTGTTTGATGGTCTTCTGATCATTAATATTAGGTAAGGCATAAAACTGAAAAACATCTGCTTGCCCCCATGGTCATGGAAGACAGAATTCCTATAGATAGTGAGGTCCTACCCAGATGTTCCTTGATGATGATGACATTTTTTCTGGTTGTATGAATCCCCATAACATTGCAGAGCCTCTTGAAAGAGATCAGTAACCATTCTAAAGGGAGTGGTCTAACTATCCATGCAGGAAACCCCAAGTGTATGAAGAATGGCTTTTGCCTGCATTCAGAGCTACATAACCTATGATGTACATCCCCTAGGCTGTATATCAGATAGATGTTGCAAATGGACGATGTGTTGGAACTAGAATTAAACAGGGGAAGGAGGACAGGAGGGTTTTTCTTTGAGAAATTGGAAAACTCCTTTAATAACCCCCAGGTTCTCCTTGACAAAGGCTTATATTTTAACACTAACATTCCATTGTTATTATATGGTGGTGAGTCATGTAATGCTATGGTCTCCAAGTAAATTAAAAATGAGTATCCCTCAGAAAGAAATGGGTTGGTGCATGGCAGGTGGGTAAATGCTGCAACACATAACAAGGAACTACAAGGAAGAATTAGAATAAGAAATCTCATCAAATAGTCAAGAGAAGAAGATTCTGAGTCAGTCATATGGTGGGAAAATTTAATTGCATTGTTTCATTCTGGCTCCTTGTGGCTGAGAAACCAGAGTTATTGCTTAGAGCCCAGATTTATTTAATGCTTAACCCATGATCTAGGTTGTGCTGACCAGAAACCTTTCAGACACAAAGATTAATGTAAAGAGTTTTCTCCTGCCATAAATCTCAGACAACCTACACGTATTATCTGGAAACTGCCTCTGTGCTGGCCAATCAGCTACCATTTCCTTGCCTTTTAAAAAAAACATCCTAAATAATGTGTAACTTACAGACAATGGAGGGGGGCAGTGAGCTATCCCTTTTTCTGCTCTCCTTTCTGCCTGATGACTTATTTTTTTTTCCTAAATTATTTCAGTTTTGGGTTTTGTTCTCTGCCACATCACAAGTAATGGACTATTGCTGAGCAACCTAGGGATTTCACTTTTATCCTCACAATGAGAAGAGAGTAAGGAAGATCTTCAGAATTTTGAATGAATTCCCTATGGACAACTTATGGGAAGATATGGTCAAGAGCTTCACAGTGTGGTCAGGCATGAATTGATTATTTCCTGCATTGAAAAGAATGATTCAGCCTACACCTCATTAAGCTCTTTAAATTCACATTAATGAAATCCCAGATCCATCTGAGTATATTTACTATGCCAGGTGATGAAGGTGCAAAGACCAAAAATGAGCCATCTCTGTCCCCAAGTAGCTTACACTGTACTAGAAAGATTTGCTACATATACAGATAATTGGGATTTAAGGTAGTGTTATAAAGGCAAAAATGAAATCAGACAAAGCATTTTAGAAAAATTTAAGGATGGAAAAAGCCCGATCAGCTGAAAAGATTGAGGAACACTAACCACAGAAAGTGACACCTGAGCTTGGGAAGAAAAAGGATTGAAGGTCAGATACAATGAAAGATTTCATTCCAGGCTTGGAAGATATGAAGATGGCAAGTTAAGGAGCCATTGGTAGTTCAGTTTTGTTGCAATGGAGAGTGTAGGGAAGATAACAATATCAAATAAAGCTGGAAAATTAGGTTGAAGTAAGATTTTGGAAGATCTTTAAAAGCGAAGCTAAAAAAGGTTTTTCCTAAAGTTGGTAGAGGAAACATTAAAAATGTTTTGTAAGGTAGGGGAAGGGACACAGTTAATCCTGTGCCTTGGGAAGATTTTTGGCAGCTGTGTGAAGGATAGATTTGGCCAGAGTAGACTGGAGACCAAGAATGATTACAATAGTCCAAGCAAAAAATGATGAGGGCCTGGACTAGGGTGCAGTAGAGAGGAAGGGTCAGATGTAAAAGATGTTGTGGCTGTGGATTTAAGAAGAATTGACAGAAGATAGAAAATGGGAATTGGAGGAAAGAGAAGAATTTTTAAAAGACTGAGGTTTTAAACCTGAATGACTATGACAGGAAAAGGGAAATGAGTGGGAGGGATAGGTTTAGGGGAAAGGTTATAGGTTCAGTTTTGGACATATTGAGTCTGAGATATTGACAGGACAGCCAGGCAGAGTTGCAGGACCAAACATAATGAAAAAAGATCTGGACTGGCTATACATTTTTGATTATAAGATTTGGGAGTCCTTCATTTCCCATTAGCTGGTCTGCTTAGTTTGACCGCAGGAACACCATGCCTCTCCCAGGATCAGCTCATTACCTGAAACCTCATCATCAGGGAGACTGATTCAGTTTTGGTTCTCAACACCTCCTCAACACCCTCGGAACTGCTTCTCCCCTCATATTGGAGGGCTGAAGGACCGGGCAATAAACTCCTCTCAAAGCCTCCCTTTACAGAGAACTCAGATTGTCCCAGCTAACTTTATTTCCAGTCAGCTGCTCTGCTTGGTACCCTCCGGCATCCAGCCCACCCCTTCCCCCTTTTCAGCTTCCTTTTGTGTATAGTCTTTCCCCATTATATTGTAAGTTCCTTGAGGGAAGGGACTGGTTTTCTTATTTTTATCCCCAGTACTTACCACAGTGCCTGGCACAAAGTAGACACTTAATAAAAGTTAATTGACTATTGACTACCATCAATAGATAAGACCACAGATGAGACTAACAAAAGAGAAAATACATATATATGCGTGTACACACACACACACACACACACACACACACAGATGGCTAGGACAGATCCTTTTTATGGAGGCAAACATGAATGGCAAACCTGGAAGAAAGACTGAATGAGCAGGAAGTGGTTGTTCACACATGGTTGTTCCATCTTCCAGGATGCCCCGGACCACTGATCTCACCCAAACAATACCATCCTTCAGATTCTCCACTTAGTTTACTGGCCACATCAACATATAATGAATGACAACATAGCCAACAGAGGCAGATTTGCCTTTAGTAAGTCTAGGGATGTGTGAGATCAGTTATTTATATGACTTTTTCTTCATCCTAGTGACTCACCTACATATTATGTTCTCCTACCCCTTGTTGGCTTTTGGCTTTTATTCACATATTTTAATATGTGGAGCGGAGCAAGGGAAGAAGTTGAGAATACTCATCTCTTACCAGCTAACTATTGTATTTCCTCAGAGATAGGGTGATTTTTATGTAAATGGACCTATGGTTTGCCACTAAATGTGAAAAACAGAGCATGGGGAAGTCAGAGGGAGCTGGAGAACTAGGAGGTGACAGAAATTCAGAATTTGTCAGAGGTACTGAGGCATAAAAAGGGATAAGTTGAAAAATGGCTTTTCTTGCTTGTTGACTTTGAGCCATTCCTGACTTTAAATATATATAATTTTAATAATCACCTCCCTCACCTCACCTCACCTCCTGAAAATACAAGGTGGCTCCACTAACAAATGGAGAAGTGAGGTCCTGTGAGCCAGACATAAGGTAATGAACAGAATATGGAGTCACTCCAGAAGGATTAGAGGCAGGAGAGGTTGGTGCCTGGTGCAAACTTATATTTTAGAGGAAAAGATATGTATAGCCAGCACAACACTTAAGAATCAGGTCTCCTGGAAACCGTTTTCTGATATAAAATTCTTTTTTTTTTTCTTTTTGGAGGGGGAAAGGCAGAGCATTTGGGGTCAAGTGATTTGTCCAAGGTCACATGGCTAGTTAGTGTTAAGTGTCTGAGGCCAAATTTGAACTCAGGTCCTCCTGACTCCAATGCTGGTGCTCTATTCACTGCACCACCTAGCCACCCCTGATATAAAATTCTTGACAGAATAAGAGATGCCCCATGATATTTCAGAACTCCGTGAATACGAAATGTTATAGCAAAAAGAAAAAAAAAATCTTCCAAATGTACCTCCCAGTGGGATTCCATAAGGCTCATCAAAGCCTTTCTTTTTCCTATGGGTGAAGCTTTGATGGTTCAGAATGAAGGCCAGCAAAATCAGGCTACAAATTGGGAAGCACTATAAGATAGATCATAAGGTTAAGAGCTTAATGACCGTCAAGGACCACTAACCAATTACATGTTGTTTTAGAAAAGACATGTATAAGGTCAGTGAGTCCAGTCTCTCACTCTATAGAGAGGACAGCTGAGGCTTGAATAGAGGTGAAGAGGTGAAGTCATTTGTCCAGGTCCCAGAGCTACTAAATGTCAGGAATGGGAATTTGAGGCCAGATCCTTTGGTTCCAAATGCAGGACTCTGTCCATTCCTTTCCTTTGCTCCTACAGGCTTTTACATGTCTATGTGCCCACCTGCCACCTTAGCTATGATTAAATCCCACTTAGTACCTACTAATTTTTAAGGATGAGAAATAAAACCCATTTCTTTTTAGTCACACTCAAATAGTTTACCCTGAGAGTTTAGATTCTTCAAAACCCCTAACACAAGCAAGAAATCATGCCCTTGCAGCTTTTTTGATCAGGAGATAAGTCAATATGTGACAACCCATGTTGTAACTGTGACCTTCTAGCTCAATTGGTCAGATTATAGTAACGGTGGGGTCATGCATTTAATCCTTGAATTCTCCAGTGAGCTCTGGTCTGTTCTGTAGTCACAGACAGCACCTTTAATCATTGCCAGCTGTCTTGAAAACGTGTGACCTTGGCTACAAGGTAAACTGAATGAGAGTGCAGTTGGCTCTAGGTAAATCCATCTCCACTGGTAAGAAAATACCTCAGAGACGAAACCTTCGGATGGTGAATCAGGAGTGTCATCTTTGCTTAGAAAGGACATCAACACCATTCCAGTCGGTCACTGGCTCTCATTATAATTTCCATTCATGAATTTCAGGGATGTGACATAGCCCTGTGACACTGACAGACTTAGTGAAGTAAATCTTCCAGGGTATTTATAAATACTGGTTGTTTGGCTGTCTGTAGTGATTCTGTTTTCCTAAGAGGTGTTAGGGGTGGGGGCAGAATACTGCATTTGATTTGAGTATCATATTTTTCTCCACTACAAACTCATTCAGTATGATGATGATGGCAGATGACCAACATACAACACAACTCATACTAGATGAGAAATCTTGATGGATTATCTGGTAACACTTCATAGAAGGAGGTACTAGCTCAGTAGAATGCCAGTCTGCTACCTGCAGTGGCTTTCATTTACTGAAGACCCAGATAAAGACATTGAGGTCTTTTCTATGATCTTGGAGAAGTTAACAAACTTTCCCAAATGTGAAAAAGATGAGAAGATATTACAGGGGAACTTGTGCCTTGATGATAGATGGCTGGCGGTGGGGGAACTTGTACCCTATATAGAGAAGGACAAATTGGGGCTTAAATCCTGTCTCTGACATTCACCAGCTAGATACTCTAGGACAAGTCACTTAGTCCTCAGCTTCCTTATCTGTAAAGTGAAAATAACATACCGTATATCTCAAAGAGTCAACGCAAGGCCCAGATGAGATGATATATGTTAAGAGCTTCATAAACCGCAAAGAACACTATTTTTTTTTTACAGATAAGAGACCTAAGACCAAATCCCAGCTTTGGCACTTAAAAGCTATGTACGTGACCACAGGCAAGCCACTTATCCTCTCTATCCTCAGTTTTCTCTGTAAATAGTATTTTCTGGAATATTGCATTCTCTGGAATGTAAATAATATTCTCTGGAAATAATAGTTGTACTACCTATCTTGGAGTGTTGTTGTAAGGAAAGCATTTTTCAGATAAGTCACATTAATGTAAGTTATTATTATAACATGCCACCTATTTTATTATTATAGGATTATATTAGTTTGAGATGATGATGATGTGATAACAATTTATGATATAGATAGCCTTTGCAAAGCAGATGTCAATATTAATTCCTGGATTTTAAAAAAACCTATTCTTCTTAAGGTTACATATTCCACAACTTCAGAAAATCTTAACTGGTTCAATAAAAAAAAAACCCAGACAGAGAACCGTGGCAGGTAAGTCCTTCTCTTCAGTGACATAATTTAGAATATGAATAATTTATATTATTCTAAATTAAGACATGTAGTAATCTAAATGAGTAATTTAGATTACTACATGCCTATATGTATAGAATGGGGTTCTGAATTCATGAAAGTGGGTCTATATTTCCTATTAGTAATCCGACAAAAATGTTTTCATGTCCTTATGGACACAAGCAAGTTATCAATAATCCACAAACCATCCCCCTTTGGAATGGACAGCTTAATCAAAATACCATATATAAGCATGCTAATTACTCTTTCCTCACTTTCGCTGTTAATAAGAGTTTAGTCTTTAGATATGAAATATACATTTGTGTTTTGCTAAGATTGAACATCATAATAAAAACCTAGGTTTTTACCTCCATAATTTCTGCATTGTGATAAATATCTATTTGGCAGCAGTCGTCAACCACATGAACTCAGGGAGGAAACACTTCTCTCATAACACAGCTCCTAAGATTTTATGAAAAGTCTATTTGCTTGGAAAATTGACGCTGCCTATATGAACTTTTGCTTTACCCACTCATTGCTTATTGTTCCCTGCCCTTTATTACCCTCATATAAAATCCCTTATATCTATAGAGTGCTTTAGAGTTTATAAAGTGCTCCTGCAACTATTATTTTATCTTCATAGCAACCTCTTGAGATAGATCAGGGAGACATTATTATTCTCATCTGACTGATGAAGGTACTGAAGCTTGGATGGCTTAAGTTCATTGCTCAGACTCACACAACTCTTGACTTCCATCCAGGACTCTTTCCATTAGATTGTGATGGATTCGGGTCTTACACTTGGCCAACACACCCTAGATTGCCTCCACCTTCTGTCTTCCTAAGTTTTTCCTCTCCATTTCCTCTCCTCCTATCTCCACAAAAAGCCTCACAAATTTCTGATGAATTACATTTACTAAACATTTATTAAATTCCTTCTATGTGTTAGGAACCTGAAATAACCATCTCAGAATTAAAAACAGTTCTTGCCTTCAAGGAGCTTGTGTTCCACTGGGAGAATACAACCCATACAAAGATAAGTGAATATCAAGATGAATCAGTAAGGCTTCTCACCTGAGAAGGTGGGGCCTGAACTGAGCCTTAGAACAAGATAAAGATTCTAAATGTGGAAGTCTTCTTCCAGATGTGAGCTTATGCAAATGAACAGAGAAGGAAGGTAGAGACAGAAGAGAAATGGAAACCAAACGAAGGGGAATTGAGAGATGGGACACTATTTGATTTCTATTCATATTACCTCTTGCCTTATGTATTGGAAAGAGAATGAAACTTAGAATTTTCATAAAATTTCAGAGTTGGTAAGGACCTGAGCACTTAAAGCTGGCAGTGTGATCTTGAATGAATCACAAATCATTTAATCTCACAGAGCGTTGATTTTATCATCTACAAAATGGGGATAACACTTGTCTTACCTACCTCGAGAGGGCTCTTCTGAAGATCAAACAAGATGAAAAATATGGAAAGTAAATTGAAAATTTTACAACGCTATAAGATTGTAAATTATTGCTATTCTACAATGTATTACTTATTTTCACATGGCTGCATTATGTGGACTCCAGTCTTGTTTGTGGTGTGGGTGTTTGCTCATTCATTCAATGTGTCTTTACCAGGTACCAGCCATGTGTAAATCATTCTGTTCGTTGTAGGGGATACACAGATGAACAAGACAAGGTCCCAATTCTCAAAGAACTTTCAGTCTTTTTGCATGACTTCATATTGTAAGGAGTTTTGTATCTCTTGCCTTTTCAGTGATGGGGGGAAGGGGTAGAGAGAAGGAAAGGATCTGGAACTGAAAATTTTTAAAAATGAATTAAAAAGGAAAGAGCTTACAGTCTAATAGAGCACTAGGAACAAAGCCTCTGTAGCTCCACCCTAGTAGGGACTGTCAAACAGACCAAATATAAAAGTGCCATAAGATACTTTAAAAAGGCCAAGCCTGCTAAAAACAGAACTTGGTGGAAGCAGTTTGCTTGTTTTTTAATCAGTAAGTCTAGGAAAAGTTATTTTCTCTTTTTCATTCCCTGTTCCTTGGGAAAAGGAAACCGCAGAAGTTTCAGAAGGCTGTTATTGCTAGGAGAGTATAAACTTGAGAGCAGTCATGGTTTCATTTTTTTCTTTAGTACTTCCAGCTTACCATGTGCCTTAGACCCTGCAGGCCTTAATAAATGGTTGTTGGACTAAAATAAATTTACTTGGCAGTGGATCTGAAAGCACTCCCTAATAGGCTTGGGAATTGTCCTTTGAGATATCACCTCATCCTAGGGCTGATTGAAAATGTTCCCTCTGGAATTCAGATAGAGTTGTAGGAATTACAGTTAACAAGGACCCTAGAGGCCTTCCGTACTAATGCCATCATTTTATACATAAGGCAACTATTTTCTTAACACATGAGAACTTTTTCTTAGCATTACATTGATTTTAAATTGTTAATATTTATGATTTTGAAGCATCGAATTTTAATACTATTTTTACCTAGAGAATTCCTGGGTGGTTTTAACATTGGAGCCAATACATTTTTGGCTTTTTCATATCACTCTACCACTGTCCTTCCCCGGCTTTGGGTTTCCCTCCTCTCCTCACTTTACTTTTATTTCTAGTTCTTACCTCTTCCTCCTCCTTCATTCCCTGGCAAATGAAAAGTCTTTGCTGAAAACTTTTGCTTACTGGAAGCTGTTGGAACAGGTATTTAAATAGCAAGGGGTAGCTAGGTAGCATAGTGGATATTATGCCAGACCTGGAATCAGGAAGACCCGAATTCCAATCTGGTCTCAAACATTTACTAGCTATGTGACCCTGGGCAAGTCATTTCACCCTGTTTGCCTCAGTTTCCCCATATGTAAAATGAGCTGGAGAAGAAAATGGCAAACTCATTCTGGCATCTTTGCCAAGAAAACCCCAAATGGGGTCATGAATAGTCAGACACAATTAAAATGACTGAATGAGAACCACCCATGAGCTGGGGGGCACCTACACTTAAAAGCAAACTTGAACAAGAGGGCAGCAACAGCCATCAGTTCCCATGTGTAGCCTGGGACTGTAGATGTAGAGTTGGAAAGTCTTCCAAGACCTTCCTCAAAGATCTTCTAGTCATAGTCATGGGTTTATCTATTGGAAAGAGCATCAGATTCAGAATTCTCATAAAATCTCAGAGTTGGTCAGTCATGGAATCATAGATGTAGAACTGGAAGGGGACCTCAGAGGGCAGTGAGTCCAAATCCCTCACATTACAGAAGAGGAAACTGAGGCCCAGAGAAGTTGAGTGATTTGCCCAAAGTCACAAAAATAGTAAAAGGCAGAATTGGGGTTTGAACCCAAGTCCTCTGATGTTAAACTATACTATGCTGCCTCTGATGGAAATTTTCCTGACTGCCTCAGGCTGGTTATCCAGGCCCTCTAGGGGAAAATTCAGCAGTATTGTTGTTCATTTCATGTTTCAGTCATTTTTGACTCTTCATGACCCACTTTGGAGTTTTCTTGGCAAAGAAACTGGAGTGGTTTTCCTTCTCCTTCACCACCTCATTTTACAGATGAGGAAACTGAGATGAATAGGTTTTAAGTCTAGGGTCACACAGCTAGTAAGTGTCTCAAGTCCTCCTGAATCCAGGCCTAGCACTCTATTCACTGCCATCACCTATCTGCCCTTCATCAGGCATAGAGTGAGACAATTCAGGCAGATCCATTGGAAGAGATATTTAAAGAGAACAGAGAGTGGGGCTGGAGCAGAGCCATGGAGGATATCCACAGTTACTGAGAATAACTTGGATAAAGATCCAGGAAACAAAGAGAGCAGACAGCCAGACAAGGAAGAGGAGAATCAGGAGAAAGAAACATCATGAAAGTCTTCAAGGAGAAGGAGGAGAAAGCATCAACAAGGCCAAATGCTGGAGGGAGGGCAAGTAGGATAAGGAATGAGAAAAGGCCCTCGTGTTGGTTCTTTCCCCATGAGGTTGTTCCTTAGACAGTTCTAGCCAGGAAGGTTATTGAATACTTTGCTCAAAATAGTTTTCTTCCCTCAGATGTGACACTTGACTGCATGGGCTTCCAATGGGAACTCCATCAACCTCAGCTTTTCCATTCGGGGACCCTAACCAAGCTCTACATACTTGCCCTGTCCCAGAAGAACACAGACCCCCTGAAAGAACTGGAGAAACTTCTGAGAGGTATCTTAGCATCTGATGCAGGACTGTTTTAGAGATGGTGGCATGTGTGTGTGTTGGGAGAGGTAGGCTGTGGTACACTTGAAGTTTAATTCTAAGCAGGAAGGCTCTAGTACAGACATTTCCCTTAGGCAGCTGGGAGATGAAGGGTTGATTGGCCCATTTACCAATAATTTTTTATTTGGACCTATAATTTCATCCATGTAGGGAGTTTTTGGTAAGGCAGTTCTCTCTTCTGATTCAGGTTGCTAACTATCCTTCAACTTATAGTCTTAGATAGGTCCTGAGGCCCCGGAGAAGTTAGATAAATGGGACTCATTTAGGATTACACAAAGAAAAACACCTAAGAGGTGTTTGTGTCAGTCACTCAGTTAATTAACAAACATCTATTGAGTCCTTACTTCTGTCAGGTATTGGCAAAGGAAGGATTTGAATTCAGGTCTTCTTGGCTCAGAATCTAGTTCTCTGTTCATTCCCATTCCACACTGCCCCTCCTTTCATATTTATATAGTTGTTTTACAGTTGATAAAATATTTTCAATTTCATAATTTTTTGGGATCCTCACAATAACCTTTAGAGGCAGGTGAAGTCACCAAGGTAACAAATGACAGAGATAAGACTTAAACCTAAGTCTTTTTGAAGTTCAAATTTGATTTCTTTTCAGTGTACCATGTTATATCTCTAAGGAAAAATGGTTTATGAAGTGTTGACTATAAAATTACATTCTGCCTTTTCTGTCTGTGGGTCTGGAGGCTCAAATTGAGCTGATCAAGTTTTAATCAGTCAAAAAGCCGCAACTCTCCTCCCTTATCCCTGCAGTCAACTGCATTCTCAGTTGGCCATGTGTGGCCATGTACTGCCCTTTGGCACTGTGCAGCACAGCCTCATGCCCAGCATGAGAAGCAGGTGTCCCGGAAAACCCACAGACACTGAAGTCCACCAACGTGCCTTAGGACTCAAGTTGTATTTCAAGTAGGAGGCAGCCAAACTCTGGGATACTGGAGCCAAACAGGTCATTGGAGGTGCTTAGCCTAATGTTTCTACTCCGTGGACTTAGAGAATGAGCCCCCACATTCTTCTGATGAAGAGTAGGGAAGACAACCATGGAATCCCATGTCATGAATTACTACTGCCTATTTAGGGAGAGAGAGGCTACCCTATCAGGAATACTATACTAGCATTAACAATTCCCTTGAGCTGTAGATAAATAACTGTGGAATAATGGTTTGGAAGATTAACCACTAAATGAAGTCAAATAGCTTCCCTGGGCCTCAGTTTTCACATCTGTAAAAATGAGGGAGTTGGACTCAATGACCTTTGAGAGCCCTTCCAAACTCTAGATCTGTGGTCCTATGATTCTCACAGAGAAGCTAGAAACCCTAATTTAAGTGTTTCCCTTCCATAAGTCTCGAGTGTATTTGTCCATACCTCCCTAGTGAAGGATCCAAAACTTATGTCCCCATTGAATCCAATTTACTGGTTTGCCTATGGAGGGTGCTCCATTGATAGTGCTATCCAGACTAGGTGTCCTTAATTTTTTTGTGTGTGCCATGGCCTCCATTGTAAGTCTGGTGAAACCTAAGGACCTCTCTGCAGATTATATTTTAAAATAAAATAAATAATAAACCAATTACATAGAAATAGTTATTGAAATATTTCTTAGAACAAGTTTATGGACCCTGGGTTAAGAATCTCTGTGTTATGCCCCCCTTCCCAAACAGTTTCAAAGGAGGAAAAAAACCAACAGTACTAATAAATTGGCAGCTTTTATGGCATCTCACAACTTCATTTTCAGTGTCGAATCTAAGTTCCTTGAAGAAAAAGACTTTTTCATTTTTTTTCATGTCCCTCAGGCCTTCCTCAGAGTATCTGCCTAATAAATATTTATGGAATTAAGTTGACTTTTTGCTGGGTCTAACCTATTAAGTCACCCAAACTAATTTGATTGGCTTTTTTGCCTCTGACTTCTGCTTGTTGTAGTTGGAAGTTATTAAGAGGTGGATGCCTTTGGAGGTGCAAGTTTCTCATTTCCGTGGTTAAATGTAGGTGCTTTAAGCACTTATTAACTTGAGCACCTGCTCCAGGTACAGTCCAAGGAGGAAGGATCACTAACATCAAGTCTTTTCTGTATGTAGAAGGGTCTACCCCCAATAACATTTTATAGGTTTTAGAGCCCAACAGGACCTTGCAGATGAACTAGTCCAAAACCCTCATTTTATAAATGAAGAAATTGGGACCTAGAAAAGTTACGTGATTCGTCCAGTGTTGTACTGGACAAGAATTTGAATTTAGGTCCTCTGACTCCAGATCCAGGATTGTACCATGTTTATGTAAAGTGTTAGGAGATGTCAGGCATCACAGGATATAGGGATAGGGGCTGGATCTGTGATTTCATGAAATTAGTGAGTAGATTCCCTCTTATTATGGCAGGTTGGCACTGTGTCTGCAATGGTGGTCTTAGAGAATTGCTTAGAATGCCGAGAGGTTAATTAATTTGTCCAGAATCATACACTCTACATATGTCAAAGACAAGACTTGCAGGCCATTCAGGCTCCAAGGCCAACTTTCTATGCATTGTGCCATAATATTATAATAATGATGATTTCTATGTCTCTTCCAAATTTTACTGCTATTGGATGGGTTTAGGGTTAGGATTTCACTCTCTACAATGTCATTGATTTCATCAGCTCCAATGGGTTCAATCATCATCATCTCTATGTAGTTGATTCACATATATATGTATGTGTGTGTATCCCTAGTGTCTCTGATCAACTTGGAGCATCTCCAGCTGTCTGTTGGCCATTTCAAACTAGAAGATCCTATAGACATCACAATTTCAACGTATTCAAAAGAGAACTTAATATCTTTTCCCCCAAATCCTCTTCCCTTCTGGACTTCCCTGTTATTATGGAGGGCACCACCATCTTTCCTTTGACTTCAGTGTCATCCTCAATTCCTCATTCTTAATCTCCCCACAAATCTAATCCTACCTAGTCTTCTTACAACTTCATCCCTTCTATGGATTCTACAATTCAGTTACATTGGCCCACTTTTAGAACCTTGAACACACTCTATCTTCCATCTCCATGCCTTTGCACTATCTGCCTCCCATGTCTGAAATACTCTGCCTCCATACATCCACTTCTTTGTTCCCTTGGCTGCCTTCAAGACAACTCATATTCCATCTTCTTCAAGAAATCTTTACCAATCCCTCCCAGCTGCTCTTGCCATATTACATTCATCTACTTGGTATGTATCTTTTCTGTACCTAGTTATTTACAATTAGTCTCCCCAACTAGAAGGTGAGTTCCTTGAAAGCAGAGACTATTGTTCACCTTTCTTTGTATCACCAGCACTTAGGACCTTGCTTGGCACATAGTAAGCATTTCATAAATGCCTGTTGATTGAATGACCAGCTGACTGGGTTTAGGGTTTAGGGTTTAGGGTTTAGACCTTCAGTTACCCCATATATAAGAAAAAAGAAAGGTGGGTGGTAAATTAGATGGCTTTTAAGTCCTCCGTAGGTCTAAATCTATGATGTTAAGTCTCTGAACAGGTGGGAGGAAATCTGACAGCCAAGTTGATTGCCATGGTTGGCTATATTCCTCTTGCTTCTGCACTCTACAGTGAAGGTCATATGACTATGACAGTCAAATCAGAGAGTAGTAAGACTTTGCAAGCTTCGATATTGGTCATTGCCTATTGCCTGAGGTGTGGGGAGAGTGGACTCTCATGAAAATATCTTGGAACATTGACTGTGACTGGTACAGTATTGTTTGCACAATTCTTACCCGATGTGTCCCACTTAATTTCTTAGCGGAATCAATCGAAGAACAGCCAAAAAAGGCTCCAGTAAAGAAGATAGCCATTTCCTTGAAGATTAATGATCCTTTAGTCACTAAAACCGGTAATGTAAACGGCCTCTTTTGTTTTTTTGAGAATGCCATTGAATCAGACTTCTATATGTATGAAGAACCAATGTTAAATCCATTCATTCAAATGAACTGAATAGATGAAAAGGACAAAGAAGCCCACAAAATAAAAAATAAATAAGCTTTTAATTTTAATCTGAAAAATAAAAATAAAAAATGAACAAGTACATAAAGTTGACTAAAGATGGATGTGGCATCTTTGGCAAGGAAAAACCATGGAATTTAAGGAAAAACTACAATATCAGGCAGATGTCTCCAGAAAAACTTACTCCCTCAGGGCACAAGCAAACATTTGGCTTGGGAAGTCCTTCTACTTTGACCTGCCCCATGAATTTTCTTCTTTAAAATGACTTACTAACATGTCCATTGCTGCTCAGTTTCCAGCCTTGCCCAAAGTGGGCCCACCCTGAGATTATTCTTTATCTCAACACTTCCATTATCAAAATGAAATCCTTTCATTTCAAGGTAATTCAGGCCGTTTTGGTGAAGTGTCATCATTTATCTCGAGGCTGTACCCATAAACCCTCTTGATTTGACCATTTTGATAGTTGATCAGCTGGGAAATCAGATCGGGGTGGGAAACAATTGATGTGGTTGATGGTTGAACTAGTTGGGCACATTCTCACATTCCCAAAGGAGCATTAAATACACCAGAGTTTCACAATGATGCTGTTCATTAGGTCATTAAATTTTGGACAAGGAAAATACATTTTAAACTCCATCCAAGGAGAATTGATTATTTAAGCACCCCAAACACATGGTCAGTAAGTGATCTCACAGCATGTACCTTGGAATCAAGGTAAGAGGGAATGTTAGGTATACATTTGGGTTACTCTCTTTTTGTACCATCTCTGCTTTCCAGCATTTATTCAATAGGGAGCGAGCAATTCAAATTCCCCCTCTTCTGTTTGACCTGGTTTTCCAAATAAAGGCCTAAAAGATTTAAATTTATGACAAAAAGTTGTCTACACTAAACTCTGCTCATGGACAGTTGGTCACTGACATTCCATCATTCCTGTCCTCCTTAAGGTGAAGAGGCCAGTGAATGACAATCTGGGCCTATTTGCAGGCCTTTAGATGCCAGCAATTGAGGGTTTCATCTCCAGGCAACCTCATGCTGAAGCAATTTTCTCTTTGACCGTTGCTTCCTACAGCCTTTGCCACGGCCCTGAAGAGTCTATACAGCAAAGAGACAGAGGTGCATATGGAGGATGTCCTGGGCGTTTTGGCATCTGCAAACATTCTCCAGTTCCCTAGTCTGTTTCAAAAGTAAGGAAACACTGGTAGGAAGGTGGATAGGGTGGCCCTCAGCAAAAATTTAAAATGGGATCCTGATGCCTTCCTACTTCTCCAGTGTTGTAACATCCTGATTTTTCTGCCTCCTGCACCCTCCGGGTGCCCCTGTGCTGCTCCCAGGTGGCCCATCTGACTTGCCTTCCCTAGGTAGTGCCTGATGCTTTGGCCCTATCCTTTCCCTCTCCTAAAGCCAGTGGGAGGGGATTTGAGGCAGATGAGTAAATGTTATGTTGTAAAAAGAGCGTTGGCTTAGACTTCTGAAGATCTAGGTCTAAATCCCAGCTCTAGTCCTTGCTACCTGCATGGGATTTGTCAAATTAATTTGCCTCTCTGGGCCTCAGTTTCCTCATAGTAAAATGAAGGGGCTAGACCAGGTAATTTCTGAAGTTCCTTCTGATGATGAACTCCTCTAGTTTTATGGAAGATGGGGCAGAAAAAAATAGAAGGCGTTATGTTGGCGTCAGAAGATCTGGGTCCTAGTTCATACTAGATCACTGACGCACTGTCTAATGTGGGGTTATGATTACACATTTTGTCTTTGGCATCACTTTCCTTATGTGAAAAATTATGACCCAATATACTTGTGTTATGAATTCATTTCTAAAAGTAATATTTCAGGTGTCAGTGGAGTTTTTAAACAGAAGAATCTTCTCCTTTGCCTATTAAGTCATAAATAATACGCAATTCCTCCTGTTGCTCAAACTGAACCTGTTTGCCAAGTTCTCAGCAAATAGTCTCTTATTCATTAGGGACAGAGAGAGGGACTGGACCTGTGACTTCACTGATACAGGGAACTCCCAAAAGAGGAATCTCCCTCTACCAATGCAGGCCAGCACCTTCTCTGAACTTCAAGACTTAGAGAGTTGTTGATGAGCCAATGGTCACACAGCCAAGGATGTGTAAGAAGAGAGACTCAAACCTAAGTCCTTTTGACTGTGGGGCCAGCTCTTTACACAAGATGCTATGATTTCCTCCCCCTCATTTATTAACCCTCCCTGTTTAGGAATCCCAAATGGCACACTTACAAGACTCTGGGGGTCACCCTTCTGGCTGTTGGCAATGCAGATGGAATTAGGAGGCTAGAAAGGAATAGGATATCTTCAAGTGAATTGACCAACAATCTGAATACTTGATCCTTTTAAACACTACCTGGTGAATTCTGCTGCCAATTAATCTCTACCCAGAAGGAAGTCAGAGATTTTTTAGATCTGAATTCAATTCATTAAGCAGCTAGATGGTACAGTGATTACGTACTCTGGATGTGGAATCAGAAAGATGAGTTCAAATCTGGTCTGAGATACTTTTGCTATCTGTGTGACCTTGAGCTTTGCAAACCTTAAAGGGCTATCTGAATACCAGCTATTACTATTAAACATTTATTTAAGAGGCTTGATCCATTTAAAGCGTGGTTATAGGGAGATAGCATTCAAGTCAGTTTGTATCTAAATGCCATTTGAAATGTGGCCAGAGTGTTTTCAGACAGGAAGGCAGAGATGTTATTTATAGTTTGTGCATAAAGTCATTGAGTTGTAATGGAAAGAGCCTGCCTGGTATGGGGGTCACAAGACCTAGGGTCTTGCTTGGTTCTGCCATTGACTGATTATAAGAATCTGACTTCTCTAGGCCATATTTTTTTTTGTCTATATATGGGGTTAATCATTTCTACCCAGCCTGTTACAAGGGCTTATTAAAGATAAAAAGAGATGTGTATGAAAGCAATTGGAAAAGTTGTGTTCTAAGAATCTGGGGTGTGAAGAGTTCCTTGCATATTCACAATTCTAACCCCCCATTCTTCATACACTAACCTTAAAGTAGTTGGTGATTGCAAGTAATTTGGCAAATAGGTAATTCATAAGTGTGTATACATATGCATAAGTATATATGTATTGTATTATACATGCATGTATATATGTATGTGAATTATGTATAATGTATGCATATACACACATATGAAACATCCAAAGTTGCTGTGAATGACATTTTATCTCTTCCCAGTACGACCTCTTTTCCTTTCCTATTCTGCCATTTTATCGGACTGGCGTTGTTTGGCTTTCATTTTCAAAGAGGACCGTGACATCAGGAAGGTGATGCCATGACTTACAGGTGAATTGGATTTAAGTGAGGGAAGAATGTGCAAAATCGCCAGCCTCACTTTCTTCTCTGGAGCCATCTAGGTTCATTGGCAAGATATAGATCAGGATACTTAAATGGTGAGTATCTCAATTTTATAGGAAATTGTTGGCTTTTCCATCTGTGACTGGTCTCTTCATCTAGGCTCTAAAAGTCTCAAGGGTAAGGGCTATGCTTGTCCCCCCACTTCAATATTCTGTACATTGTAGGATTTAGATGGCATTTTTGTTTTGTATTGTTTTAAATCACCACTATAACCAGTAGAAGGGCAGCCAGGTGGCACAGTGAATAGAGCACTTGGCTTGGAATGAGGAAGACTTATGTCTGTTCTCTTCTGATATCATTCCTAACTTTGAACTAAAATTTGAGAATATATCTAAATTTTGAGATTTGTTTCCCTATACCTTTCACCATATGACCTTCATATGGATTCCTCCCCTTTCTCCCTCCCTCCCCCCCACCGGCTTTTTTTCCCCACTTTTAAAACAGAAGAGAAGATTATAAATTATGCAGTCCAATTAAGGCCCATGGAAGTGAAATCATTTGTCTAAGATTTGGGCAAATTTGCCGCTAGCTAGGATTATGACAGTCAATTGATAGTAAGAATGGTTTAAGGTCAGAGAGAAGGAGCAGACATGGGCCAAGAGGTGAGCTATGTTTTACCTTTTTTGGGAAATTTGATGATGCAGGGAATTAGGTAGAATTCTGATAGCAGCAAGGTCTAGAGGCTGAAAAGAGATGATCCCCTTGGTCCTTCCTATATAATCTTGGAGTTGCAGAGTCATCTAATTGAAAGGTACCCTAGAGGTCCCCAAATGCAAGGATTTATTCTGCATCCTCTTGGGTCTGATTGCAGTGCAGCTTAGGTATCCAATTCATGAAGTAGCTATGATAGAGGTTACCAGGTGTCAGTCCAGTGATTCATCCAGCAATGTGGGAGTTGGAACCTCAGTCTCTTGGCTAGATAAATAGCTAGGTGACATTTAAACACACATGTCCCAGGGAAAATGTTTTTAAGGCTATTTAGGTTCCTTTATTCTGAGTCATAATGTTAGGGCTAGAAAAACATGAGAGGTCCTCATGGCAATCTTCCTGTCTCCATCCTCTCTCTCTCTCTCTCTCTCTCTCTCTCTCTCTATCTCTCTATCAATGGGAGCCTATAAAATTATGAAAGATCTCAGGGGATATAGAATCCATCTATATTTCTATAGAAAGGCACAGACATTGCGATCAAGAAAGTAACAGTCTAGGTAGACCATTATTTGTAACAATAACAGTTCATATTTGTGTAGCACCTTACAATTTGAAGTACTTTATATACATTATTTAAGTCAGTCCTCACAACAATCCAGTGAAATGAATGCTATAAACATGTTTATTCTCAAATGACATTTGAGGAAATTGGAGCTCACAGTGGTTAAGTGACTTGGCCAAGGTCATGAAGTTAGTAACTAATAGTAACGGTACTATAGCCCATATCTCCTGATACTAAGGAGATGTTTCTTCCATTGTAAAGTCAGTCCAAAGAGTTTAGTGACTTACTAGGGAGAGGGTAGGAAATGGTTAATGAAGTTAGAAACATAGGAGAATCATGGCTGACCTCATAACAACTGAAAAGAAAATTGCTGGAGCTGTCAAGGGCTTCTAATATTTAAAACTGGAAGCAACCTTAGAGATTACTGGGTCCAGTTCCATTCATTTTATAGACGAGGAAATTGAGACCCAGACAGATTAAACAATTAGACAGGATTACATAGGTTTAAGTGAGAGGTATGGGTAGCATTTGAACTCAGGCCATCGAATCATAGACCAAGATTGGGGAACCTGCGACCTTGCAGCCCCGTGTAAGGGGCCTCCTTAATAAAAGGATTTGTTTTGTAAAACTTGGACTCAGTCAAAAAGTTACACCCAAGGACCTAGAAGGCTACATGTGGCCACCAGGCCTCAGGGTGTCCCACTCCAAGTCATAGACTCTTAGGTTTGGAAGGGACCTTAGAGACCATCTGTTCCAAGCTGTATCTGAACAAGCATTCCTTCAAAATGGCCCCAATGAGAGCCTGAGAAGGGAGCTGAATCCACTGCCTACTCAAGCCATTTATTCTACGTTTCGTAGCTTTGATCATTAGTAAATTTTTCCTTATGTCAAGTTAAAATTTGCCTTTTTGTAACATCCACTCATTATTCTTAGTTAGCTATTTCTAGTTAGCTCTAGGCCAGGCCTAACAAGTCCAATCCCTCTTGTACAGGACAATCCCTGCCCCCTACCTCCTTCCATCCACACCCTACCCTTCTTGGCAAGAAATATCTTCAATTCCTTCAACCAGTTCTCAGATAGCATGGTAGCCACTCACCATCTTGATTGTTCATTTCTGAACACTCTATATCTTATCAGTGTTCTCCCTAAATTGTGGTGTCTAGACATGAATATAGTGGTCCCAAATGTGATCTGACCAAGGTATAGTGTCCAGCAGGGTCAAACTCATGCCCCTGAGGCTCACAAAATTCTCTAGTGTGATCCAACCACATTAAATTGTAACTGGAAAATGTTGGGAATTGGGAAATAAATAAATAACTTATTTCCAAAGTAATATTCCCAAATAATTGAGAAATAAATTAAATTGGGAAATAAATAAAAAATACAGTGCAACATAGATAATGTTAACTTGAAGTTTTCTAAGTCAATGTGCTGAGGTGGAGATCTATTCCTATTTGAGTTTGGCTTCACTGGTGTATATAGACTATGACCTCCTCTTGTACATTGAACCTTTCTTAATGCCAACTAAGATAAGTGACTTGTCCAAAGTCACACAGGACTGTGGCGCCCCCTAGCGCCCAGAGTTCAGTTTTCCCGCTAACACCCTCAGATCACTTTCAGCTGAACTCTAGCCCAACCATGCCTCTCTGTCTTGTACAATGATGCCAGGGAATCATGGAATTAAACAATTTGGAGTCTAAAGGGACCTTAGAGATTATATAGTATAGCTCCCTCGTTTTACAGATGAGGAGATTACATGGAAGAGGAGTCACAGAATCACAGCATCTTGGAGTTGCAAGGATGGAATGAAGCAACGAAAACAAATGTTTATTAAGAGCCCACTATGTGCCAGGCACCATGCTAAATGTTTTGCAAATATTGTCTCATTTGTTCCTTATAATGACTCTGGGATGTAGGTGCTATTATTATCTCCATTTTACAGAAGAAGATAAAGTAACTTGCCCAGGATCACACAGCTAGTCTGAGGCTAGATTTGAACTCAGGTTCTCCTGATTCCAAGGAGAGTACTCTATCTACTGTGTCACCTAGCTACCACTGAAGGGACCTCAATATTAGGAATGTATTAAGAATCTAGGTTCTTATTTTCTAATACGGAAGCCCATCTCCAGGTTTGTGTGGACCAGGTTTCAGCCTCAAAAAAAGACTAACCTCTAAAGAGAGTTGCTAAGCTTTTATTCTCATTGTCTCTCATTCATTACATTTCCACCCCAGAATAAGATTCTGGATAAAATTTCTAACACAAAATTTAGGTTTGGTTAATGTCCAAGATCTCTTATAATAACAGAGAGAAAGAGAGAGAGAGACAGACAGACAGAGAAGAGAGACAGAGAGAAGAGAAAGAGAGACAGAGAGACAGAAAGAGAGAGAGAGAGTGAGAGAGAGAGGTCCTTTGGAATCATGGTTGGTCATTATGTTCATCAGAAGGCTTACGTCTCTGAAAGTTGTTCATTTTTACAATGTTATTAATATAAATTATTCTCCTGGTTTGTTCAATTGACTCTGAATCAGCCCATCCAGGTAATTCACATTTTGTCTGAAATGGTCTATGTCTCCATTTCTTAGGTCATCAGCATTCCATTCCACTCATAGACTATGCTTTGTTCAGCCATTCCACAAGTGATAGGAATCCCCCAAATTTCCAGTTTTTTACCACCATAAAAAGAGTTGTTATAAATATTTTTGTATATATGGGTCATTTTCCTCCTTAATTTCTTTGGGGAGTAATGGACCTAGTGCTGATATTGCTGAATCACAAGGTATGCATACACACCTTACTAACTTTATGGACATAGTTCCACGTTGCCTTCCAGAATGACCCTCCCAATTCATAACCCTACCAAGGGTCCTTCAATGTGCTTATTTGCTCTCAGCTGTTCCAACATTAGTAATTTTCCCTTTTTTGTCAACTTAACAAAATTTCTTTAACCGAGAGAAACAAACAATTGCTGATGTAGTAACTACAGACCTTGAATTAGTCTTTTGTGTTATGGCAGTTAGGTGGCACGGTGGGCAGAGTGCCAGACCTGAAGTTAGAAAGACTTAACTTCCTGAGTTTGTCTGGCCTCAAAACTGTAACCTTGGGCGAGTTACTTAACTCTGTGTGACTTGATTTCCTCATCTGTAGAATGAACTGGAGAAGGAAATGACAAACCATTCTAGTATCTCTGCCAAGGAAACTCCAAACAGGGTCATGGAGAACGAGACATGACCAAAACAACCTGAACAACCACAAGTGCAATCAAACACTGAATTTGTTCATATGAAGATTAAAATCAATGCCAGTTTGGAATGATGGATGAAGCTATAAAGGGGATGCAACATATAATAGTGATAGCTCCAACCTAACCTGTTCAAATAAATCCCTGAGGACAAAAAATGTGAGACAGAATGAGGAAAATACATTGATATGGAATGTCACAATTCATTACAGAGATGCTTCGTGGATATAGAATAACTTTTACAAGATAGCAGAAAAGTCATGAAACCACCTTAACCAGCAAACACTTGATCTCCCAGTGGAAAGCCAAGGGCAACACTGATTTAGGAAAACTAAATTTAGGGAAGAAAACCACAGCTGGTTTGCAAATCTTTATAGAGGAGGATAATAGGAGATTCTGAGTAATGTTGTCTCACAAAACAATGAGAAGCAACAGGAGGACAAAGAGTTTTGCAGATAGCTTAGTATGAAATGCACTTAAATCAGATTATCTGAAAAACATTTAAAGATGAAACTTGAAGAAGATCAATAAATAGGTGAAAATCCAAGCATTTCTATAGCAGACTGGTGTTTTGTTTTTTTTTTTTACTAATGAAAGCGCGACCACCATATTTGGATTTCATGAAGAAGTGGAAATATCCCTAAAGACAAAGGAAAGAGGGACTGAACTTAAACATGTATACACAGAGGAAATTCATACCAGAGGCAACCCAGTTTTGGAAACATTGAAGCACAGATTCTCAAGATATTCCAAAGAAAGGAAGTCACAAAATGATTTTGGGGAAAAATAATCAATTACTTATCTGCATGTCTATTTTTATATGCATAAAATTTATTTGAGTGATCTATATAGAAATTGAGGGTATCCTTAATGAAAAGAGAGAAAAACAGGCAAATTTGCACAAATGATATTCTATAGCAGATCACATCTTTGCAGATCCTACTGTTTACTATTTGGTGATTATTTTTAAAGTATTTGACCAGCAGAATGAAATGCATTCATATAGGCTGTCTTCCAAAAGAGCGTCTTACATGCATATGTTAAGATCATACAAGATTTCTTCAAAGACTTCTCAGCAGGAAATCGCTGCTCAATAACCCTCTAACAATAATAAGTGAGTGACGTATAGCTCAGTTCAAATGGTTCCTCATACTTTAGGCCTTTCTAAATACTAGTTGCTAGTACTTCACCTACCAAAATTATTATATAAATTTCGTACATATAAACATATGTATGTATACATCCATAGAGACAGATATGCTCAGTCATTTTCAGTTGTGTTCGGCCCTCCATGACCACATTTGGGGTTTTCTTGTCAAAGACACTGGAGTGGTTTGCCATTTCCTTATCCAGCTCATTTTACAGTTGCAGAAACTGAGGCAAACAGGATTAAGTGACTTGCCCAGGGTTATACAGTTAATAGGTCAGATTTAAACTCGGAAAGATGTCTTCCTGACTCCAGGTCTGACATTCTATCCATGGCACCACCTAAATGCCCAATAGATATGTGTGTTTGTACATGTGTGTATATGTATAAATATATATGTGTGCATGTATATGTACACATATATGTATATGTGTGCATCTATACATACATATATATGTACGTTCACTAGACTCTTTATTCCTTAAGGATGAGGAGTGTTTCACTTTTGTCTGTATTTTCAGTGCTTGGAACATTATAGGTGCTTGATAAATATTTTTTGGTTGATTTTACATTCTTCTGACTATATCAAACGATGCAGAAAACAACAAGATATATGTTCACCTAAGCTGTTCAGCTCTTCAAGGAGAATATCTACTACAGAGTCCAAATAAAAAAAAAAGAATTCCTAATAGGTGATGAAGTTCTCCAAATGTTCTCTTATGTGGATAACACTGGGCTGGTAGCTCTGAAATATTACAGAACCTATCAAGTGAAATATGCAACCATTAAAAAGAATTTCGTGTAATAGTCCACAGAAAAAGAACAATGTGTAAAGTCAATTTTCCAAACTGTGTAGTATATGAATCTGTGTAGACAGTTCAATGAATTAGTGATATGTATATAAGCCCTGAACACATACTGTTGATGAGCAGTGTGTGGGACCTAGACTTGAGTAGGAGAAAGAGAGTAGATTGACCCACATTTGGGAAATTGCGCAATGCTGTCAACAATTCCAAACTACCTCCTGAAACAAAAACCTAGCTTTTAGCATCAAATTCTATTGGTGATGCTATATGGTTATGAATTAACAAACACCTCTAAAGAATCAAAGTTATGGGTGATGTAAAAGGTAATGGAGAGACTTAAGCTGGGTATAAATAAGTTATAGCAGATTACCAATGAAGACTTATGTCCAAGAGGTAGCATAAAATATCATCGAAGTGGCATTTATTTGGTTTTCCAAACAAACTGGTCCAGGTGAACCAGCCAGGTATTGAATGTGAAGATTAATTTACAGCCAGTCTAAACCCTTTGTTGGCACTCACATAGTGTTAAAAGATCCAAAGGAAAGTCTCTAGCCTATAGGTCAGACTCCCTATGGAGTATTTTTGGGAAGACACAGATAAAGCTAAACAAAATGAGAAGTTATAATTGGGTTTCAAACTTCACCAACTTCACCATTCACATGAGTACCCTCATTGATGTTAACAGATGCATACAAATATAGAAGATATACAGTTTGAAGGCAATAAATTCCTTATATGTAAATATCAAAGATGTACAGTTTGGAGATAATAAATTCCTTATATTATATTCTTGTGTAAAGCATGAATTCATTATATCTTTCATAAACTGATTTCTTTCAATAATAAAACGACTTTTTTGTTATCTGATTTCTCATAAGCTTAGAAAATTGGGATGGGCTGGGGAAGAGGCCATGAGTCTGTGAGAGCTACTGTTACAAACAAAGCAGATGACATCACTCTGCTTTGTAGAAGGCTCCTGGAAACTGCACTGCCACTGATGGTTTATTTTCTACTCTTTTGCTTATATTTTGTTGTTTTTGATGAACTAGCAATTACTGTCAGGTGGTTAACCAAGCAGGGTAAGATAAGAAAACTGCCCAAGGGTAGAAATTCTACTTCTCTTGTGAAAGTACAGAACAATGTTGCATTTTTTTTTATCTTCCAGAGTATCTAGGTTGGATTTCTTTTTCTTTATTTAAAAATGTCATTGGAATCTAAAGCTCTCAACAGTTGTCCGATGTTTCTACCATGAGGATACCCCTCTCAAGTGATGTGGTATCCAGAGCATTAGAAGTCCTAAGTGTATACACTAGTCTTGCTACTTGCCACATGAACCTAGGCAAGTCCCTTAACCTCCTCAATCCTGAGTTTCTCCAAATGTAAGACAGTTATACTATTGCTCATCTTGTTTATTTCATAGGGCTGTCAGAAGAACATAAAATAATATGTATGAAGGGAGGAATTCATTTAATCTCTTTATAAAGAGTTAAATTTAACTTCTTGTGTGTAAATATTCCTATTTTTGCCTTATGTTTTCTAGGATATATATGAATTATTCATAATAATTCACATTTATATAGAATTTTAGAGCTTACAAATTTCTTTCCTTATGACTGTATTGCAAGAGTGGGGTGATACAGTAAAAGGAGCACACTGGACTAAAAGGCAGAGAATGTGGAATGGAATTCTAGCAGTATTTATTTGGGACCTTGAACAGGTTGCTTTTCCTTTCTGAGACACAGTTTCCCCTTCTGTAAAATGAGTGAACATATTATTGGAGGAACTGAATAAAATCAGTCTTGATATTGTTGCTATAAATGAAACCAGAGGACAAAAGGACAGTGAGACCAAATGGAAGGATGGCTCACTTGTCCTCCTCAGAGACACAAATCAAAGAGCCAGAAGAGTTGATTCTATTGGGTGTCTAAAAGTAAGAAGATATTGCATTAAAGTTATGGTTCACCAAAAAGATAATGTGGTCAAGAATGTGCTGCACATATTAGCAATGAAGAATTACTGAGAAGAAGTAGAATTAAGGATGTCATCAATGAGATATATGATGGGAAAAAGAAATGGCATGGTCATAGAACAAGAAGAAAGGATAATGAGCATATGTGTTCTGCTGGTCTCTGCAGAATGCAGAGAGATGCTGAGGAAGGTTCCCCAGCACATCAGGTGAATGACAGGGAAGATTTCTGAGCAGATGTAGACAAGACCGACAGCATGAAAAGGCACAGATGGGTTGTGCACCATTGGAGGGAGTACCTACGTTGATGAGATCCCAGATTCTTCAGAACGTCAAAGAAGGCTCTTTCTGTGAGGTAGGTAGGGCAAGTATCAAGATCTCCATTTCACTGATGAAAGTACTGAGACTTAAGTCAAATGACTTGCTCTTGGTCACATGGCTTATACATCTTGAAATCAGGTCTTCTGACTCTAAGAAGGTCTGTGCTCCTCACAGAACAGAGTACTATCTCTCTTAACTAGCAATCAGGATTATAGCAGTCACAAAGCTTGGCATTTCTCCAGCCAGAGTCCTACAAAGAGCTCAGCATTTTCATTTGTGTTACCTTCCTTTGATGAAATTTATCATGCCATCTCTAGAGACAGAAAGAGAATTAGAGAAATGTAAGGTGACTTGCCCCAGATGTCATGGTCATCCCTCTTCTTTTTTTTGAGGAGGTCCATTCCTATGATTTCATTGATGTAGAGAATTTCCAGAGAGAAATGCACAGCATTTACATAGTGCTTTAAGGTTTGCAAAACACTTTTACATATGTTACCTCATTTTATCATCACAACAATGCTGGGAGGTAGGGTGATATTATTATCCCCATTTCATAGATGAGGAAACTAAGGCAGAGGTTAAGTGATTTGTCCAGAGTCATACTGCTGGTAAGTGTATGAGGTCAGATTTGAACTTTGGTCTTCCTGTCTGCAAGTTGTGTGCTACCTTCTATACTACCAACCTGTCCAGAATGTTAATTGCATCTATCTATATGGATCTGCAATTTATTACAACTTATGTTCTTAGAATATTTCCAGGGACATTAAGAGGACACAGTCAGTATGTTTCATAGGTAATATTTGAACCCAGGTCATCTTGACTCCATCTTGACTTTTTATCCACCACACCATGCTGTATCAACTTTAAAAAAAATTTAAATCATGACACTTGATTGTGATCTCAGGAATCTTTTATAATAGAAACACTCTTGATTCTCTATTTCTAGGTGTGTGTTCTTGATGAAGGATGGAATTTCTCCTTGTACCATTCAGACTTATTACTTGGCTGCCTGCAAGGTAACTTATGCCACATAGGGGACTTAGCTTTTCTTACTTCTAGCATTAGCTCTGCTCAATATTCAAATAGCCAATGTAAGTGTGTCTATTTAGCATTTGATACATGCATAAATAAGAGGGAAGCTCTGTGGCATAGTTGATAGAGTACTGAGCCTAGAGGCAAGAAGACTCATCTCTTCGAGTTTAAATCTGACCTCAGACACTACTAGCTGTGTGACCCTGGGCAAGTCATTGAATTCTATTTGCCTCATTTTCCTCATCTGTCAAATGAGCTAGAGAAGGAAATAGCAAACCAACTCCAGTATTTTTGCCAAGAAAACCCAAATGGGTCATGAAGAGTCAGACATGACTCAAATTACTGAATAAAAACAACAACAAAAACATTCCAACATTGAGACATCGGAAATGATCTTAGAGGTTGTCTAGCTCAACTCATTCTTGAATCAGAATTCCCTCTACCCTCCAAACAGGACAAATCCCTCCAGACAAGGTCTAAGACTGAATACAACAGGATTCTTGCCTCCCTCATTTTAGATACTATGTTACCCTGTTCATCCATATCAGTTTTTTTTTCCCCAAATCAACATATCTAATTTCCCCTGATTTCGCAACTGATTTTTGGAACCATTGAGTAGAAATTTACTTATTAATTTTCATCTTAGATTCAGTCCATTCTAAGTTGTCAAGATCTTATTGGATCATTTTGGAACTCAAAGGATGTCATAGGGGAAATAATATTAGATCATTCAGTTCAATGTACTATTTTTACATTTGAGAAAATTGAGATGCAGAAGGAGTAGCAACTTTCCCAAGGACACATCATGTTATCATTAGGGCTCAAACTCAGATCTCTAGATTTCTAGAGTCCAAGGTTATTTCCAGATAGGGAAAATATATCTACAGAGCCTCTGCCTCTTATGGTTTCACCTCTTCCCTTTTAGAACACTTCTCCCTCCTAGGATTTTCAAGTTGTCCCAAGATAGACTGCCAAATCCTTCATTCTCTAAAAATTTCCAATCCATTCTTCCTTTAAAACTTTTATCTTTCCTCTGCCCCACACCCTCTGAACCCTGTCCTCAGAGGCTAATTAATCTGATAAACTAATATATTTAGGAGTAGACTGAAACACTCATAACCAACACATGAGAGTTGATTGTAAAATTTTCTCTGTATGGACATTGGTTTTTAGAGAGCCAGTTATTAAACATTTACTAGCACACCACTCTTAAGATACTAATGGAAAGATCTCTAGACTTAGAGTCAGCAGACCTGGGTTTGAATTCCAGCTCTGCCATGTATGAGCTCATTAATATATTTTACCTCCATGACCTTTAGTCTCCTCATTCAGATTTTTTTTCATCACCAGCAGAACAGCTCTGAAGAGTCATATCATTAGTTAATTCCAGTTTCAGAATGGCAGATTCTCAAGGACAGGGCAGCTAGTTGTCACTCTCATCTTTAATGGAGATTGAGTTTGGCAGAACATACCTCCTTCCTTCTCTGCTATAGGATGTTTTGTTATCAAATAAGACCTCACTAACTCAGAACCCAACACCCAATGCTGGCCGATGACTTTGTTCAATACATATAGAACATAAGATGTAGAAATACAGATACATACGTACATACAAATTGCAGATACATATAAAGAGATGCAATTAACATCTGAAATGCTGGAGCCAGCTCATACTGGTTAAGGAGAGCTGGTTGTTAAATTTTCAGCATGAGCATTTATAGCTCCAAAATCAATAAATACTACAGATCAGGATTTGATGTATTGTTTTGCTGATTTCCTAGACTTTAAAAAATAATGGAGAAAATGTAAAAAAAAAAATGCAAATTAGACTTAAAAGTGTGTCATATGTACAGTTTTCAGAGAACTCTTATCAAATAATTACCAGCATATTCCTGAATGCATGCCTTCTTAATAAGACTGGCTTTTCTCCTAATTGTGAAAACCCTCAACTCAACATCTAGAACAATGCTGGTTACCTACTATCTCTCATCTAGAACCTTGTGGACCCACTCCCCACCCCCATGAAAGAAACAGGTGGCAGGAATTACAGTCAATCCCAATTTGTAGATAAATATTGAAGCAGAAAGCCATTTAAAAAACATTCCTGAATGAGATAATTAGATGCTCAAAACAGAGGACCTAATTTCCCTTGTGTACAGTGAAAATATTGCTAGAACTGGGAGTCAGAGGACCTGGCTTTGAATTCAGACTTTGCTACCTACTAGCTGTGTGATCTTCTTCTGGGTCTCAGTTTACTAAAGGAGGGATTTTGTCTAGAACTAGATGATCTCTGAAGCCCCATTGAAACCTTGTTGAAATAACAACAGACCTTTCTGTCTTTCTCCTACACTTCCTATCATGAACAGAACTTACAAAAGAACCATGTCAAATATTTAATTACCTTAGTTATTCCATCCTTTTTTTTTTTTTTACTGTTCTTTTGTAATGTCCTTACTTGCTCAGTGATGCAGATTTCTTATAAGAGCTTGGTTTTCTTTTTCTTGTGGGGGCGGTGAGAGGGAGAGAAAATAAAATGCTTGTTAACTGAAAAAAATAAATGTCACCTGTGTGGTTAGTGAGCTCCATACCAGGCTACAGTTTTTCATTGGCTTGGAAAATACTAGGTCTCACCACAAGGTGGTGCCCAGAGCTCATAAGTGCCTTAACAAATCCTTTTTTTTTTTTTCCCCCCTCCCCCCCCCTCATCTCAACCAGTACAAGGAAGAGTTACTGATCACTGCCTGTGAGAAGTGGCTAGAAATGAACTTGGTTGCCCTGATCGGGAGGCAGATTTATCTCCGGACAATACCACAAGAGCTACTCCAGAAAGTACTCAAGTCCCCCAGGTCAGTGGGTGACCCCTCAGGGGTGTCTCCTTTGACTTAGGATTGAAGGTTTGGGATGTGGATGGAAATACAGCAAAGCTGGAGAGTGGATGGTGAAAGAAGGGGGAAAGAGAGTTGCTTTTTGTTTTTTAGGAGTTTCTAGTACTGGCACCTCACTCTTAATTCCCTAAAAGCTTTAGGATTCCCCAGGGCAGAGGATGAAGCAGGATCTTATGGTCTTGCTTCCAGTCTCATAAAGGGAAACACATGCTATTCTCCTTTTTATGCCCCAGACCATATCTCCCCTCTGTGTAGATGAGGGAGAGGGAAGAAGGAGCAGGTAACAGTCATGGCCATGATCATAGATCCCAAGCAGGAAGGGACTTTATAGGTTACTTTGATTTTATAGATGAAGAAACAGAGGAACAGAGAGGTTAAGTGACTAGTCCAAAGTTACTCAGATAGTAAGTAGATCTGGGAACCTTTGTGGAGTTCCTTTAAGGGATGGACGTGGGAGGCATCTTTCTATGATCCATCCCAGAGGCTCATCATTCTTTCCACTCCACCTTACGATAAATCTCTATCCCTGATTCCACATTAGGTCGTGTAGAAACAGTTTCGTGGATTGCTTGCCCCTGCTTCCCCGTCCTCCTCCTGGATCAAACACTTCAAATTCTCAAGAATGCTGTTTTTAAGGGGCATGGATTTTGAAAGTGAGAATTGAATTCCCTCAGGGATCCTACTAGAATTTTAGGTATAAAATTTGAAATGTGTTTTCTTCACAGCACCTCAATGAAAATCATTCAGATTTTTTTTTTAATCACCAGTAGAACAGCTCTAAAGAGTCATGTCATTAATTAATTCAAATTCCAGAATGGCAGATTCTCAGGGACAGGGCAGCTAGTTGTCACTCTCATCTTTAATGAAGAATGAGTCTGGCAGAGCATACCTCCTTCCCTCTCTGCTGTAGGATGCTTTGTTATCAAATGAGACCTCACTAACTCAGAACCCAAAACCCAATGCTGGCAGATGACTTTGTTCAATACATCATCCTCTCTCTGTCTGGGTGCAGAGATGTTTTGAAATGGTTGGATTAAAGATAAACATGTCTTCCCTTGCACTTTCAAAACATTCCCACTCCCTTGGAAAGAGTGTGTTGTCGTACCCTAGTAGTATTTGACCAAGGGTGGAGGGGAGTGGGGGGAAGAGGAGAAGCATTTGACTGTAACCCAGAAAACTGGAGGTGGGATGAGGAATTAATTTCAAAATTATAGCAGGGGTGGAAAAGCGGCCAAGAAACTGAAATGTCTAGCGTCTCGTCTCCAAAACTAGGGTAGATGTGACTGTCTTGTGTAAACTGGCACCTTTCTCCTTTTGTCTGGTCCAAAGTTCTGTCTGTACAGTGAGTACCAAAATTACTACAAACTAACTTTAGTGTTCACGTAAATAGCACCTCTCCCTGGATGAGTTGGGGTTGGGGTGGCCAGCCCCCATGGGAGGATAAAGCCAGATGACCAAAGCTTATAACCAACCAAAATCCTCATGCCCTCATCTAGATGATCTCCAAAGACCTAGTTTATGAAATGTTGGAATGTGAAGAGTCATTAGAAAGGGAAGGGGGCAAAGGTTCTTGAGCAGCTCTTAAAAGGATGTATAATTGGCTCACTTTCATAAAAATATTGAGTTTCCTTCGTAAGGCTGCACCTTTTAGTTTCACTGGCTTCCTTCAGATCTCAACTCAAATTTCACTTTCTGCAGGAGACTTCTCCCAGTCTATCTACCTACCTTCTACTCTGAGGTTGCTTTGTATCTCCCCTCTGGATCTTATGCATACCTGCTTCCTTAGATGTTGCCTACCCTCCATTAGAAAGTAAGCTCTTTGAGGGCAGGAACTGTATTTGCCTTTTTGTGTGTGTGTATTCCCAGTGCTTAGCACAGTGCCTTGACACATAGCAGAACCTTAATCAATGCTTTGATTTCACTTGGCCGATTGGTACAGATGCAAAATGAGTGAATGTGGCTTAGTTCCAGAAAGGCAGGTCTGTTGTAATAAAGAGAAAACTGAGATAAAACAGGCTTTGTGTGAAGATGCCAAGTGCCAGAGCCAAAAACTTCCTATCCATTCACCTAACCAAAACTTCCAGTTAGCCCCCAGAAGGAGCCAGGTGGTACAGTGGGATAGAGTGCTGGCCTTGGAGCCTGAATTCAAGTCCTGCCCATGACACTTATTAGCTGTGTAACCATGGGCAAGTCACTTAACCTCTGTTTACTTCAATTTCCTCATCTGTAAAGTGAAGGTAATGACAGCATAGCACCTACCTCACAGGATCAAATAAGATAATAAATGTAAAGCATTTTGCAAACCTTAAAGCACCATATGAATACATCCATCCCCAAGGCTCATCATTCTTTCCACTGTATCTTACTGGCAATCTCCACCCCTGATTCCACATTACATCATGCAGAGACAGTGAGGGATATGTGCTTTCACGCTTGCTCCCCTTCCTCCTGCTGGATCAAGCACTCCAAATTCCCACATATAATATATTAATATTATTCCATCTGAGGACCAGGGTGCCTGACCCCACAAAATTCCCTCAAGATACTTTGGGGACTGCTTGGGCCTTTGGTGACTAGTGTTTGCTGTTGAGGGCTAGTTAGGTTCTTGGATAGACTCTCCCTCTATTTTTCCATTAAATCCTAGGCTGGCTCTGTTCAGCTCATCTAAGGGCTACTTGGCTTTGCTCTTTCTCCCCTATTTCATGTTACATGGGCTTCTGTTCCTTTGGGGGGTTTTATTCTCCTTTCTGTAAACAGCCTGAAACAAAATATGTATGGTTTCCTGGAACTTCTTCTCCAGTGGTTTTTCCCATGTTTACGTGGGCAAGCAGTTTAAAGTTAATTTTCGTCTGAGAGGTCACCCCTAGGATATTGTGCTGTATAAATTCCCAAATCCTATGTAACCCTCTTTCTTAGATGTCTTTCACTGGAACTTGCAGTTCTCATGGAATTACAAGGCCAGAGAAAATCCCTCCAGATGTCACTTAGTCCAATCCTTAATTCTCCATGAAAGACTATTTGCACCATCCCAGGATAATACCATCCATTAAAAAAATATCAGTTCCTCTGTGTTTCAATAAGTAGTCTATATACTAGAAGTACTAATTATGAAAGTAAAGATCTAGCTTGATGGTGAAGACCTCCACGTATCCCATCACTTGACTCTTGATTTCTTAAGCACCCTTAAAAATACTAGCATCATTGTCATTATTTAAAATTGGGTCTTCCCATCTTGTCTAGACTGCCAGAAGTACAGGGGCAACTCACAGTCAGATCCCACTACCAACTGTCCAAACTTGCCCTACTCCTTCTCCAACCCGGGGTGGTTCATCCCTGGCAAGAAATTTTTATAAAACTAACTTTAAACATCTACAATAAAATGTGTCATTTATCTATATTTGAAGACATGAATTTTAATATTTAAAACGTCTATAGTAATTTGTTAATTACTCTCTCTGTATGTCTTCTCCCTACTCCATCCCCCTACCCCCAAGAAAAGTTTGAATTTTATACATCTGATTTTACACCAAAGAAACCCAAGCAAAGCTTTAATATCACAAAGTCATAGAACCTAAAAGTTGGAAAGGATCCCTCAGTGGACTTGTAGCCAGACAAGAATCTAACAAGCGGTCATCTGGCATTTTCCTGCAGGTCTCCAGTAAGTGGGTGCCCACTACCCCTGGAAGCAACCCAATCTGCTTTTCAAAAGCTCTCCTCGATAAGAAATTTTACTTTATAGTGAGAAGTTAGTTTCTTTTTTTTTTGTTGTTGTTGTTGTTTTTACAAATTCATTTCTCCAAGTTCTGCTTTTGGGGTCCAAGCACAACAAATCTAAAACCTCTTCACTATGGATCCATTCAAAAATGTGAAAGAGATTTTAATGTGACTTTTAACTTTTATCCCTCATTTCCAGACAATGCAGCCCCACATCCCCTTCACTGTCCTGGCTGCCCTCATCTGGGTGGGTTCCAGTTTAGAAACAGTCCTTGCGGTGGCTTGGGTGGCACAGTGGATGGAATGCTGGGTCTGAAGTCAGGAAGACCTGAGTTCAATCCTGCTTCAGATGTTTACTAATTGTGTAACCCTGGGCAAGTCATTTAACCACTGCTTCTGTTTTCTCATCTGTGAAATGAGTATAATAATTACACCTACAGTAGGATCAGATTTGTAAAGCACTATAGTAGACACTGATGGGACAGCTAGGTGAAGTGGATGGAGTGCTGGGCTCGGAATCAGGAAGACTCATCTTCTGTAAAATGAGCTGGAGAAGGAAAAGGCAAACCTTTCCAGTATCTTTGCCAAGAAAACCCAAATGGGGTCATGGAGAGTTGGACATGACTGAAAAATGACTGACCAACAACAATACAGTAGGCACTTAGTAAATGCTTATTATAGTGGGAATTTAATTCAGTTCAATAAACATTTATTAAGTGTCTACTGTATACAAATGTACTTTGGTAGGTGTTGGGGACACAAAGTCACAAAGTAGCTTTTGAGCTAAAGGAACTTACACTCTGCTAGGTGGAATATAACAGGTTTAGAAATATAGTAGAAGGGGAGGGGCTGCTAGGTGGTGAAGTAGATGGAGCACTGACTTTGGAGTTAGGAGGACCTGAGTTCAAATCTACCTAGATACTTGACACTTACTAGCTGTCACTTAACACTTAACCACAATTGCCTCAGAAGGAAGGGAGGGAGGGAGGAAGGAAGGAAGGAAGGAAAAAAAAAAGAAATATAGTACAAGGAAATTGAAGCTGGCAAAAGTAACTAACTGGGGGAATTTTGGAGGTACCTGAGTTAAGGTTTGGCCTAGACATAAATGCACTCTGACAAGAGCAGAGTATAGCAACACACTTATCTCCATCTGTGGCCTTAGGCCTTTCTCAACGGAGCCTTCCAATCACATTAACTATCTTGGTCACCATAGCCCTCTGTTGACTCATAGTGACCTTGCAGTCTATTGCTAACCAACCCAGATAATTCTTTTATCAAATCAACTCTTACTTAGACACACTCTCTCATCTCATATTGGTGAAAGTTGGTTTTCAAATCAAGTATAAGATTTTACATTTATCCTGTTAAATAGGAATATGAATTCTATTTTAAAGTAATTTTAAAATGAAATTAATTTCATCTTTTTAGATTCTTTGTGATCACTGCTTTCCTTTCTAGATATTCCCCAGCCATCACTTTAATGACACAGCTTAGAATTTTGCCAGGATTCACTTCCTATATTGTGCCTAAAATATGTTAATATGCTATTGTTATGACCAGCACCTGTGGTTAGACAATTCCAAAGATGATAGAACACTAATGGTAAAGAAACTCATATAGACACACACATACATATATATACATACATACATAAATTGTGGGGCATATTATCTTCTAATTATGTAAACAGGCCATTTTCCCAACTCACAACTACCAACTTTAACCTAGGGAGGGTGTCATTAGGACACATTAAAACACCCCACATTTGAGCTCATATGTTGATTCATTGGGGAAAGCTGTTACCATTGGGTTGTACATAAAATGGGGATTAAATGAGAATGGGGGAGAGTTTCAGTCTCCTAGGGATCTCCCCCTTTATACTGAATGAGAACTCTACAGGTTAAATTTACTCTTGGACAATTTTTTCCCCTTAGAGGACAAGGCCCTATGGAAGGAGTCAGAGTACCTGAGTTCAAATCCTACTTTTGACACTTAGTACTTGTGTGACCGTGGGCAAGTCGTTTAGCCTCCTCATGTATAAAGGCAGGAATCTGGACTACATGGTTTCTAAAGTTTCATCTAGACCTTGATCGGTGATCTTGTTATTCTATGAGCTCAAGGTCAGATGTCTTCCTCCACAAATTCTCTCTTAGAGAGCAACGTTAGTGTTGTCTTAGCAGACCATCATTTCTCCCGGAGGCTATCCCAGATACACACGTAAACCCACTGCCTCCCAACACAGTAACCAAAACAGAAGGTATTGCTTAAATAATTATCCTTCACAATACAAATTGAAACAGGATCTTAAGTTATGTGTTTATTTAGTGAGAGACATGTCAAACCTTAGCTTATAGATTTGCATAAGTCAAACTCAAGCAATTTAATTTAGATCACAAAAGAGAACAGATCATTTAATAGCTTCTTGATGCTTTAAATCTTAAAAATTCCTCTCCCATTGGCCAGCACAGCACTGAGCTCTGTAGGAATTTTCCCTTCCTGCCTTAACGTTATTACATGGGTTTTTTTTCCTTACCAAGGTCAAATCCAGATGCACCAGCAGATGACATAAAAACCAGATACCCAGCAAAAGCCAGTTCTGCCCTTGCCAAAAATAGCATAAGATGGTGGTAATATTTCCACCGTCCCTTCTGAAAACAGATTTTATATTTTCACAGGTTTTCCATCCACCATTGCCACCAAAAGTGGCAGATGAAAGAGGTATTAATAGAGCAGAGACTATATGGGCATGTGTAGGACAAAAGAGAAATAAGGAGAACACCAGCCACAGTAAGGAAATGTGAATCAGTTCAAGAGCAGTTAAGTTAAATCCGCGGATTATAGAGTCACAGTAGGTTAAGGATGCTTGAGTTTGGAGAGAGTGAGGTAGGTCTTGAACATTCCTGGCCTTTTGAGCTTGTGGTCACGGAGTGCAGCCACCTTCTCTCATATGTCATTATCCCATATAACATCCCTGTTAGAGCAAGCAATAGGCTAGGTCAGGAGTGGGGAACCTGTGGCCTTGAGGCCACATGTATCCTCTAGGTCCTTAAGGGCCACACTTGGACCTAGAGGGCACATGTGACCTCTGGGCCACAGATTCCCCATCCCTGGTTCTAGATGGTTTGTGAGTCTGACCAATGTGGCAATTCTTAGGTTTTTATTGAAACACCAAGACAAATTCCACATTTCTTAGGTAGGTGCCAAAATTTAATCTATTTTAGCACTATAATAATAAAATAGTACCATAATATAATTATAGTTTGTATGCTATAATATAATTATGTAATATTGTATATTAAATTAATACTATAATATATAAAATATTACTATGATAAAATAACACTACAGTAATAAAATACTATAATAATAACTTTCATTATGTTAGACTTTTGAATGCAAATTTCTCCACCATTAAGTTTTCTTTTCCACCTCCACTCACCACCCCCTCTGGTTTTACTCTATTTAGCCTACATTTGCAAAAGCGTGTAGGGATAGCTGTATTCTGGGTAGAAAAAATAATCCCCAGATCTTTTACTGTATGACCTTGGGCAAATCACTCAATTCGATTTAATTCAACAAGAATTTATTAAGTTCCAGGTACTGAGTTAGGTGCTATGATCCAAAGATAAAAAGCAGATATTGTCTTCAAGGAAACTACATTCGATTGTAGGTAACCACCGGGACCTCTCTTTCTTTATCTATAAAATGGGAGGGACCCAAATGGGGGACAATGAGGAGAAGGATGGAGGTGTACAATGATTTCTAAGATCTCTTCTGGTTTGAAATCCTATGAGTAAATGATACTCTCCCCTGGAATAGTTTTCAACATTCTTTTACAAGTATGGATAGATTAATAAGGATCTGCTTTTCTAAATAATGTCTCTTTCCCTCTCCCTCTCCTTCACCTTCTCCATTTCCCTCTCCCTCTCTTCTTCCTCTCTTTTCCTCCCTCCCTTTCAGGCTATTTACTTTCAGTGAATTTGATCTTCTAAAAACAGCATTATACTGGGTCTACCTCCAACTAAACCTCAAACTTCAGTCAATTCCAATCTATGAGACCGTCCTGGCGTTTTTTAACAGGTAACAAGCTTCAGATGTTAATGTTATTATGGAAAACAACCACACCACCCTTCAATGACGTGACTTCCCATGAGATGAAGGAACTATGACCTTCATCAGTAAGAAGAGAATGCAATTTCATTATGAGACATGAGATTGGGGCATGTACGTTAGCAAATAACTTTCTTGGAAACATAAATATAACTGTTGTGAGAGGACCATATGTTCTGCACATTCATTTTAGGTTCAATAATAATCATTATATAGTAGGGATATATATCTGAAAAGAAATACCATACTGGTCTTAAAATACCTTTGTTTGAAATTATTTTCATTAGACTGTTATCCTTATTTAAACGACGCAAGCAGAACAGAATATGATGTGGTTTCTGAGCAATTAAATATGTATGTTTAGAAAGGACAATGATCGTGAGGTCAGAAGACTGAGGTTGAGCTCCAGCTCTGACAACAATTAACTGTATTACCTTGAGTTGGTCACTTTACCATTTTCTTCTGACTTATGCAAAATAATGGGCATTGGGTTAGATAATTCTCAAACATTTTGGCCTCGGGACCACTTAATGCTCCTAAAAATTATTGTGAACCCCAAGAACTTATGTTTACATGGGTTATAGCTACTAATATTTATCATATTAGAAATGAAAACTGATAAATCTGATAAATTTTTAAAATATTTATTCATTAAAACAATAAATCTACCAAATTAACATAAATAGCATTTTAATGAAATATAACTATATTTTCCAAAAGAACAAAAATTTAGTGAGGAGAGTAGCATTGTTTTCTATATTTTTACAAGTCTATTTAATGCCTTGGCTTAATAGAAGATAGCTGAGTTCTCGTATCTGTTTCTGCATTCCTATATGTTGCTTTGGCAGAAGCAGATGAAGAAAATCCAGTCTCATAGAATTGTGTCACTGGAAAAAGCGAGAGGAACATTTCACCAGGCAAAAGATATCTTAGTGTTGTTATGAAAACAATTTTGACCTCTGACCCCCAGAAAGGATCTTGAGGAATCCCATTAGTCCACAGACCATCCTTTGAGAACTGCTACTCTAGGATTTTTTTCAGACTAGACATTCTATGAGTCTTTGGTTTTCTAAAACCATGTGTTATAATGATTATTTATCACCTACATTGAGAGGGATGAAAGAAAGTCTTTATGTTAGAAAAGTACCTGGGGTGGTACCATAGGATATGGAGCGCCATGATGGTATGTGTGTGTGCGTGTGTGTGCGTGTGTGTGTGTGTGTGTGTGTGTGTGGAGAGAGAGAGAGAGAGAGAGAGAGAGAGAGAGAGAGAGAGAGAGAGAGAAATGTCATAGGCACATGAGTAGTGTTGGGAGTCTAGAGCAGTTTTGTGAGCACTTGGGCAGGACTATGGGCAGAAGAGTTTAGAATGGTATCTTGGGGGTATGTTAGTGTTTCCATGATCTTTTTAGCAGTCTTCCACCAGTGTCAATTGCAATCTATCACACCCAGTCACTAGGGTGAGATTTGCCTAATGTGATAGTGGACTTTCTCTGTTCTTTAAAAAATGTTTTAAAATATTTTTTAGTATTTCATGGATACCAGGTAAGCACTCAGGCCATCTCTCTGTTGTTCCTTCCTCTTGCCACATGGCCCATCTACTTTTCCATTCATTCCAGTGTTTGATCATGCCTTATTTTAATTTGTTCATGCAAATAATTTTAGATAACATCGTGCACCTGCTCAGACCTATATCTAGTCTTTCTTTTGCTCTTTGAGTCACCTGCAGTTGTGGTTCAGCTGAGATAGTGATCTTCTATTATATTCAGTTATTAACTGATTTTTCAGAGACTGTGAAAAAAAGGAAGGAAATAAAATAACATAATTGTTGTACTACATAGCAAGTCTGAAATCCTCATTTCTTTCAAGTCCAATTACTCAGTCAATAAGTACTGAATGAAGGACTACAGTGTGCCAGTTGCAGTGCTGGGGTGCTGTGATATAAAGACAAAAATGATATGTACACATTCCAATACATAACAAATTTAATTTTTAATTAAGTTGATTTAGGGGATAAAGCCCTAGTAGCTGAGGAGAATTAAGAAAGACCTGACATGGAAAGTAGTGCTGAAGTTAAACTTGGAAGGAAACCAAATATTAAAAGAGACAGTGGTAAGGTGCATTCCAGGTCCAACAGGGTCTGCCAAAGCAGAGATACAGAGATGGGAGAAGTAGGGCCATATATAGAGGATATCAAGGAGTCTGCTTTGGCTGGACTGCAGTGTGCAAGAAGGGAACTGATATGTATAAAATTAGGCTCAAAAAGTAGTTTGGGGCCAGGTTGTAAAGGACTTTAAATCCTAAATAAAGATATTCTCCCTGTCAATGATAGGGAGATAATAGAATTTAATGAGTAGAAAAGAGACATGATCAGATTTACACTTCAGAAAATTAAGTTTGGCAGCTGAGTGAAGGATGGATGGAAGAGGGGGAGAGATGATATATAGGGAGATAAATTAGGAAGCAATTGCAATAGTCATGAGGGCCTAAACCGAGACAATGGTCATGGGACTGCTGAGAAGATGGATGGGAGAGCTGTTTTGATGGGAAGAAATGACATGATTTGGCAGTTGAATGGAAATGTGAAGTAAATGAGGAAGGAGCCAAATGCTTAGTTTCAAACCTGGATAACTGGAAGGATGGTGGATCCTTGACAGAAACAGGGAAGGTCAGAAGAGGGGAACTTTGGAGGGAAGGAAAATGAGTTCTTTCATGGACAAGTTTAGTTGAAGATAATTATGTGAGAGGTTTGAGATGCCAGTGAACAATCGATTATGTAAATCTGGAGCTCAGGAAAGAGTTTAGAGCCAGAAATCCAGATCTGGGAGTCATCCGCATAGAGATAATAATTAAACCCATGCGAACTGATGAGGTCATCAAGAAAATATAGACAGAGAAGAGAAAAGAGCCTAGAACAGAGCCTTGGGGCACACTCTCAGTACAGGGTACATGATGGATAATGGTCCAACAAAGGAACAGTCAGACAGGTAAGAGGAGAGCCAAGAGAGAGCAGTGTCACCAAAACCCAGAAAGAAGAGAGTCTCCTAGAAGAGAGGGTAGTGAACACTGTCTACTAGCTTGATGTTGGGAAATCTTGTTCTTGGTGGAAAAGGGCTCTGAATGGGCTGAAAAAGGCTCTGAAAAGGGCTCCTTCTGAAAGAAGAGCTTCTCAGGCCCCGAAGTCATGTAATAAGAATTATCTCCTGCCAAAGACAAAAATGAGAGGTTCTACAGAACTAGTGATGTAATTGCAACCCTCATGATGTTGTTTGGACTAGGTTGAACATCCCAATGCCGCCTGAGAGGCCAGGGCAGTTCTAGGCTCACCATGGGGTGCTGGAAGTCTAGGATTAGGAAAGTTCCTAGTTTAGGATTCCCCGGATGAGGCGAGGCGAGGCTACCACACACCATATTCACCAGATCTTGGCGACATCTCGTAGTGTAACATTTGCTGTGCCTCATAGGAAATAATGTTCCCCAGATTATTCAAAAGCCTGCTCTTATATAGAATATAAATTGTCTGGAAGCAGAAACCATTCTTCCCTTTTTTTGTATTTATATCCCTAACATCTAACACAATACCTTGAACACAATAAGCACATGATAGATATTTGTTAAATTAAATTCAACTAGCTGCATGGCAGGGTACTAGAGGAAAACCTTGGTTCCGGTCTCACTTCCGACACAGTGACTTTGTGACCTTGAGCAAGTCACTTAACTTTCGGGTGCTCCACACAACTCTTTAAGATTATATGTTGCAGACAAAATGTCAATCTGCATTAGTAGAGGGAATTTCCTTAACTGGGAGTTCCCTGTTCTAGTGAATTCACAGGTTCAATTCCTATCTGTATCTCTTACTTTGTGCATTTAATAAACATCCATTATAGGCATCCATTTTTAACCAAAGTTCTTCTAGGTTGGTATATCATTTGAAAGCAATGAGTCAGATTGCTGGAACAGCTGTGCACCACGTTGACTAAAGCATCCATCTTTAATGCCTTCTTTTTTTGGTCCAGCTGTCAGAATCACACATATTTTGCTCTATTTCTTTGTATGTTACTTTCAACCCAAGTGTTTACATGTTCTATTTTTTTTCTCTTCCTGATACCCATGAGACATTCTTTCCTATGAGTCACATACACCATAAGAAATTTCTGTTTGGCTCAACGTTAGGCTGTCATTTTGGAAACAACATCCCCACACTAAGAGATAGGAAATGAGCTAAAATGTGAATGATTCATAGGGACTCTGGCTGTGTTTATTGTGGGAGAAACCAGTGGGAAATAAGAAAGTTATGGTGTGAGTCTCCCTCCATTTATTATATGACAGTGAGCATCATTTGGTGGCCTTATATACCATTCCTAAGTCACACATTCAAAGACTATTCCTGAATCTTAGTACAGTGTACATGTATTTTTTCCCTTTCAAACACAACTTTTTATTTTTTATGAAGATATCTTGATTGGATTCTTAAATCCAACATATAGCACGATGCATTGATATAAAGTTCCTTTGAGACATAGTCTCTTTAAATCATATAATACTATTATATTTTGTCTTGTTATACTGCATTTCATTTTTCCCAGAGGTTTCTAATGTCCTCATCACTTGAAGCAAATCATGTCTCTTGAGGTGATAAAACTGTATTCACTTGAATAGTTGGCTCAGAGGTTTCTAATGCCACTTTCTTGGTGGCTTCTACCTCCATTACCCCAGCTGGTCATTTTACAATGTCCTCTTCTCTTCAGCAGGCAGCACAGTGGGGAGAGAGGGTTAGGTTAATAATTAGGGGGTTCTTAACCTTTTGGTACTCTAATGAAGCCTACCATTCCCTTCTTGTTTCTTGTGAAAAAGGAATAGTGGTAGTTCTGTACCTATTTCACAAGGTGCTTGTGAGGATCAAAGGAGATTACATATGTAAAGCACTTCATGCAACTTAAAGCCCTATCTAATAATAATCTGAGCATAGAAAAATATAGAGGATCATAAAGGAAACCAATTACATGGAAGTGTGATTATAAAAGAAATTTCTAACCAGTTCACAGACCACAGGTTAAGAACCCCTTACTTAAAACGATGATTTCTATTCTTCTTTACAGGGGCTAACTTCAAGTGAGCTTTTAGTTAAACTGTAGCGGTTCTGGTTAATTTTCCTCATTATCTTACCCACTTTCAGACAGATGTGGCCCCATGTATAACATCTGCTATCCTTCCCTCTTTCCTCCACACAACTTCTTACCAAATTTGTTTTTGTTCAGTCATTTCAGTCATATCCTATTCTTCATGATCTCATTTGGGGTTTTCTCAGCAAAGATTGGTTATTGTTGCTAAGTCGTTTTAAAGTCCTGACTCCATTCAGAGTTTTCTTGGCAGAGATACAGCAGTGATTTGCCATTTCCTTCTCCAGTTCATTTTACAGATGAGGAAACTGAGGTAAGCAGGGTAAGTGACTTTCCCAGGGTCACGCAGCTAGTAAATGTCTGAGGTCAGATTTGAACTTGGGAAGATGAATCTTTCTGATTTCCAGTCCAGTGCTCCATCCATTGCATGGATTAGCTGCCCATTCTTGGCAAAGATATTGGGTTGAGTGACTTGCCCAGGATCACACAGCTAGTAAGTGTCTGAGGCCGAATTTGAATTCAAGTCTTCTGCCTTCACAACCAGCACTCTATCCAGCAGACCACCTAGCTGTCAAATGTACTGATATAAATAAAGTCAGTTAATACTTTAGTCCATCTATCCAAACTCATTTCTTATTATTACCAAGCACATTTTCTTTCCTCTAGGCATGCTGGTTTGATAATTATACTATATTCACAACTCATTGTTTCTACTCCATAGCAATGCTATTCCTCTTCCTTGATTCTCTTCTTTCTTCTGAAAATCAATTCACATTTTTTACTTTTTCCAAAACCCAGTGTAATAGCTAATAAAAATAATGATAATAACAACTAGCAGCTATATAGAAATTTGGATTTTGCAAAAGTAGCATCTCATTTTATCCTTACAATAACCTTGGGCGTAGGTGCTAGTATTAACCCCACTTTTTAGATGGGGAAATTGAGGCAGGCAGAGGCTAAGTGACTTGCCTAGGAGTCACCCAGCTTGGTAAGTATCTGAGGCTGGGTTTGAATTCAGTTCTTCCTGACTCTCTGTGCCTTGCAGTCTATCCACTGTGCCGGATGAATCTGCTGCTTTAGAGGTAGTTGTGCAAACTAGAGTTGGGCAAATGGGCCCAATTTAGGAACATTTAAATTTATTTAAACACATGAACTCTAACTCAAGCCTATCAAAATATTCCAGTAGCTCAGTAGCACCATGAGATCTCCTCAGTGTGGACACTTCTTCTAGTAGTACAGATTGTAGCCTGTCTAGCTCCTTCCTCCTGTGAAAATTCTGTTCGTATTATTCTATCCTCCTATGCTGGAGGATTTCTTCCAGATCATTTATATTTTGTAAATACCTCTTTGATATTTATATTACTTACCTGTTCTACTTTATTATTGCTGCTTTGTGAAAATATTTGTTTTTTTTGGTTAATGGGAGATATAACAGCTGTCTTTTTTTTAAGTTTCAATACCGATTTTTGTTTTTACATTACAAACATTTCCAGAATATGCTCATCCCATGAGAACATTTTTATAACACAATGAACTGGTGGGCAAAACAAACAGTAATGACCTCATCTGAAAGTATGTGCAACATCCTACCCTGTGGCCCCCCTTCAAAGTTTTTTTTAATGAACAAAAATCTACTTTCTCTCTCTCCCTCTTCTCATCTGATTGAAAAAAAGAAAACCAAATTATTATTTTGAATAAATACACGTAGTCAAGTGAAACAAATTTTCTCATTGACTGTGTTAAAAATGTATATGTCATTCTGTACTTTAAACGTATTGCCTATCATGTTTCATCATCGTGAATTATGTGTTATGGATAATCACTACAATGATCAGAGTTCTTATAGTCTTGAAAGTTGTTTATCTTTAAGGCATTGTTATTGTATATATTGTTCCCCTGGTGCAATTCATTTCATCTTTCAATTTCTAATTGTTCATCTTTAGAATATCGATGCCATTGTATAAATTGTTCTTTTGATTCAGGCCCTTCATTCTGTATTAGTTCATACGTCTTTCCACGTCTTTTTGAAGTCATCTATTTCTTTATTTCTTACAACACAATCATATTCCATCCCATTTATAATACCATGACTTTTTCAGCTGTCCCCCAACTGATGGACATTCCTTTGGTTTCCAATTTTATTGCTACCACCAAAAAGATCTGCTATCATCTTTTTGTATATTTCTTTGATCTCTTTTGAGAATAGATCTACCAGGTGGCATAGCTAGGGTACCTAGGCGGTGCAGTGGATAGAGTACTAGGTTTGAAGTCAGAAAGACTTGAATTCAAATCCAGTCTCAGATACTTACCAGTGTGACCCTGGGCAAGTCACCTAACCCTCTGTTTGCCTCACTTTTCTCACCTGTAAAGTGGGAATGATAATAGCACTCTTCCAGGGTTGTTGTGAAGATGAAGTGAGAGTGATTGCAAAGCACTTAGCATAGTGCCTGGAACTTAGGAAGTGCTTAATAAAATGTTGCTGTTATAGCTAGGTCAAAGGGCAGGTACTGTTCAGTAACTTTTTAATCTAATTCCAAATTGCATTCCATTCATTCACAAGTCTACCAGCCACCAAGATTATTCTTTTCCTATAGTCCCTCCAATGTTTAATCATTTTCTTTTTTTTTTTTTTTTTTTTGGTCACCTTTGCCAGTCTGATGATTTTAGGTGGAATCTCAGAATTACCTTTGATTTGTATTTCTCTAATTAGTGACTGGGAACATTTTTTTTTCATATAGCTTGGATTTCTTCTCTTGAGATCTGCCCATTTATGTTCTTAACACACTTATCAATTGGGGAATGGCTTCTATTCTCATAAATTTTAATCCATTCCTTATATATCTTGGAAATGAGACCTTCATTAGAGAAACTAGCTGCAAAGATGGCTTTTCCTCCTGGTTAATTGTTTTCCCTTTAATTTTAGATTTATTGGATTTATGCAATAAGTTTATTTTATGCAATCAAAATATACACTTTTATCTTCTGTGATCTTTTCTGTTTCTTGTTTGGTCATAAACTTTTCTTATATTCTATTCATAAAATGGATAGTTAAGTTTTTCATGTTTTTCTCATTTGTTGATTTTGTAACCTTTTATATCTAGATCGCATATCTATATGGAACTTATCTTGGTGTGTCTAAGGTGTGACATGTCTAATTTTCCCTGAAGTCCTTGTCAAAAACCGAATCTTTATTCAAGGTACTTTGTGTTTCTCAAGTTCTAGGCTCCTATATTAATTTGCTTCTATATCTAATCTGTTTCACTGATCAATCTATTTTTAACCAGTACAAATTATTTTGAGAATTGCTGATTTGTAGCACAGTTTGAGATTCTTGACCTTTTTAACCTCAATGTGAATTTTGTTATTATTTTTCTTGTTCTATAAAATAATCCTTTGGTAGTTTGATCAGCATGGCATTGAAAAAATTAATTAAATTTAGATAGCCTTGGCATTTTCATTATATTGACTCAATCTTCCATCAGCAATTAATGTTTTTTCCAGTTATTTAAGTGTGTATTTCTGTAAACAGTGGCTTATAATTGCATTTATATAGCTTTTGTGTATATCTTGGTAAGTAGACTCTCAAGTATTTTATATATTCTGTGGCTCTAGTAAATAGAATGTCTATTTTTAGATCTTTTGCCAGGTTTTATTGGCATTATATAAAGCTTTGTGCAGATTTGTGCAGATTTATGTTATATACTGTGTTTGTCCACATTATTGTTTCAATTAATTTTTAGTCGACTTTTTAGAGTTTTTTCAGTATACCATCCTAACATCTGTAAAAAAGTATTAATTGTATTTCTTCTTTTCCTGTTTTTATTCACTCAATTTCTTTTGTCTTAGTGCTATAACCAGCATTTCTGATACTCTTTTAAATGAATACGAGGAATATCCTTGTTTAATTGACCTCTAAATTTTCTGAAAATGGTTCTAGTTTTTTATTCCTATTGTACATAGTAGTAGCTCTTGGTTTTTGATATATACTATTTGTTATTTTAAGGAAGGGTCCATTTATTCCTATACTTTCTATTGTTTGTAATAGAAATGCATGTTATATTTTCTCAAAAGCTTTTTCCTTCATCTCTTGACATAATCATATAATTTTTATTGGTTCTGTTATTAATGTGGTTAATTAAGTTTATGTGCTATTAAACCAATCATATATTCCTGGTATAAATCCAACTTGATCATAGTGTGTAATCTTTGTGATATGTTGTTTTAAATTCTTTGCTATTATTTTTTAAAAACATTTTTGTATCAATATTCCTTAGGGTTCTTGGGATGTCATTGTTTTCTCTATTGACTTTCCCTAGTTAATATATGAAGATCATATCTGTGTCATAGAAGGAATTTGATAGGATCTCTTCTTTTGTTATTTTTGCAAACAGCTTATGTAATAATTATATAATTGTTCTTTTAATGTTTGATAGAATTCACTTGTGAATCCATCTGCTCCTGGGGTTTTTGTTTTTGTTTTGTGTTCTTCCTTTGGAAGTTCATTTATGGCATATTTAGTTTCTTCTTCTGAAATGAGGTTATTTAAATTCTCTATTTCTCATTTGGTTAATTGGGATATTTCATATTCTTGTAAATACTGATTTAAAGACTCAGCAGAAATCTCAGCTTCTGCACAAGGCTTTTCCCACTCCCTCTTTCTCCTCTTTCCCCTCCTTAATCTCTAGCATCTTCCCCTCTCAGACTTTCCATGTACTCCCTATGTATCTTATGTGCATCTGTTTGTTTACATTTTATCTCTTTCATTAGAATGTAACCTCACCAAGATCAGGAACTTTTCCCCCTCCTTTCTCTGTATCTCTAGGTCTTAGTGTACTGACTGGTGTATTGTAAACACTTCATAAATGCTTGTTGAGTGAGTGGCTGATAATCTTGGTGTGGTGAACAGAAAACTGTTCTTGGAATAAGGAAGAACCAGGTTCAAGCCCTACCTCAAACACTGTATATATTACCCTGAGCAAGTCACTTAGCTTCTAAGTGCCCCTGGCAACTCTCTAGGACAGTGGTTCTCAACCTTCCTAATGCTGTGACCCTTTAATACAGTTCTTCACGTTGTGGTGACTCTCAACCATAAAATTATTTTGGTTGCTACTTCATAACTGTAATTTTGCTACTGTTATGAATTGTAATGTAAATATCTGATATGCAGGAAGTATTTTCATTGTTACAAATTGAACATAACCCACAGATTGAGAACCACTGCTCTAGGATATTGAATTTCAGAGAAGGTACCACACCAGTGAAATTATAATTCCAGTCAAAAAATGAGAACAAATATAGAACCCCCAACACACAAATAAATCAATCTCAAAAACACTTTATAAAAATAAATAAATAGGCTTATTGTTCAGAAGTGACTGGTTGTTTGATCTCTCTTTTTTAATGTAACATTTCTGTCCATAATCTTTGACATTCTTTTAGAATCTTCCCCATTAGTATATCTTGAAAATCCATCACTGAGTATTTTGAAAATCCTGCTGCCTCCAGAGCTGCCTTCCTCTGGCTTCCTCTCTATCAGTAGGTACAGTCACTTTTTCCAGTTTCATGTTTTTTGATGGCCATTCTCTATATAGCACATGAAATAACTGAGGTGTTGGAGTCTTAATATGGAAGCTCAACTGTCGTCAGTGATAAAAATAGATCACTTTAGAAGTATGAGCAGAGCTATCCCATTTCACAAGTATTGGCTGTCTTCTTCTCAGTTTTATCTGTAATTGATTCTGGAATTATATGACTTATTTGAATCTCAAGCCATGCTCTTTGCAGGCTTGTTTCCCCTCCATTGTTTTGTGAGGCTATACTGGTTTACAACCTTGAATTTATTTTCTAAACCAATGCTACTATTTCTCTCCATTTGGATGAAATATCCAATGTTTACTAGCTAAAAAAGTCCTTTGAGATCGTCTTGTATTTGTTTTACATCTTATTTTTCTAAGAAATGTTGATCAGAGTCAATAGATATCTTTACTTTTATCCCTTCTCCCCCTCAAAGATAATCATTTAAATCAGACTCTGGCCAGAAACTTTGACTGTCTTTCTGTCCCAGACTGAAATTTTTGTGATGGTAAATTCAACCATCCTTTGTATCAATTCTTACCCAGTCCTTAGTCATTAAATAGTTATTGCCTCAGACAAACTGAGACCTGGGCAAGAGCTTAATTTAGAAAGGCCAAGGTCACCCACTGCATCCCCAGCCATCTCCAGTCATCTTGGCATTTGTCTTGCCACTAGACTTTCAAGACTCTGGAGGAGAGAGTGAGGCGAAAGATTTTGCACAGCTCTGCTTCATATAAATCCAGTTCATGTGTCAACACATCACCCTCTTGATGTCATTGGTCCTCTTCAAGAACTAAGGATGAACAACAACATTTAAATCACATTGGAGTGTTTAATTGCATGTATTCTTCTTATCTTTCTTTTTCTCCCCCTTTCACGTATGTTTAATTTTGATCCTTAGCTATTCACTGGTCTTTCAAAACATCACTGATCTGTAAATAACTCTCATGTGGGTAGCCAGTTCTTTCCTATTGATTATAGTGGTCAGTTTAATTTTTGGTGATGTTATTTGGTATTCCCCATTTCAACCAGAGTCAGACTTCTTGAAGAATGCATTCCTGATATGCCAGCATAAGACTTCTGAACAAGCCACAAATCTCCAGTCTCTTTAATTTCTTAATTCTGAATCATAATTTTCCAACATTTTCACTGTTTCCCCCTATGCCTACATTCTCATTGAAGTCACTCAATATCAAGGCATATCTTGACTTGGTTTGAAAGATCTTGTCAAGTTCTTTATAACATTTCTCCTCTTATTCATCTGCAAGAGATATTGATACATAAACCACAACTATCTTTCATCAGTCCCATTTCCTATATTCATATTAGGTGAATACTGAAGGGTATGATGAACAATCTGTTCTCAAGTATTTGCATTTTAAATTCATCACAATGAGTTTGAGTGATGAGTAATTTTCCTCAATGTCTTTTAAGTATTTTCCACTGGGCTGCTATTTAACTGTCAGAAGTAACTCAACATTGACATTCCTAGTGCTTTCCAAAGCATGTTGACACTTCAGTTGACTTTAATGATTCTAGCATGATTTGTTAAATCATGGGATAGACAGCCTTTTACAGGAAAAGAACTATTGTTTGTAGTGTTCTTGAAATATATAATTTTTGAAAATTGGCATTCTATTTTTGTTCTGGGGTCAGTAACCAGTAGGGACTGAGATCTTTTGATGGAACATGGCAGACCAGGGCCAATCCTGAACATCTATGCCACCTAGGGGAATGCAGTACTAGAATGGGGCTTTTGCCGGTTGGTGTACATGTGCTGCTGGGGTTCAAGAATCCTAGAAGGGTCAGGGAGAGCTGCTTCATATTAGGTGGAGGTAGAAATTTGTGAAGTTTCACTCACAGATACTTGGGATGGCAGAATGATCTGAGATGCCTTTTTATTTGGGAATAAACCAAAGCACAACTGAATCACTAACCCACCATTAAGACACAGTAACATTTTTTTCAGTTGAGAGCTGAAGCAGAAGAGCGAATTCTAAGGTGATTATACTGTGGCTATCTTTAAAATGTAAATTTGTTCCTATAGTACTATGTGGAGTAACTATGCTCCATAAATATTTAATAGCAAGAACAGTTACATTTAATCGGAATTAGGTTTAAGTAGGGATTGTTCCCTCTCATGTGTATAGCCTGAGGAAAAGGCAGAGCTCCCACAGGAGAAATAATAGAATGAACCGAAGGAAATAAAAATGTGTCTTCAACTCTTTCTCACACTAGAGCAAAACCATCTCCAGGAGGTTTTTGTGGAAGGCTCCTAGGAAGTGAGCAAACAAAAATGAACAATGTGCTTTTTTAGCTTTTCCAATATAATCATTCGAAGGCCAAATTGAGAGCAAAAAGTGCCCAACCTATGCATTGTGACTTCTCAAGGTGTTGCAAAGATGCTCCCAAGATGTTATTTCTTGCTCTAGGAAGCATATCAGAAAAGGGAGACAAGACACAGGATGAATGTGTGTCTAATGGATTTTTCTCCTGGCAGCTTTTATTTAGGAAAAACCCATGAGCTGCCCAGAATGAAATGTAATATGGCTACGGTAGAAAAACCAAGCATGAGCAAAGAAGCAACTATGGTCCTTTGTGGAAGGAGAATCCACTATTTCATCCTAGTCAGCAGGCTCCAAAAATCAAGGATGGGTGATGGCTAGTTGGCACAGTGAATAGAGCACCGGCCCTGGAATCAGGAGGACCTGAGTTCAAATCCAGCCTCAGACACTTAACACTTACTAGCTGTGTGACCTTGGGCAAGTCATTTAACCCTAATTACCCTGCCTTCCCCCCTCCAAAAAGCAAAAAAAAAAAGAAAATCAAGGCTGGTTGTGAGCTTCTCCAACTGAATGAAGGAGTGGGTCTGAAAATATGCCTTTTTAGGTTACTCTCATCCCCAGAAATATGAGTTAGAAACTTCGGAGATCTGATGGAGAAGATAGCAGATCATTCTCCCACCTGCCTACTTAGAAAAGATGAAAACTCTCAAGTAGTTAAAGCAATTTTCACCTCAGTTATCTCATCTAAAAGATATTGGAGTTGTCTCTATATAGAATAGATCCTAAAGGAAGGGAAGGCAGGTTTTGAGTCTCCTAATCCCTGTCTGGCCTTGAGCTCTGTTTTTGAACACTGTCCCACCTGTACTAACCACACAGCAACCTCACATTCTAAAGTTAGAACTGTCCTCAGCATTTCTGCATTTCCACTTGCCCATAACTGAAAAACCTGAAACTGAAACCTCAGCGTGTTGTTTTCACCCCTCCATTCCCATTCGAGACATCTGCTGAACTAGAGAAATGCCCAACCTTCTTACTCCAAGATCTTTCTCCTTTGGAAAACTTCAAAATCACTGGGAACTCCAGTGGTAAGACCAGTGCTACAGGAAAGAGAAAGTGAACCATTCTGTTCTGTCCCTGGAAACTGGGCTGGAATGATTTTCCAATCTCCTCAACTCTCCTTAGTCAGTAACATAGGAAATGCATCTTTTAGATGCAATGAATGGTATTTTCATTTGGGGAAGAGCTTTTTGGGAAGGTCTCCTCCCCTTTAACTACTCTCTCTCCTTCCCTTCCTTGATTTTTTTTCTACTCAATTTCAGTTTTCTTCATCCTTCCACCTAGGTCTCTCATTTCCTCTCTGTTTCAATCTCAGAAAGCATTCTCCTTTAATAGGCTTCTAATAACTGAAAGACTTTTTAGCATGGAGACTACCCCTCCCCTCCTCTCCTCAGACAGAATGAGAAGTCAATCAATATTTCTCTGCCATAGAGACTACTGTCCTCAACATTTAACAATTTTCTTCCCTTTCCTGAGTCATTAGCTTGGAGTGAGTTCCCCACCCCTGGAATGGTCTCCTATCCCATTCATCAGGTCTTCCACATTCCTAACCCACTTTTTTTTTTGTAACCATAATGTAATTTAAATTCACATTTTCAGATGCATTCCCTCATTCAGTTGGAGAAGGTCACAACTCTCCTTATTATGGTTTATGGTGTGGTGTAAGCCAAATGAGGAGTAAGCTGGTTTATATGGAAGCAAAGCCCTGGAAATCTTTTGTATGTGTGAGAGGTTCAACTAAGGCATAAAATAGCAACTAAGGGCCTACTGCTAGTGATAATTTTAGACTTCAATTTTAGTTCAAATTTGGTTATGACACGATTCCTAGTGTCAGAGTAAAGGGCTTATTTAAATATTTTTTTTCTCTACTTTTGACTAGCAAAGTGGTGTCTTTTTTTTTTTAAGCTGAAATTTTGTTTGCATATAAATGGAAAATAGTTCATAGTAGTGGTAGAAATGGGCAAAGGTGGGGAGGGGGAGAGGGCAACGTACAGGAACTCAGTTTTCAAACTTCTTGGTCCCACTACAATATAAACAAATGTGATGCTCTGAGTCTCTTTTTCCTCCTTTGGATGTCTCAGTGCATGAACAATGAGCTGTGGTGGCAAAAGGAGTCCAAGGACCTAAGGTGAAATTCCTTCTCTGCTATTACTAGCCTAAGGATACTCATATACCCTCTGTGAGCCTCAGTTTCCTCATCTGCCAAATAAGGAAGTTGGATTAGATTATCCCTGTGGTTTCTTTCAATGTGAAATCTATGAACCTGGGAACCTGTTCAGTCTCCTTGAGTTGTTCTTCCCACTTGGCTTTGCATGGGGTTCAACAGGAGAATTCTTTTCCTGGAGCAGAGAAGTTTTCTTTTTATTCTCAGGGAAAAGAGTACTTTGGTATGGATGAAGAATCTTTTATGTCAACAGTGTTATGTACTCTTACCACAAATATAGATCGCAACCTTTTCATACCTTCTTTTCCTTTAAGATTCTTGCTTATCAAAGTCAAAAACATTCATGCCCATTTGGGGTACTGGAAGTGGAGGTGTGGAGAGGAAGATGAGGGAATGCATCTTAATGATATTTAGCATCATATTTCATTTATCTGTTATCTTAGGAGGATCAGGTGTTCTGTACTATATATATATATATATATATATATATAAAATTAAAGTTTTCCCTTTTGATTGGCAAATCTTTTTATTTGATATTTTAAATTTTTTCCAATTTCCTGTAAAAACAATTTTTATCATTTGTTTTTAAAACTTTTGAGTTCCAAGTTCTCTCTCTTCCTTCCCTTCCCCTCCCTGAGGTGTCAAGCAATTTGATATAGATTATACATGCGCAGTCATGCAAAACATATTTCCATATCATGTTATGAAAGAAAAAAAATCAACCAAAAAATCCTTTCAACCCAATGATAATAACACCACAAACAAGAAAATAAAGAAAGTGAGGGGGAAAAAGTGTGCTTTGATCTGCATTCAGACCTCTTTGGTTTTTTTCTCTGAAGGTGAATAGTATTTTTTTCATCATAAGTCCCTCAGAATTGTTTTGGATCATTGTATTACTCAGAATAGCTAAGTCATTCACAGTTGATCATTGTACAGTATTGCTGTTACTTTTTGCTGTTCTGGTTCTGCTCACTTCACTTTTCATCAGTTCATTTAAGTCTTTCCAGGTTTTTCTGAAAGCATCCTGCTCATCATTTCTGGTTTGGTTTTTTTTGTCTTTTTGGAGGGGAAAGACAGGGTAATTGGGGTTAAATAACTTGCCCAAGCTCACACAGTATCTGAGGCCAGATTTGAACTCAGGTTCTCCTGACTCCAGGGCTGGTGCTCTATTCACTGGGCCACCTAGTTGCCCCCATGCTCATTTCTTACAGCACAGTAATATTCCATCACAATCATATAGCACAGCTTGTTCAGCCATTCCCCAACTGACAGATATCCCTTCAATTTCCTATTCTTTGCCACCACAAAAAGAGCTGCTATAACTATTTTTTGTATATATAGGTCATTTTCCTTTTTTGAAAAAATCTCTTTGGGATATAGACCTAGCAGTGGTATTGCTGGATCAAAGTGTATGTACAGTTTTATAGCCCTTTGGGCATAGCTTCAAATTGTTCTCCAGAATGGTTGAATCAGTTCACAACTCCACCAACTGTGCTTTAGTGTCCAAATATTTTTTAATTAATCATTTTAATGGGAATCTTTTTAAAATATATCAGGAGCATATCATTTAGCCATTTTGATGGTACAAGGTCATTATTTTATTGTGTTTAAATATATTAGTACCCTCATGGGTTGTTTACTTCCCCTCCCCCATATAAAACCTACATACATAAATATGAATATACATATACATTACTGTGCTTTTCTAATTCTGTTTGAATTTTAATTTTTCTGACTTTTTCTCTATATCAACCTAGCAGTTGTCAGTCTTATTGGTGTCAGAATTCCCACCTGTACCCATCTTCTTCTACCATTTAAATTTGTTGCTTCTATTCAACAGTGAGCTAGGAAAAACACAATAAAGTATTGGCTTCAGTCCTAGGTACCTCACTACAAGAGGGATATTTGGCAGGCAGCAAGATGGTTAGAAGAAGAATGACCAGGATGTATAGTAGACTTAGGCTGTTTCATGAGATTTAGCCAAAGAAACTGTATTATTAGAGAGACTTAGGGAGTACATGGTCACTATATTCAATATTTATTATGTGGAAGGGATAAGACAACTCTAATATGTGCAAAAAGGGCCAGTAGGTAGAAATTATAAGTATATTATAAGTATCTGAATCAAGAATAGGAGAAAGTGTCCAACAATTTAAACCTTCCAGTCTTGTGAGGTAATGAGTTGTCTTTTACTGGAGGTCTTCAAAGTGAAGCTTGTAGTTGTTTTATAGGGATTTATGTTTCAGGGAGGGTTTGTAAAAATGTGCTTTGAGAGCCTTCCAATTCTAGGGTCTTATTCTATGTGTATCAAAGGAGAACTGCTATTACTCTAAGTCTAAGGACTTTTTCATATTTTCCAAAATGAATAAAATTTGGTACATTACCTTTGTGGCACAACCACTCAAATGCCTCTTTTCCATCTTGATGCCCTAGAGGGCTGAAGTTGCTAAACACCTGATCTCACAGTATCTGGCACATAAAAGGCACTTAATATATGTTCATTGATTGAATGATTGAGTGATTGGCGCATTAGTATGTACCAGTGGGGCAGTTTGTGATACAGTGGATAGAACACTGGGCTTGGAATCAGGAAGACTCATTTTCATGAGTTCATTAAATCCAGCCTCAGACCCTTACAAGCTGTATGACCCTGGGCAAGTCCCTTAACCCTGCCTCAGTTTCCTCATCCGTAAAGTGAACTGGAAAAGGAAATGACAAACCACTCCAATATCTTTGCCAAGAGAACCCCAAATGGAGTCACAGAGAGTTGGACGTGAGTCTTAAAAAAGACTTAACAACAAAACATTACTACAGAGGAGTGCATCTCACAGCTGATAACAATATTAATAATGATATCAATCATTTATGTAGTACTTTAAGGTTTGCAAAGTGCTTTACATCATATTTCATTTGATCCTCACAACAACCCTACAAAATAGGTTGCTGTTATTAGCCCCATTTTTCAGATGAGGAAACTGAGACCAAAAGAAATTTACTTGCCTGGGGTCACACAGTCAATGATTGTCTGAGGCAGGATTTGAACTCTGGTCTTACTGATTCCAACGCCAGTGCTTTATAAATACACTTTACCAAAAATTAGTGTATTTTTTAGAATGAGAAAAAAGTGTGGCATGGAATATTACCTTCAACTCAAAGAGAAATAGCTTCCAAGGTTAGGACTGCATGGTGGCTAAATAAACTCAGTTCATGGTTTTCCTTTATTAAAACCATAAGTGATGACTAGTTGCTGTTCCTGTAGGGGGAGCTACTGTAGGTTTCTTTTGTTGCTATCTTGTTTGAGGTGCAATGATGAGCAAAAGCCATTCAACAGTGATCATTCATACTAAGCCTTCCTGCTATAGCAATCCCAGCCCCTGTCCAGGTCCTGAGGCTTGATCCCAAAATGGCCCAAACCTTAAGCCCCCAATACCTGTTCTTGATTATGATGGTCAAGAGTGTTGTCCATGACAGTTCATGCATGGAGGTAGATGAGTCAACTTTGGGCAAGAGTAATGTGATAAGTGTTTTCAAACAGTATCAAATCATTTCAGCCTTCTTTCATCCTGGTTTGCTTCTATTTTTTGAAACAACAAAATGTCAGTGGGTCCTAAAATAAAGAGCTGGGAGGGACTTTAGAAATTATCTAGTCCAGTCCCTTCATTTTTACAGAAAGGGAAGCTGAGGCCTAGAGTGGGTAACTGATTTGCCCAAGAAAGCAGAAGATCCAGGATCTGAACTACCTTCCATATGATGTTAGATGAGACACAAACTACATTGGTTCAGTTGTTAAGATCTTTCAATTATCAAGTGTTGGAATTATTTTGAGGCAAGTAGAGTGAAAGGAGACTAGCTTCAGAGTCAAAGGACTAGAGTTTCTGAAGCTTACTACCTGGTGACTTTGGACAAGTCACAACCTCTCTGGGCCTCAGTTTCCTCATCTATAAAATGAAGAGGTTGGATTAGATGACCTCTGAGGTTCCTTCCAGCTCTAGATCAATGGTGCTTCCAGTTTTCATTTAGTCCTGCACAACTGAAGCAAGATAGACAGTCTGCCATGTTGGAGAAGTAGCTTATCTTGTAGTCAGGAAGCCCTGAGTTTGAATCTTACCTCTGACAGATTTTGACAAGGGTAACCATAGAGAATCTTAGCCTCTAAGTGCCCCCAAGAAAACTCTCTGAGCTTATAACTACAGAGCAAGTGCCAATCTGCATTGATAGACAAGTTTCCTCATCAGGATTTCCCCTATGTAGGTCCAGTTGAAAAAGAAACAAACTGACATTTTACTGATCTGTAGCAATAGTCTCATGTAGTGGTGGCAAGAGCTCCAGATGAGGAGTTGGAAGACAGGCATTCTGTTCCCAGTTCTGATGCTGGTTAGTCTGGAAGTGTTGAGTCATTTTTCAGTCGTGTTTGCCTCTTGTGACCCCATTTGGGTTTTTCTTGGCAAAGATACTGGAATGGTTTACCATTTCCTTCTCCAGCTCATTTTACAGATGAGGAAACTGATGCAAACAAGGTTAAGTGACTTGTCCAGGATCACACAGCTAGTAAGTGTCTAGAGACTGCATTTGAACTCAGGAAGATGAGTCTTCTGATTCCAAGCCCAGTGCTCTCTCCACTAGACCACTTAGCTGCCCTGTGCCCTTAAGCAAATCCCTTTTCTCTTGTAGACTTTACTCTTCTTTGGAAAGTAAGGGGATCAAGCACAAATTATCATTTAATGTCCTTTTGACTCAAAAGTCTGTGATTTGGTCATTCAGTTTGACAGGAAGAGTTCACCTACAAGTTAATTCTCTATTAATCATTCATCATCTAATACACTTGCTAGTTAGGCATTGTTTCTTTACCACTTTGTAACTTAGTAGTTGAACAACTAAGTCCTGTAAGTATGTAGAATAAATCTGAGAGGCCCCCTAAACCCCTTCCATTTCTTTTTCAGGTCTTAACTCTGGGATTATTTTATATCTCAGGCAGTGACACTCTTCTAAGTAGATGGGTCCAGCTTTTCTCTTTAAATTTTAGTGCAGTTCAAATGAATGTGGAAGGTGGAGGGGTTAATCATTGATCAGACTGCTAGCCTTTAAACAGAAGCATGCTTTTATTTAACCCAGGAATGATTCCAAATAATGTGCCCTGGAGTCGCAAGAATGGAATTAAGTGGCAAGCATTGCATTGTATATGAAGTCAAGAAAAATACTTGTGACATTCTATAACAACTTGCTGACTTGGCTTAAGTCAAATGAAACATGACAAATTTGGTCCTATGGGCATTTATCTTCAAAGAAAAGCTTGGATTTTTGGATCAAAATTCCCAGCAACCTAATGATCATTGACCCATCTCACAAAAATCTCACATCCAAGTGAGACGCTTCTTAATTAAGATTCAAACAAATGGCCAAAGCAGTAAACTTCTAAAATACAGAATGAAGAAAAAAATCCCCATGTAGGCACATATTTACATTAATGTGAATAACATGCTTCATAAAATAGAGGCCATAGAGAGTGATGGAAATAACTTTGAACACACAGGAAGAAGAATTGGGCTTGATTCCCAGTTTATTTAACTGTGTGATATGTCAAAGGGCAAGTTATTTTACCTTTCTCTTCTCAGTTTCCTCCTCCATACAATGATGAGGTTAGGCTAGATGAGAGCTCAGGGTCCTTCCACTTCTAACATTTTCTCATTTTATAAAATAATCTATTTCTTTGAACTAAAAGCATGGATTGAATCCATCCTGTTCTTTTTTTTGTTTTGTTTTGTTTTTTGTTTTTTACTTCACATCTCAACTTTGATATCCGAAGGAGAAAGGAGCTTCCCAAAGTCACAAAATCAGAGAACTGGGGGGCTGGACAGGGTCTTAGAGAATTCATCAGGTCCAATTCTCTCATTTTTCCAATAGCATGGAAACTTTTGGAAGGTGGGAACAAATTCTCATTTTATCTTTGTGTTCTCCGGGTCTGTCTAGCACGGGGAGGACTTAGCTTAAATGCCTGTTGGGTTAAATTTTACAATTGAGGAAAATGAGCCCAAGGAATGTGAAATGATTTGCATAAAGTCAAATAAGTCCACAGCAGTAATTTCAGCTTTCCACTTCCTAAGTCTTTTCCCATTCCTCCATGTCTTGTCTACTGATGACTTCTATGAGCCAGGAATTCAGATTCATGATTCAAAGACCATGACCCAGGCACAGTAACTACAATGCTGTCTTCTACAATGAGCTGCAGGACAGGCACAATGATTGGCTTTTTTCCGCCTACAATTCACAATGGCAAGCACTCAGAACAGCACCATCTTTTTTCCTGAAGCCTTTGTTATGTCTTATAACCATGGTGAATTTAATTAACATTGACTTTGGGGAGAGGGACTCTTTCCTGAAATACCTTATTTCAAGTATGAAAGCCACTGAACAATTAATGCCAAGTAAATAAATACCTCAGTGAGAAAAATTATAACTTTTTAATTGGCAGCTTCTGCTCAATTCTAATTTCAAAGCAAATACGGGGTTGTTGGTTTTTTTCAAGGCCTTCAGTAAATGAACTTGAGGTTTGTTTAAATAATGACAGTCCTTTACATTTTTATAGCTATTTATGGTCTAAAATTACTTTCATATCCATTATCTTATCTGATTCTCACAACAATCCTGTGAAATAGGCCTAGGAGATATTATTAATATACCCGTTTTTGCAGATAAGGATCCTGAGAATTAGATAGCAGAAGTGAATTTCCTAAGGTTAATATTTACTTAGCGACAAGAGTCCAGACTTAAATCTAGAGTTTACCTTTCACCCAGCTTTGTGAAAAAACAAAAACTATTAAGTAGCTCCTTATTGCCCAAAGGATGAACTACTTGGGATTTAAGGCCCTATTCAATTTGACCCTGACTTATGTTTCCGAGTATACTTCATAATACTGTCTTTCATAAATATTATATTCCAATCAAACTGGATGGTTGACTGTTCCCCGAGCTCAACATGCGAACACCTGCTTCCATGCATTTGGACAAGCTCTCCCTTATGCTGGAATGTGTTCCCTTCCCATCTCTGCTTTCAATTATCCTTCTCTTCCTCAGCACCATCTCAGCTACAGGTTCTCCTTTGTGAAACCTCTCCTGGTCTCTCCAGCTACTAGTGCCCCATCTCCTTAAACCATCTGGTATTTTTCTGAACATACATGCTCTCACACATCTTCCCTGATAGAATATAAGTTCCTTGAGAGTAAGAGTCATTTCATTGTTGTTTTTATCACCAATTTCTGTAACCAAGTGTTTTACATATGGCAAGCATTTAATAAATGATTGTTAATTGATTGATAGTCTACCTCAACCCCCATTTAGTGCATATCACAAGCCCCCTGCACTTTCTCATCCTATATGATTCTTGCTCATGTTTTCTCATAGATCTTCTACCAAGGTTCTACCCAAGGCACTGAAGACCTTGTTGCTCTCATTCTTTTCATTGCTCAGACTACCATTGTGCCACATGGGCTGCCTGTTTATCTGTTGTCAATCGTTTCATATCCCTGGCTGTCTTCTTCAGTAATGGATGTCCCTTCTTTCCTTCCCACTGATAAGCTGGACCAAGAAGTAGAGTAAGCATGCTTCTTGCTCCTCATTTCTCCTATTCCAATTTCTGGAATTTTGCATTGCTTCCCAACCCTTTTAGGTCCTACCATTATCCATCAGTGGCCTTTCCTACTTTAAGATTCAGTACATCTGTATCGATCTATCAAGATCCTGGTGGCTATTTTCTGCTGGTCTCTACCTAAGTTTTTTCCATTTTTTCTCCATGAGTTCAATACTCACCTCATTGTTTTCCTCTCCCTACTCCACCGCATACCATCTTCTACCCTCATACCTGGGGTCTTCAGTTTACATGTTGATATTCCCTCAGTACCCTAGCTGCCCAGTCAGCTGTACTCTGGATTCTGCTCCACCATCACCTTCTCTTCATTCTCACCTACCGTCCCACCCCCAGGAAAAACAAACAAACAACTAGTCACCAGGGAACTCATCATCACTGATGGTTTCAGCTTTGGTTCTCGCATCACATCAGAACACTCAGTAGCCTCTGTCCCCTGATGATTGGAGGGTTGGAGGATGGAGCAAAAAAACTCCTCCTAAAACATCCAGATAAGGAGGGTTCAGAAGCCCAGTGAACTCTTAATTTCCTAATAGCTGAGCTCTTTAAATTCCATTCCACTATCATAGTGCCCTGGGTCCCTTCTCTCCGCAACCCCTTCTAGATCTCTTCTCTTTTTAGTTTCCTTTAGTTCATCATCTTCCCCCATTAGTAAGCTCCTAGAGGGCAGAGAGCATCTTTTTTTTTTGAAATACTATTTTTTATTTGTTTATTTTTCGTTTTCAACATTCATTTCCACAAGATTTTGAGTTACAAATTTTTTCCCTGTTGTTCCCCTACCCCCCACCCCAAAATAGCTAGCCTTCTGAATACTCCTTCCTCCAATCTGCTCTCTCTTATATCCTCCACATGGTCCCTCTAATTTTCTTTTCTTTTCTTTTTTATTTTTTTTTGCCTTTTTTTTTTGGAGGGGCAATTGGGGTTAAGTGACTTGTCCAAGGTCACATGGCTTGTAAGTGTTAAGTGTCTGAGGCTAGATTTGAATTCAGGTCCTCCTAACTCCAGGGCTGGTGTTCTATTCACTGTACCACCTAGCCACCCCATATTTTTTTTTTTAACATTTATTTTTAAAACTTTGATTTCCAGATTCTTTCTCTTCTTCTCTCCTCATCCACCCCCACTGGGAAGATAAGCAATTCAATATAGGTTGTACATGTGTAGTTACACAAAATGTTTCCATAGTAGATATATTGTGAAAGACTAACTATATTTCCCTCCAACCCATCCCTCTTCCCACTTATTCTATTTTCTACTTTGACCCTGTCCCTTTTCAAAAGTGTATGCTTCTAACTACCCTGTCCCTCAATCTGCCCTCCTTTCTATCACTCCCCTCTTATCCCCCTCCCCTCTACTTTTCTGTAGGGTAAGATACCCAAATAAGTGTGTATGTTATTCCCTCCTTAAGCCAAATTCAATGAGAGTCAGGTTGACCCATTCCCTATCATATTCCTGTTCTTCCCCTCCATTGTAACAGTTTTCTTT
>CM053589.1:138807996-138821042 GCA_028646515.1 Pseudochirops corinnae
AGACATCATCCCTTCCTATTCAACTGATCCTGTGCCTTCTTTCTATGTATACATATACACATATATACACACACTCACATATGTATTTATACACACATACACCCTCCTATATAAACATATATATGTATACATATATATATATATATATACATATATACACACACACACACACACACATATATTCCCTTCAACTATCCTCATACTGAAAAAAGTCTCATGAGTTACAATTATCATTTTCCATGTAGGAATGTAAATAGTTCAACTTTAATAAAATCCTTATGATTTCTTTTTCCTGTTTACCTTCTCATGCCTCTCTTGCTTCTTGCATTTGAAAGTCAAATTTTCTGTTCAGCTTTGTTTTTTTTTTCATCAAGAATGCTTAAAAGTCCTCTATTTCATTTTCCCCTGAAGTATTATACTCAGTTTTGCTGGGTGGGTGATTCTTGGTTTTAATCCTAGCTTCTTTGACCTCCAGAATATCATATTCCAAGCCCTTTGATCCCTTAATGTAGAAGCTTCTAGATCCTGTGTCATTCTAATTGTGTTTCCACAGTATTCAAATTATTTCTTCCTGGCTGCTTGTAATATTTTCTCCTTGACCTGGGAACTCTGGAATTTGGCTATAATATTCCTAGGAGTTTTCTTTTTGGGATCTTTTTCAAGAGGTGATTGGTGAATTCCTTCAATTTCTGTTTTGCCCTCTGGTTCCAGAATATTGGGGCAATTTTCCTTGAGAATTTCTTGAAGGATGATTTCTAGGTTCTTTTTTTGATCATGGCTTTCAGGTAGTCCATTAATTTTTAAATTCTCTCTCCTGGATCTATTTTCCGGTCAGTGGTTTTTCCAATGAGATATTTCACATTGCCTTCTATTTTTTCATGTGTTTGAATCTGTTTTATAGTATCTTGATTTCTCATAAAGTCATTAGCTTCCATTTGCTCCAGTCTAATTTTGGAGGAATTATTCTCTTCAGTGAGTTTTTGAAATTTCTTTTCCATCTGGAAAATTCAGCTTTTTAAGGTATTCTTTTCCTCATTGGTTTTTTGGACCTCTTTTGTCATTTGAGTTAGTCTATGTTTTAAGGTGTTATTTTCTTCAGTATGTTTGTGGGTCTCCTTTAGCAGGCTGTTGACTTGCTTTTCATGATTTTCTTGCATCATTCTCATTTCTCTTCCCAATTTTTCCTCCAATTCTCTTACTTGATTTTCAGAATCCTTCTTGAGCTCCTCCATAGCCTGTAATCAATTCATATTTTTCTTGGAAGCTTTTGATGCAGAAGTTTTGCCTTTGTTGATTTCTTCTGGTTCCATGTTTTGATCCTTTTGGTCTCCAAAAAAGGATTCTATGGTCTGATTGTGCTTCCTCTGCTTGCTTGTGTTGCCACTCAATTACTTGACTTTTGAGTTCTTTGCCTAGGTAGAACTCTGCTTATAGGGTGGAGAACTTTGCCCCAGATCACTGAGATTTTCACAAATGTTGTTAGCAGTTTGAGGAAGGTGCCCTTTCTGCAACCACCACAAGTTATAGCACACTGACCACACACCCCAGGACTCCCAAGACCACAATCTAGCTCCAAGCAGGTCAAAGCAAGAGTAATTACCTTCTGAAGGGTTGCTTGGTCCCCCTATGATCTGCAGGCCAGGAGCTCTGGAAAACAGCAGCAGCTGCAGCCCCATGCCTCCACCTCTCACCCTGGGGGCAGGGCCCAGATGCTTTTATGTCACCTGGTTCCAACAGAGTTCCCCACTGATCTTTTACTTTCTCTTTGGTGTTTATGGATTGAGAAGTCTAGAAACCACCACAGTTGCTGGTGATTCATTCTCCTGAAGTCTGCTCTGGCTGATCTGGGCCACCTGTTGTTTGAGGCTGCCCAGGATTCAGTGTGGCTCACATAGGACTCTGCTCAGCTCTTAGTCTGGTGTGATAGACCCTTCCTGTTGGCCTGCTAGGCTGTCTTCAGTGGGAGATTTGTTTCTCTCTGTCACTTTGTAAGTTCTGTAGCTCTAAAATTTGTTTAGAGTCATATTTTACAAGTATTGGAGGTGGTTGTGGCCAGAGCTCACAGAATTTCCTGCTTCTACTCCACCATCTTGGCTCCACCCCCACAGAGAGCATCTTTAGCACTTATCACAGTACCTGGAACACCATAGGCATTTAATAAATGTTTATTGGATTGTGCCATGTCATGTTGTATGGTGTGGTATTGCACTGCACTGTATTGTATTGTAGCTGTCTGTCTTTTTCTAGTAGTGTTTTACAACAAAAGTTGAAGAGGATCATGGTAGTAACCCTCAATTATTTGTACCATCATACCACTCCAGTTACACACAGTGAAGATCATACTCAATTATATCATCACCCATCAGTTTTCTGTCTTCATAATCTATATATCCTGAATTTCCTTTTTGACCACAACCTCTCCTAAACCTATCTTCCATACTCTGGCCTCACTTTCCTCCCTTTAAATTTCTTGACCCTTTAGTTATTCACACTTGGCATTGGCCTCTGCCCTTGAATACTTTGTCCCACTGTCCAGTTGCTGGTTGTCCTTTCTAAAGCTCTTGGATCACTCCCACCTTCCACCTTCTGCACTCCTACAGCACTAGAGGAAGCCACATGGCTAGAATAGACTTGTTCTACTACAAATGCATGAGACCTAACCTTAACTGAACCCTCAATGCTACAGATCAAATCTTTCACCCTTCCCTAATTAGCTCTCTGTTGAACTCTTCAAAGTAACTGTTCCAGAATCTCTTCTCTTCTCAAGCCTTCTACCACAGTCTCTTCCTCCTCTGTCGCAGCAGAAGACTTAACCATATATATTACCAAGAACATTGTCTATTCTAAACTCCCTCATCTTCTCAAATCCATTCTTCTAATCACTTCATTATTATTCTCCTTTCTCACATCCTTTGCCCAATCTTGAAAGATAAGATAGACCTTTTCCTTGCCAACATCAACCCCTTTCCTTGTGCCCTTGATTCATTTCTTTGTATTTTTTCCAGGAAATTTTCCTTCTTTTTACCATCTCCTTTGTTTTCTTCTTTCTTTTTTTTCAACCTTTCAACCTCTTCTTATCCACTGGCATCTTCCCTGATTCCTGCAAACATGCTCAAATCTCCCACATCCTTTTTAAAAACCCTTCATTTGACCCTAATATTCATTCAAGCTACCATCCTTCTCCCTTTCACAGCCAAGTACCTCAAAAAAAATCTGTCTCTACTCATTGCCTTCACTTTCTTCTTTCCCTAATTACTGAATGGTCATTTCTTCAGTCAAAGTAAGAACTCAGAAAGACCTTAGCTTAAAAAGGCCAAGGTCTTCCACTGCATTTTGGACCATCTTCAGTTGTTCCAGTCTGTATCCAGCCACTGGACCCATATTGCTCTGGAGGAGAAAGTGAGGATGGTGACTTTGCCCAGCCCTCTTTCACTGTAATCCAATTCACTTGCAAGCCATGGCATCATCTTCCTAATGTCATGATCCTCTTTGAGAATGAAGGGCAAACCACAAGCTGTGAGTAGTCTGAGCTGCCCAATGGGGACCAACCTGGTCAGTTCCAATTGGGTAATTCAGCTCCTCCTCTCCTCTCCTTTCCTTCTTTCTTTTTTTTTTCTTTTTAGAGGGGGGAAGTCAAGGCAATTGAGGTTAAGTGACTTGCTCAAGGTCACAAGGCTAGTAAGTGTTAAATGAGGCTGGAATTGATCTCAGGTCCTGATTCCAGGGCCAGTGCTCAATTCACTGCATCACCTAGTGACCCTCTCCTCTCCTTTCTTCTCTTTTCATCTCCCACTCCCTTTTTGAACCCTTTCAATCTGGCTTCTGTACACACTACATGATTGAAACCCTTCTCTCCAAGGTCCCCAATGGCTAATCTTCTCCGTCCTAACTGACTGAAGACTTCATTGAAGTACTTAATGCTGTAGAACATCTCCTCCTTCTGAATACTTTTTTTTTCTGAAGTTTTGTGATACTACACTTTTGGGGTTGGCTTTTTATATGACAAAACAATTCCTTTTAGTCCTTTTGGATCATCATCCAATCCCCACCCTCTAAGCATGGCTATACCCTGGGACTCTATTCTAAACCCTCTGCTGTTCTTTTTCTGTAGTAGGTAATGCTTATTCATTGATTGATTAATTGATTCTTGTTACATGACTGATCCATCCATCTCCTTTTCCCATCATATATAGCTTTCAGATATTTATTTGTTTTTCATTATTATATATGTTTTTATTTAGTACTTTTTCAGGATTATATATATGTGTATGTATGTGCATATATATATATATAGTTTTGCTTGAGATGATACTAACATTTATTATTTACATATTTTATCTCATAAATTTTATCCTGCATATGGGTTATACACAGAATGCTAAATAAATGCTTGGTTTATGAATTACTAAAATCAACTTTGGAAAGCTAACAGTCTCAATTCTTCCTCTTATTTGGTTTTGTGAGTTAATGTGTTTCTCTTGGAACCTTCCCATTCAGATCTAGTTCTGGGTCTTGGTCTTATTTGTGTGTTCTTAGGAAAGCAAGGGTCCATGGGAAAAATCTGTGTCTTCCTGTAGATAACAACAAAAAACAAGGCAACTGGTCTGGTTAATGGGGGGTAGCTGCTATTGATGAGAATAGGCTGCAGGCTAGATTAAGTAGGGTCTTGTCTGAAAGTAGAGTTCTCTGGTGTCTTTCTCCACACACTAAATATGGTAACTGGGAAAGAAAATAAATTCTTCATGTGAGAAACCTACATTCTAGTATTCATTGTGTTGGGATATGGTTAATCTGACATGTGCTAGTCACAGTGTTAGATGCGCTTGGTATACTACTGAGTGTGATACTTAAAAACACTGAGACCATGGCTCTCACGTGGCCTCTGCCCCTCTTGTATGTGACCTCCTCTTCACTGCTTCTACTTTACATATTATAATATTATATCATGCAAGACTCCCTAGGGCATACTCAAAAAGTCAAGTGGCTCTTTTGATTAATAGTAATTGCCAACGTGGGTCCAAAGTCATACATAACTGTGGTAAGTTTAATGATCTCCTTACCAGAAATACTGGTGAATCATAGACTTTGGACCATTAAGTCATCTCATTCAAAATTGCTCCAAGTCCTACGTGTGAATGGCTGGTACGTTTTTGGATTACAAAGCCTCTCTTTATCTTCTTTCCTCCCCCCCCCCCCTTCTCTTTTCTTTTTTCTTCTGCTGTGACCATATTCACAGCTACCCTACCTAGAATTCCTACCTTTCTGCTCTCTACCTTTCCTATTCTACCTAGTTCTCTTATTCCTTCATTTTCCAATTTCCTGAATGTTTTAATGCTTCCCAGTATTTCTCAGTTGCTCCTTCTTTATTTCTTCCTTTTGCTTTATCAGAAAAAACCCAAATACCTTGATTAAATCAGTTGGTCAAAAATTAAATATAAATAAGTCCTCAATTAGTTTCAAAAGATCATAGGGACTTTGGGTCATTGGATAAAGATGTGTAGCTCCATGTAGGAAATATCTTTTGATTGACTAGAGAAAACCAGCAAAAGAGGAGTAAGAGGTCATTCAGTCCAAGTTTATTTATACAGGTGAGGAAGCAGAAGTCCATGCCTCTTGGGCTACATATTAAAACCGTACTTTATTTCAGATTCAGTCCGTTGAGTGGGGGAGGACTCCAAAGTTCATTCCCAGATCCCTGAGAGGGAATCGAACTTGCGACAAGAGAAGAAAGTCCTTCGCTTTCTTGCTTTTTCTCCCCATTGACACATACTGACCATGATATTAGAAATACTGGAGTAGTAGAAACCAATGCATCTGGCAGGGTATAGATAGAGACATCCCAATGGCAAACAGAAATTCTTCTGAGAAAAGACAATTAAAGTATCCAAAGATTGGACCAAGACATGCATGACCCTGTGAATTTCAAAAAGTCAGAAGACCTGGAGGTACATCAATATGTACATGGGTCAGAAGCTACATCTCTAGAACATCAGTGGTGGATGGCAGTATCTGCATCAGTAGCTATGAATATACCACATGCATCAAGGGAAGACAGCTTCAAAACTCTACAGGGACAGTGACTCTCATCACTCAGCAGAGAGCTACCGCTAAGGGGAACTTCATGAAGACTTCAAGATGGCTGAAAAGAATTTCTAGTGATCCAGAAATATGAGTTACTCCTTTTCCTCATGGATGCCTTGCATATGTACCTTTTATATTATTATAAATTTGAAGCCCCTCTACCCAAGGACTGCATGTTTACGAAAGGAGAATATACCTCCAATTTGGGGAGATTTATTTCTGTAACAATTGTTCTTGGTATATCTGCATTAGTAAATACCTTTTTTTGGGGGGAGGGAAAGAAGGGTAATTGGGGTTAAGTGACTTGCCCAAGGTCACAGCTAGTTTTTTGTTAGGTGTCTGAGGTTGAATTTGAACTCAGGTACTCCTGACTGCAGGGCCCATGCTCTACTCACTGCACCACCTAGCTGTCCCTGTAAATACCTTTTCTGAAAGCTAAGTAAGTCTAGTTTGATAATCAATGAGAAGTAATCATGTGAGTGCTAGTGAGCAATAGTGTTAAAATTCCATTTTCCTCAGAATTCTTCCTAAAACCCTAAATAATAATATTTAGCGAGCTAGTTGGGAACGTAACCCCAAAGGGATTGCTATACTTTTTCTTATCCAACCTCCCAAACTGAAGGAAATTTCCGTGTGCTTTTTTAACCATAGATATCCCTGGAGCATTTAAAAAGTGATCTGTACTTCTTTGGAACAGATATTAAGTTTCATTAGTGTCAGGAACTCCTGGAGAGGAAACTCTTTCCACTAATGCAGAGAAAGAACTTCTTCATGTTTTAGATCTCTTCTGGGAGCACTGAGATGTTAAGTCATTTGCTCAAAGTCACCCAGCCAGCATGTATCAGAAGTGAAAGGTGAATCCTAGTCTTCCTAACTCAGAGGCTGACCCTCTTCTCTCCATCGCTGCCAACATCTGTATTCAGTATTTTGTACATGTTGGATGCCTGATATTGTAAAAGGAGCACTGGAATAAGGATAAGACCTGAGTTGCTGGTCTTTGTCTTTACCACTTATTAGTCGTGTAACCCTGGGCAAGTCACTTTACATCTCTGTTTCCTCATTTAGGAAAGGGGAATATTAGTATTTTCAACCATCTGCCTTACAGGGCGGTTGTGAAAATCTTTGAAGGGTTGAACTCCATTGTAAAAGGAGCAAGTCACTCCCTTCCATGGTAAGCTGTGGCCAAAATGTCTCCATTTGAAGAAATGGTTTAGGAGACACTTAGTAAAAGCAGCCATTGACAAAGTGACATCTTTGGGCAAAGTGGCTTTAGGCCAGGATTTTAACAGAGATTATAAATGACTGCAGGAGAAGATGGGATGCAGGAAATGGGGCCAATATTGGGAGCAGCTCTAAACTTACAAAGCAGTCTGAATACCCGGTGAATGGGGAACATACTTTATTTCTAGAGGGTAGAGTGGAGAGGAAAATCAATATTCAACAGGCATTTATTAAATGCCAAGCACTGTGCTAGGTTCTGAGGATATAGATGTAGCATGTTATAGAAAGGAGCCCTCACAGGCTGAATATATAAAATTCTTTTGAATAGGAAGGAACTGAAATCTGTTTGAGGATCATGGCATTGAAGGAATTCTTAACCATTTTTTCTGACATGCACATCTTCCATTGTCAGTCTGGTGAATCCTATGTACAGCAATCATAGTGACTGAATATCACTAAGGAAATCAAAAGAGCAGGCAGCATCTTTCTGTTTCCTTATCTGTTAAATGAAAGAGTTGGGCTAAAGAATCTTTAGCATTTCTTTCACTTCTAAAATATTCTGTGAATCTTGTTTCCAGTTGCCTCAGTGTTAGAAAGCCAGCAAGAAAGAAGCCTCCAAAGCTGATGATTGATTTCTTAAGGCCCAAGGCAACCTTTGAGTGTCTTTCACCTTTCCCTTGGATGTAAGGCCTCTGGTATTGGACAACTGTAATTAAAACATATACTAGCATTCAATGTGCCTCTGTGATGACATATATAAACTTTTAAACTTGCAGTGGTTCTCAACCTGTGGGGCGCGACCCCTTTGGGGGTCAAATGACCCTTTCATAGGGGACACAAGGGTCGCCTAAGACCATCAGAAAACACATATTTCCAATGGTCTTAGGAATAGAGACTCCGCTCCTCTATCGGTCTCCAGGTGAGTCTGCCCACATGCAGATATGCCCATATATGAATATTAAAAGGTGGCTGCATTAGGAAGGTTGAGAACCACTGTTTTAAAGACAAGAACACACCAGTGTTGGACACTTTCTTCATAAATTGAATGTATGTATTATAGGATTGGTAGAGATAGTAGGAGGTCAATACATCTACCTCCTAGCCTATAGTCAAAACATCTCGGATTTATGAGTGTCTATCCAGAGAAATCCTAGAAAGGAAACCCTTCAACATTTTAAGCACATTCTCAAAGGAAACAATTTGTTACTTCTAGCATACATTTCTTCCTCAGATAGTCTAGTAGCTTTCCCATATGCAGCCATTTCTTCAAATCACTAAAAGAGGAGAGCTGGGGCTAGATAATCTACCAGTTCAAATGAATTGTCTTTCTTCTCACCTTTGTTCTTCCCTGTGGCAGAACATAACTCTATTTAGCTTAAGTCTTATCTCTGTACCATTCTTCCAAGCAAACTCCTTTTTTCAGTCTTAGGTTCTTCTCACCCTAAAAAGAGGCAACTTTTGGAATTTTAAGATATGATTTCAAAGACTAGAGATGATCTCTTCACTTTTATTTCCTGCCATATGGTAATTTCACTGATTATCTACACCTTACTTAAATGAAGGAGGAGGGAAAATGAAGGAAGTGGGATTCAAATCAAGCAACTTCTCTCTCCTTGTTACAATTTTTAGAAATTCTAACTTGGGGAAGGTAGAGGTGGGAGAAAGAAGACAATATCAAGTCGACATTTTCATTCTTCTCAATGACTTTGGCTTAGCCTTGCTAAAGGGTTGACTGTAGTTACCAACTGCTCTGCCTCCCCCACCATAAGCATCACCAAATTTCTTTGCCATCTTTTCTCCCTCCTCCCCAGAGTGTACCCTCAAGCCCTTTTGACCTAGGTAAAGAGGTCAACTCCTGATGTCTGGACAAATTAGCAAATTTCCCTTCGAGTCTCCAGGGATCATGGCAATAAAATGCTTACTAGGAGGTTTGATCGGAGTACCAGGCAAGGGTGGGACACAGAATCCCATCATGCTTTTGACTCAGCAGGGACATTCTGTGATTTGGGCGCCACTCTTGATTCATGGAAAAACAATCTAAAAGTGTCCTTGGCCCGTCTTGTTTGGGATGTGCCCTCAGTGAGTGACTTTGTGTTTCCAAAGGGACTTGGAAAATCTGGCACAATTCCCCCTCATTTTTAGGAGGAGCCATTTTAGAAATAACTTATTCCTGGGTATGTATCTGTATGATTCAATCAATCCTTTTCTGAAGACCATCCATGAGTGGATCAGATGGATTAGGATTTAACATAATAGGCCTGTTCATTCAATCAACTTTTTAAGCAAATATTTTTAATAAAGTAATAACTAATAATGCTTTGTATTTATATCATCACAGTTAAAGTATCTTAAAGGGCCCATTTCATTCATTCAAAAATTATTTATTGTATATATATTGTATTCAGAGCATTGCTCTAGGCCAGTGATTCTCAACCTGTGGGTTATGTTCAATTTGTAACAATGAAAATACATCCTGCATGTCAGATAGATTCATAACAGTAGCAAAATTACAGTTATGAAGTAGCAACAAAAAATAAATTTATGGTTGGGGGTCACCACAACATGAGGAACTATATTAAAGGGTCTCTACATTAGGAAGGTTGAGAACCACTGCTCTAGGCACTGCATGGAGAGATACAATGTAATGAACAGTCATTTGGTCTCTGCCCTCTAAGAACAGACCATCCAGTTATAGAGCCCAAATGTATACAAGATGAAGCAGTTAAGTAACAATTCAAAGCAGTTTGTGCCTTTCCTAGTCCCCCTTATTGGTAGAACTTCTCATCCTCCAAGTTACTTTGTACTTCCTTTGTATCAACTTGTCTATGTACATATGGGTTTCCTCCACTAGCAAGTAAGCTCTCTGAGGGTTAGAGCTATTTTTATTCTCATCTTTGTATCCTCAGTGCCTAGCACAGTGCCTAGAACATAGTAGGTATTTTTAAAATGTTTGATAAGTTGAATTCTCTAACAAATGTCACAGTCAGCTGTATAGGCTATAAATACTATTTAAGTTCAGAGAATAGATGAGATCAGTAGGTGTTGGAGAAATTATGAAAGACTACAAAGGAGGTAGTGACCGTGACCATGGACGACTGGTAGGATTTAAAGAGTCAAGGGGAATATTATGAACAGAGGCTTACAGTAATAATGGGAAAAAATATTTTCATTTGTAATACACTACCCCCAATTTTTTTCAGAGAGAACTACAATTTAAAGAAGTTGAGGGTCTTACCCAAAATCATAGTAAGTAATAGAGCAGAGACTCAAAGCCCAGTTTCCTGCCTCAATCCTCAAAATCTTTCCATGTTTCTATGCTGCCTGTAAGATGTGAAGTGTTTGTATTTGGGAGGAGCACAAGCTAAGATTGGACTGTATGTTGGGGCCTGATTATCAGAGATCTTCCTCCAGAAGTTGAGGAGTTTGAACTTGACCCTGGCAATGAGAAATCATTGGGATTTTTGGGCTTGTGTAGTGCTGGGCAAGGCACTGTGCAAATAAATTTAGACACTGAAGGATCATTGAAGCTGTAAGGGACTTCAGTGACCATCTACTCTATTCTTCCATTTTATAAATGGGAAAATGGAGGCACAAGGAAGTTAAGTGATTTGCCCAAGATCATCCAATTTAGAACTTAAATTCAGGTCCAGGGCCAGTGTTCTTTCCACTGTGATATGTTGTTACAATTATTTCATTTTAAGCCTAAGGGTAATATAATGTACACTTAAGAACCATGTAATTTCCTCTTTTGTAGTTTTAGGGAGTTTATTTCATTTCATTTTATTTTATTTTCACTAGTATTTTATATTTTTCCAATTACACGTAAAGACAAATTTTAATGTACATTTTTTAAAATGTCGAGTTCCAAATTTTCTCCCTCCCTTCTTTACTTCCTAAGATAGTAAGCAATTTGATACAGGTTATATATGTGCAATAATGCAAACATTTCTATAGTAATCGTGTTGTGAAAGAAGAAACAAAACAAAAGGAGTAAAAATATAAAAATAAGTGAAAATAGCATACTTTGATTTGCATTCAGACTCTTGTCCGTTTTTTTTTTCTCTTTCTGGATATAATAGTGTTTTTCATCATGAGTCCTTTGGAATTGTCTTTGATCATTATATTACTGAGAAGAGCTAAATCTATCATAATCGATCATCATATGCTGTTGTCATCACTGTGTACAAAGTTCTCCTGGTTCTGCTCATTTCACTTTGCATCAGTTTGTATAAATCTTTCCAGATTTTTCTGAAAATCACCTGCTTGTTATTTCTTATAGCACAATAGTATTCTACTACATTCATATACTCCAATTTCTTTAGCCATTCCTCAAATGATGGGCATCTAGGGAGTTTATTTTAGATGAAAAGTTATGAATTCAATCATAGTTGCTTTAAATCCCTAGATAGGCAAATTTAGACAGAGATTGGGCTCTTTGCCTAAATTTATATCTATTTTAGTTCATCTATGTTCTTAGTGACTGAGACAAAAATTCAGATTACTGGAAATGTTTGGGTAACAAAATAGCAGATTATATGATAGTGTCTACAGATAGACAGACACCAGGAGGGGAAATTAGTGAAAGAACAGACATTTTCTCAGCACTTACCTCAATCTTTGAATAAATGGGTCCACTAATGGAAGCAGTCTGGGTCTTCTGCTCCAAGATGCCTTTAATACTTATGGTCTTCAATATCTCTCTTATCTGCCAAAGCTCAATCCTACTTTTTCTTTCTCCTTTCATTGGTTTCCTGAGGACTGCTGGTATTTGGCTCAGCTTTTTATAAACCTCCTACCTCTCTGCTTCCAGTCCCTTGGCAGATGCCAAGAGATCTATATGGTTCTGAGATAGTTCTTTCCTTTTAACAAATTCCTTAAGATCTGACCAAATCTCTCACTCTCTGACTTTGATTGATTCAAAGAGGCATATGAAAGCTGTTCCATACAGTTCTGATTGATTTAATCAAGGTGTTATTACCTAAGTGGAGTAAAACAAAAGAAAGTTGTATACAATCAGCAAATCAAAAATAATTCATTAAGGGTGTACTCTGTCAGGGTGACTAGGTGGAGCAGCGAATAGAGCACTGGCCCTGGAGTCAGAAGGACTTGGGTTCAAATCCGGCCTCAGACACTTAACACTTACTAGCTGTGTGACCTTGGGCAAGTCACTTAACCCCAACTGCCCAGCCTTACCACCTCCAAAAAGCTAAAAAAAAAAAAAAAAAAAAAGAGTTTACTCTGTGTGCTAAGTTCTGAGGATGTAAATTTCCTAGAAAGAGTATGTAAATAACTAGGCACATGCAAGATATATACAGAATGAATGGAAGGTAATCTCAGAGGAAAAGGAATTAGTTCATGAGAATGGGTATGGGAAAAGCCTCCTGCTAAAGGGAGGATTTGAGCTGAATCTTGAAGGAAGCAATGACTGCCAAGATGTGGCGTTGAAGAGGCAGAGCCTTCCATGTACGGAGGACAACCAGGGTAAATGCACAGAGGATAGAGTATCATGTTCAAGGAGTAGCAAATGGGCTTGGGTAGCTAGAAAGAGGAATCATGGAAGGGAATAAAGTATAAGACCAGAAAAGTATAGACTGAAAAATATAGGTCATACTAAGAAGAGCTTTAAATGCCAAACAGATGACTTTATATTTGATCCTAGAAATAATCAATTATCACTTGAGAAAGCCTATCAAAGGGCCAAGAGGCAGGGAAGATCTTCAGATTCCCATTACAACCATGTATAC
>CM053589.1:138821542-138849720 GCA_028646515.1 Pseudochirops corinnae
CAAAGGAAATGGCGTCACAAAATGCTTTGTAAGTGAGGGAGTTCTACATAAATGTCAGCTCTCATCATGTAACAAGGACTTTCTCTGGTCTCCTCCATATAGTTTTGTGGCCCCTTAATACTTCTGGATACTGTTTTGAGTCAGCAGTTATTCCAACCCATGGACGCTGTAAACTTGTCACGTCTCAATCTGACCTCATTATCTTCCCCGGCCAGTCCTCCCTCTTCTTACCTTTACTATTACTATCCAAGGGTGCCATCATCCTTCCGGTCAACCATGGAGTCAAGGAGCCTAGGAGTCACCCTCCACTCCTCACTCTCCCTCCTCCCCCCTCCCCATGTCCACTCAGTTGCAAGACCTCTCAATTTCACCTTCAAGTATCTCCCCCCTCTAGTCCATTCTTCTGTTTGGTTTCTATGCCAGCCTGACTTTTATAGCATCCATTCATGCCATTCAACATGATGTAGAAGTAGTCATTCTTTCATCCCATCTCCTTACTCTGCTCCATGATTGTCACAGGAAGCTACTACTACCTAAGTAAGCGTCTCATTGCCTCTTTAAGCTACCTACGCTGGAAGTATATTTACCCAATCAATGTTGGCATGGTGGTAAGGTAGCCAGGCTGTGGGGCTTATTTAAATTTAAATGCAATCTTCTGAGAGATTCAGGATGAGAATTTTCTCCAATAAGCAAGGTTTTCTCTTGGCCCCAAATATTTTTGTATCATGGAGTCCTTCCACAGGCACAGACTGCTATAATTAAAGGAATAGAATGCAAGGTCCTAGAATGTAAGAGATAAAAGGACACTTGGGGAATATCTCATCTAAACTATGCAATTTATAGAGCAAGAAAATGGGGACCCAGAAAGCAGAAGTGACTTGGCTCAGAATCACGCAGCGGGTTGGTTAGTAGCAGAACTCAGAAAGAATCCAGGTCTGCTGACTTACAGTGGTTAGCATAAGAATGTACCAAGAGAAGGAGCTAATTCCTTGAATTGTGGTGCATGCTTCAATAAATTAACAAGCATTATGCTAGGTGCCCCATTCCAAAAAAAGGGTGAGACTGTGCTGCCCCTCTAGGAATTTTGTTATTTTTCCCCCAGGTCTGTAAAGTAATTCTTTGGTAGTTTGATATGGCATTAAGCAACTAAATTAAATAGGTCGTATTATCATTTCTCTTGTATTGATTCATCTTACTGATAAGCAATTAATATTTTCCCAATCATTTAGTACTTTCTTATTTCTATAAACAGTGATTTATAGTTCTGTTTATTTAGTTTTTGTGCATGTTGACAGGGAGACACGGAAGTACATTAGAATTCCATCATTTTTAAAAATGGGATTTCTCTCTTTCTGCTGGGTTTTATTATATTATATAGAAATGTTAATGACTTATGAAGATTTATTTCATATCCTGAAAGTTCATTAGAGTTATTTTTTTATTTTTGGAGGGCAATTGAGGTTAAGTAACTTGCCCAAAGTCACATGGCTAGTAAGTGTGTCAAGTGTCTGAGGTCGCATTTGAACTCAGGTCTTCCTGACTCCAGGGCCTGTGCTCTATTCACTACGCCACCTAGCTGCCCCCTAGAGTTATTTTTCAATTAATTTTTAGTTGACTCTTTAGAGTTCTTTAAATTATAACATGATACCATCTGTGAAAAGTGATATATTTGTTTCTTCTTTATATATGCTTATTACCATAGCCAGTATTTCTAGTACTTTGTCAAATGGTATGAGGACAATGGAGATTCTGGTTTTGACCTTGATTTTATTGAAAAGTATTCTAGCTTATCTAGTTTATCTTTCTACTAGAAAGAATTCTGCTTCAGCTATTATAATACTATGTTAGCTTTTTGTTATGTACATACACCCTTATCTTAACATAAAGCAAAGGATTATAATGGGGGGAAGGAAAGGAGCCAAGCATTGCCAGATCTCAAACTGCACTAGAAAACAGTAATTCTCAAAACAATTTGATACTGCTTAAAAATGTGAGGGACCAATTAGTGAAGTAGATTAGATACATAACATATGGAAGCAAATATATCTAGTGTTCAATAAACTCAAACATGACAGCTACTACATTAAGAACTCACTATTTGACAAAAACTACTTCCATATAACAGTTTGGGAGAAAGACTTATATCAATGCTTGACACTGTAAACCAAGATACACTCCGAAGATGGGGCAGCTAGGTATCAGGAAGATTTGAGTTAAAATCTGGTCTCAGATACTTACTAATTGTGTGATCTTGGGCAAGTCACTAAACTTTGTCTCAGTTTTTTTATCTGTAAAATAAACTAGAGAAGGAAATGACAAACTGCTCTAATATCCCTGCCAAGAAAACCTCAACTGAGGTCATGAAGAGGTGGACGCAGCTGAAATGACTAAACAACAAAAATGCTCCAAAAGACCTAAATGCAAAAGGTTATATCATAAATCAATTAGAGAAAATGGAAAAATTACTCATCAGATCTATGGATTAAAAAAAAGTTAATGACCAAAAAAGGATATTGAATATTGCAGAAGGAAAAAAATAATTTTGATTACATAACATTTTTAAAGATTTTGCAGAAATAAATCCAACAATATTAAGATTAAAAGGAAAACAGCTGGGGGGTGGGGTAGAATGGCCACAATCTTTGTAGCATTTTTTCTTCTGATAAAGGTCTTATTTCCAATATATATTCAACTGAATCTAATTTATAAGAATAAGAGTCATTCCCCAATTGATAAATGGTCTAAAGATATGAACAGGTGCTAACTTTTCTAGGAAAGAAATCCAGGTGATCTGTAGCTTTATGGGAGGAAAATGCTACTAATTAGAGAAGTACAAATTAAAGGCAATTCTGAGATTCCACTTCATACCTATCAGATTGACAAAGATGAGCAAAAGAAGGAAATGTCATATGTCGGAAGAGGCTTTGGGAAAACAGGTACCTTGATTCACTGGTTGGTGGACCTGTGAATGAGTAAACCATTTGGAGTTATATATTAAAAATCATTCAGCAGTACTTACCCTTTGACCCAGCTATGCTCCACCCAAGCTTATACCCAAAAAGGATCAAAGAAATAGGAGAAGGTCCTACATGTACAAAAACATTTATAGCAATTCTAAAGGGATGGCCATCAATTGAGGTGGGCAAGAATATAAGTTTCTGTTAATTAAAAAAGAAAGTTAAGAAGAGCTACAGATGTGGAGTGCTATGTGAGCTTTAGATGAGGTCACCATTTTGTTAGTTTTATTTAATTATTTCAGCTTGTTACGAGAAGCCTTTCATGGAGAGGGGTAGGCTGAGGGAAGGAGGGCAATCTGTAAATGTTTGTAATATAAAAAAAAAATACATCAATAAAACTTAAAAAAATAAAAACATTATTCTGAGAAGTGGATCCACAGGCTTCACCACAGTGCCAAAGGGGCACATGACACAAGCAAAAAAATTAAAAGCACCTGCTTTAGAAGGATGCAATACATATAGAGAAGCAGTGACCAGGGAAAGGACATTTGGTCTAGATCAATGGTTCTCAACCTTCCTAATGCTGAGACCCTGTAATAGTTGTATGTGGGTGTATCTGCATGTGGGCGTACCCGCCTGGAGATGGATAGAGGAGCGGTGTCTGGGAAATACGTGTTTTCCGATGCTATTAGGTGACCCCTGTTAAAGGGTCGTTCGACCCCCAAAGGGGGTTGCGACCCACAGGTTGAGCTTCAGTTCAAGAAAAGTTTCTTTTTGATGATCTTCCAAACTGTCAAATTGAGATTCTAAAATTTTCATAAATTTATGTGTGAGATACAGCCTCTCTTCTCCATACTCTTGACTTTTGATACTAAAATGATAAATCCATCGGCAATACCAGACAATGTATGCACATAGATTCTAGAGTCTAGATTCTAGCAGTCACAGGGATTGTTAGCAGAACCATAGTGGGAAAGGAATAAGCATTTTAGATAGTGCCTATTGTGGGCCGGCCAGGCACCAAATGCTTTACAAATATTAATTCATTTGACCCTTATGACAACACTTGGAAATATTATCATCATTTTACAATTTTAAAAACTGAGTCAGGTATAAATTTAAGTTACTTGCCAAGGGTCACACAGCTAGTAAGCCAGATTTGACATCAGGTCTTCCTGAATCTAGTTCGAACACTCTATTCCACTGTGCCACCAATTAACTTCCATGGGGAATCAGATTGTCGTGCCATTTCCAATATCAGTGGTAATATTAATTCAATTATTTTTTCCGGAGCAGACATGGAAGAGAATGGGACAATATACATTCTGAGGCAGGGAAGATAGGAAAATGCTCAAACTGGGTAGGACTGGTTCAGTTATGAAGCATAGTCTAGGGTCAATGACATAGAGTGGGTCAGTCGAGTTTTTACTCATATTCACTTCATTCACCAACCAAACAGAAAGTTTTAGCCCCAGGACAAAATGTTACTACTGAGTAGATTAAGGTGGAAGAAAGGGAACTTGGTCTCTCATAGGCCTTGGCACCTCCACACATAGAGTCTTCATAGAGAAGGATGAAGACTTTCTCACCCAGTTATTCCTATTCTTGACCCTGAATCATAGAGTGGTAAAATTTGGATCCAATCCCTTATTTTACAGAGGAAGAGAATGAGTACCAGATAGTTAAACTGTCTTGCCTACGGTATAGAATTCGAATCTACTAAGGTTCATTTTAGGGCTCTTTCTCCTGTATCATTTCCAACTATCTCAATGAGCATTGTGATTTTTTTCCAAATTCTCAGACTCAGATTTGATTTTGTTCACTTTAAGAAAATGCCAGATGCATCCCTGTTAGATAAACAAACTTTTAAGTCTGATATGTGTTAACATTTTCCCATCACTTCCTTAAATCTAGACAATCAACAAAACAATCAATCAAGCTCTGATTTGAATTCTGCTGATTTCTGAGGTGTAAACGCTCACTGAAAAATCTAAAGACTGGGTCTCAAGAGTTGGTTGGTACAAGCCAGCTCCAGCACCCCCGCCCTTGATGCAAGGATGACCTTGAGCAAGTCCTGGCTACTCAGCTAGCTCATCTGTAAATTCCATATTGGATTCCTCTATCAATGAGAATACAGACCCACAGAAGACTAGATGATCCAGTGACCTGGCCTTTCTAGGTTGGTCAAAGAAATAGCCAACTGACTCATGTGAATAAGAATTCAGTTATCCCTTCCACATTTCAGGAATTAGGGGCACAGAGTCCCCATGATCTGGAAAATCTATGTCAAATTTTTTGGCTCTCCCTTTGTACCAGAGAAGTCTGAATTTTTTTTCTTTTATAGGGTATTTACAGTACCTTATTGTAAAATTTGGGTTAAGTATTTGGTTATAGGCTCTGTGTCATCTGCTAGCCTTCTGATACCATCTGAAGTGTCCACAAAACTCCCCCAAAATTCCCATTTAATTTCTTATGCCAACCCACCATATATTGAAACCAAGATGAGGAAAGTTACAATGCAGAAGGTATAACTGTATGTATTCTAGCACAGGGCTGTTGGGAAGATTAAATCAATTGATATGTATGTGAAATGCTTTGTTAACTTAAAGTTTTGATCTCTTTGAATACTTTGTACCTCTCTTATGTATTTACTATTTTCTTCTTTTTTAATGCTGTATCCCTTCCCCTTCCCTACCTTGTATCAACAGATGGAGTAATGGAGAGAGCAATGGCCTAGGAGTTAGGAAGACTTTGGGTTGTCATATTGGCAAAATCACTTAACCTCTCAGTGCCCCAGACAACTCAAGAATACATTGTAGTACAGTTGCAAACTAGCATTGGTGGAAGGAATTTCCTACACAAATGAAATGGCAAGACTGGAATCTCTACTCTGCTCAAGGACACAGAATAACGAAACCTCTTTAAAACAAGCAATCAACATGAATTTATTAAGCATCTTTTTTTTTTGTCTTCTGCAGGAAGTCTTGCCAATTCCCTCTTATTTCTAGTGCCTTCCCTCTCTTAATTATTTTCTATTTGTCCTTTGTTCTTGAAGAAGACCATGATGTCAGAGAAGTGATGCCATGACATGCAAATGAATTGGATTTAAGTGAGGAAAAGCTGTGCAAAGTCACCAGCCTCACTTTCTCCTGAGCCACCTGGGTCCAGTGGCCAGCTATGGATCAGGACAACTGGAGATGGCCCAGGATTCAGTGGAAGATCTTGACCTTTTCAAGCTAAGGTCTTTAACAGGTCTCAATTTGACAGAGTCAGAGCCCATTCAGTGATTAATGTTTAATAAAAAAATATGAACAAAGAATGGTCTCTTAAAAAAAAATAGATCTAGGAGGTGAAGACCCTTAGGGTTTCTGGTCAAGATAGCAGAAACAATTGTTATTTACGTTCATTCTGAGCCAATCAGGGCCCAAACAGCAACCAAGTCAGGCTTGGCCTGGGACCAGAGTGATTTGGGGTTAAGGCTGGTCTTGAAAAGAAAAAAAAACAATATTTAAACCCAATTCGTAAATATATGTCATGGGATCACCTCCCAGATGTCATGGTCTCCTTTTTTTTTTTTTAATTGCTTTTTGGAGAAGGGGAAAGGCAGGGCAATCAGGCTTATGTGACTTGCCCAAAGTTACAGGGCTAGTGCTTGTTAAGTGTCTGAGGCTGGATTTGAACTCAGGTCCTCCTGGCTCCTGGGCCAATGCTCTATTCACTGTACCACTTAGCTGCCCCTTCATGGTTCTCTTTGAGAAAGATGGACAAACAGCAGCCTTGTGAGTAGAGAAGGAGCTGCCTAAAGGCCCGAACTTCCAGGTGGGCAACACAGCTTTCTTTCTTTCCTTCTTTCTTTCCCTCTTTCTTTCCCTGTTTCTTTCCTTCCTTCCCTCCCTTCCTTCCTTCCTTCTTTCTTTCCTTCTTTCTTTCCACAAAGGGTAGCACACAATTATCAGCCCTGCTCTCCCCAAAAGGAATGCAAATTTAATCTCTGAAATCATTCTCTATTTATCCCATGTATAGCTTGTTTGTATACACTTATTTGCTTACTGTCTCTCCCATTAGACTGTGAGCTCCCTGAGGCCAGGGACTATTTGCCTCCTTTTGCAGTGGTACCACTTAACTCCCAGTAGGCACTTAATAAATGTTTACTGACTGACTGACTGAGTGTCTTTGTGTATGATACAGAGGAGGACTTTGTGTATAATACAAAGGAACTGGGGTTCTCCTGCTGCCCCTGACACTGCCTCATTGTACCTCAATTTCCTTGTCTATAAAATGGGGGTCTTAGACCAAACGGCCTCTAAAGTCCTTCTTGCTCTTGATCAGTGAGCTGTGATCCTCAGCATAGTACCTGGCACATACTGTCTGTTTGTAGAACTAAAATCCAACGGTAAGTCTATGATTCTGAGAATTTAAGTATTATATAAATGTGAGCTGTTTTAAGATTGGGAAAGAGACCCCCACCCCTCATAGCCTTCCTCTGTTGCTTGCCAGGTGGGGAATAATGAACTGACCTGCCCAGATTACACAGCCAATCAGGTGACTGAAGTGCCTTCCATAAGCGTTACTAATGCCTGTGGCAGCCTGGCTGGGAATGTGACCTGCCCTTAGGAAACAGCAAAGAAGCAGCTACGTCAGTTTCCTGGGAATATGGAAAATCATTCCCAATCCATGCTCCCTAAAGCCAAGAGAAAGGAATTCTCATTAGGCCAGCAGACAGCTCAAATTCCTGGAGCTTTAAGAAATGTAGAGGAGATAATTCTGTCCTAGACTTCTGGAGAGTTGGCCCTGCCTCTCTCTTTGCTCTCACTAGGACTCTCATCTGCCACGTAGCACATGATACAGGCTAAGGCTGGAAGTGTGTAACAAAATCCATTGGCTGTCTGAGAAAGCCCTGGTTATAACAGGAGAGGGGCTTGAGGTGGTCTCTGGGTCCTGATGAGTGAGGGGCACAGACTCATTAAACACTCTCTCATTAGATCAGGCTTTAATTATCTGAAGGCTCCTTGTTTAATTCTCACTCACTGCTTGTAAACCCTCCAGTTGCCCTGCACAGAATGTCTGCTATCATCCAAACATGTAAACTCTTGCTCCAGTGGCCTGAAAACTTGAAAGGCAAGATTTTCTGAATCCAGGCTACTCCTCTGGGGCCACCGATGGCTGGTTTACAATTTGAGGTTGTGATGGCCACTCCCTAACGGGCCCAGGAGAGGGTCCTAGAAAACCCAAGTTTGTAGTTTACAATCTCTAAAGGTTTGTGGTGGCTGTTTTTATCTCAATTCTTTTCTATACCCCTGTTAATTTCTGCTGTGTCCCTTTCATCTCCAGACTTTTCTACCTTCCCATATGAACTTTTGCTTCAAAAGTCTTATGCCTAGTGGGCAGTCAATAGATATTTCTTGAATGAATGAATGGTCGCCAGGTTTCATTAATATTTAATGTGCTCTCTTTTTAACACTAGCCATAAGAGTTCATTTTTACTAAGCAATAATGTCTTGCAAAGAGGAACAGCAGGAGTAAAAGCATGGTGTGAGGGACTGAGGAGAAAGATTTATGTCAGGGAGCTGTGGGAGTGAAGGTTGGATAGAGTAGAGGTGAGAGGAAATATTGAGTTGTGATAGTTTCTGATTTTCCAATTCAAAATTGAGAAATGGGGTACATAGTTAAATGTTTCTCATCTCAGGTGAATTATTAGAATGGAGTTCTTAAGTCTGGAATCCTACTTATTTCTGAAAAGAGCAGTGCACTGAGAGAGCCAGGAGACCTAATCCTGGATCTTACAACCATTTGCTCTAATGACCAAGCAACTCATTTACTATTTTATTCTTTTTAAACGTTTTGTTCCTTCCCCTCTCGACTTGTATCAATAGATGCAGTAATGAAGAGAGTGATGGCCTGAGAGTTAGGAAGACTTGGGGTTGTCACTCATAGGATCATGGCTTTGACTGTTTTACAGATGAGGAGGCTGACACATGGAGCAGTTAGGTGGTTGGTCCAGGATCACAAAACAAGTGCCAGAGGGATTTGAATCAGATCTTACTGGCTCCAGATCCAGTGCCCTATTCATTGCATCACATTGCTTTCATTCCCAATACTCCCGGCTTCATTTTTCCTTATCTGTCAAGGAGGGGTTGGACTGACTGACTTCTCAGCTCCCTTCTGGTACCAAGAGTTCTTGATTCTAATTGTCAAATGTCAACAGTTACAGTTGAAAAGACGAAGGATGATAATGTTGTTTAGTGGCTACAATGCTGGACTTAGATTCAGAGGTCTCCTCTCACACCTTCTTAGCTGTGTGACTATGAACATTCCCTTAACCTCTCCAAGACTCAGTTTCCTCATCTTTAAAATGGGATAATAGTATCTAAGACAAGACTCAAATAAGATACAATAAATTGAAAGTTTTTTGGTAAATTTTCAATTTCCATATAAATGTTAGTTATTTTTACATCAGCATTCTTCAATTCGACAAATATTTATTAAACACCTTCTGTGCAAGGTACTTTGCTATGAAAAGTTCTCAGAAATATATATTACAATGCATACACACAAACACACAGCATACCCCAAAATACAGTTTTAAGTACAGTTTTAAGCTTTCATAACTTCAGAAATACAAATGATACAAACTTAACTAGAATATCTTTTGAAAGGTGAATTATTTATATTTCTTTTTCATTTATCTAATTTGTGAGTTTTGAATAATACATTTAAAATTTTTTTTAACAAGATGGGGCACCCTGTCCTTATTCATTGAGTATGTGACAGTTTCTGGATGACATTTCATCAGAAGTAAAGATCGGTAGAAGAGTCCTTCTTGCTTGGCAACTTCAGTCACCTGCTCTATCTCCATTAGACTTTGTCCTTGTCAGATCGAATCAAAACAGCCATGTATACATCAAAACCTTGTTCTTTGGATGACTTAAGGCTATGATTACAAATGCAGTCCTTTCAGTCACCAAGTGACAGCTGATGAAAGTTTTTACGTAGTTCAAAAATCAACCTGAGTGATATATAGCTCAACAGTGGTTATATTGAATTTTGACAAGAAACACATAAATATTTAACAATTTTAAATAATGAACTTTTCAAAGGCTGCTCTTTGTAAATTTATAGCATTTATACTTATGCTTTCAGCAGCCAGTGAAACAGTAGACAGAGCACTGGGCCTGGAGACAAAAGACCTGAGTAGCTTGGTAGCTGCATGACCCTGGTCAAGTCACTTAATCTGTTTATCTTAGTTTTCTCAATTTTCCTTTCTCCCTACACTTTGGATGTTATTAAAGCTTAAAACTACTCCAAGACTTTGGGGACATGCTACATAGTACCTGAAGCTAAAAATATAAACAAATTATATCATACTTTTATCCCTTAGAGTTATAGTACAGAACTAGGAGGTGGGGGATTCAAGGGAATCCTTTGGACAAAGAAATTGGAATTTAAAAAAATTATTTGTCAAAGAACAGCTAGAAACTAAAAATTTCAGGGAATCTAAAGACATTCATGAATATGTATGAAGTGTGTTACTAGGTTCATAATTTTACATTCAATATTGCTTGATCGATTGATTTCAATGTTAAATTCTCTCTGAGTTTTTAAGAATAAAAATTCAAAATGATAAACATGACTTTCAAACATATAGACTATATATACTATAGATGATTTATCTCAGGAGCAAGGAATAAGATTTTGTCATATTGCAGCAATCATCTACTCGCATTCTGAATCATATAGCATGTTAGATCTAAAAGAAACTTTAGAGAAGATCTAGCCCAGTGCTGTCAAACTCAAATAGAAATGGGGACCACTAAACCATACACAGGGCAGCTAGGTGGTGCAGCAGAGAGAGTCCTGGGAGCGGAGTCAAGAAGACCTGAGCTCAAATCTGGGCTTGGACACTAGCTGTGTGACTCTGGGCAAGTCACTTACCCCTGTTTGCCTCAGTTTCCTCATCTGTAAAGTGAGCTGGAGGAAGAAATTGCAAATCATCCCAATATCTTTGCTAAGAAAACCCCAAAAGGGGTAATGAAGAATTGGACATGACTGAAAATGACTAAACAAAAAAACCTACATAAGGGTCCCTTGTTGCCGTGTATTGATTTAGAAAACTATATATTACCATTACTTATGTTTTTGTGCTGCATGGCTCACTAGTTGCATGTTTGGCATCTAGGAACTAGTCCATTAGTCCAAACCAATCAAGTGGCATATAAAGAAATTAGCAAGGCCCAGAAAGGTAAGGTAATTTGCTCAAGATCACACAGCAAGTTAGTGTAAGAGCCAGGACTAGCACCTAGGTCTTCTTCCAGTTTTCTGCTCACTCGACTGCACCAAAGTACCTAGTATTGGTTAAAATAAAATAATCACAGAATGCAAGAGCTGGAAGAAGACTTAGAAGTCATCTGGTTTAACCATTTGTTCTTCAAAGGAAGAAAACTAAGGTTTCAAAGAAGCAAAATAACTTGGCCAAGATTGACTGGCTATTTAATGGTTGCATCCGTACTAAATTCCAACATCTTGAGTTTCCATCCCAGACTCCTTTCACTTAAAACCTAAATGTCACTCTAAGCATCAATTCTCTCCAGTTCTACTGAGTCCCATCCCCCAAGCTTAAAACTGTGACATCTCCCAAAATAGAGTGCTTTTATTCACTCCTTGCATGTAAATACATCTTTGTTCCAGCCTGGCATTTAATAACTGTACTTTATATCAAAACAAAAGCTGTAATCAGAGTCTAACAATGAAAGCTGCAGTCAGTTCTGAACAATACTTAGAATTCCCAGGGTAATTTTTTTCCTATCAACCCTCAATGGGCCACACAATCCACAGCTGTGTGACCCAGAAGTTTCCAGCCTGAACTCCATTCACAATTATTTGCTCCATTTTAATGAGACTTGCTTGTTTAACTCCATCCCTTTTTCCTTTGCCTTCTTGAGGGGGTAAGAAGAGATCAAAAGCTGCTTTGCCTGCCAAAGGCAACCAGTGCAGGTGTGCACGGCGGGGGCAGCGCCACATGAAGCATTCGAAATATCAAGCCTTGCTGAGCAGGACCACCCCTGAGGCTGGGAGACTTAAATATAGTCGTCTTTGGCACCGGCATTTCATGCAAGATTTCCTTTCAATAAAAGACTCGTGATTGTTTCAGGGCTACAGTGCTGTATTATGTGCTGTGGGGACTACGATAAGCTCAGCTGAGTTCTCCCAACTCACTTGAGTGTAAGAATGCGTGACATTCCCCATCTTCTTTTCCTGGTTTGCTTCTCCAAGCTTGGGCACGTATTAAAAAAAAATACAAATGATAAGAATCCTGTTTGAGGTTCTCAATTCTCCCGTTGCTGAGTCCCCTCATGTCTTCCTACTCTCTTGCTCCTGTCATTCATTGAAACAAATATTTGATGAGCAGCTACTTTGTTCAAGACCCTATACTAAGCTCTTTGAAAGATATAGGGTTGAATGAGGCATAGTCTATATTGGAGACAAGACATATGCAAAAGTAAGTATAATAAAATGTTAAGGCAGTTCAAAGGAGGAATAGATCCCTTCCAGCCTGGAGGCCAGAGAAAGCTTGGTAGGAAAGGATGCTTTCAAGTCGGGATCTAAGGAATGGTGATTATTAGATATGCAGAGTTGAGGGTAGGGGAAAGGTAGAGTGTGAATAGAGTCAGGAAAAGATAGAGTATGCTTGTGGAACAGCAAGTAATCTGTTTTGAATAGACTAGAATTGACCTTTCCTTGTCTTCTTAATTAGTTCCTTATTCTTTATTCTTTTTTCTGCTGACTAAGGCAAATATTCTCCAAGTTTCTATCCTTAGACTTCTTTTCTCCTCTCTTCGTGTTAATGTTATTTACTCCCTTGATCTTAGCTACCATCCTTCTTCTGATGACTCCCAAATCTATTTTTCTCTAGCTCTGAGCACCAGACCCACAACCCTCACTGCTTTAAAATGCCTTGAACTGGATGGATATGGATACATATACACAATTTGGTATAAAAAAAATATGTCAGACTGGTTGAGGAAATAATTGGTGTTAGGAAAAGGGAAAGTTAAGAGAAAAGGGGATCTAAGGGGAAGGGTGGAAGAAAAGCAAAGAATTAAAATCTAAGAGGGGTGCCCATCAATTGGGGAATGGCCAAATAAATTATGGTATAGTAATACAATGGAATATTATTGAGCTACAAGAAATGAAAAAAGAGATCATTTCAAAGAATCCTGGTAGTATTGAACCAGTGCATAGCAAAATGAACAGATCTAGGAGAACAACTTTTACAGGCACGACAATATTGTAAAGAAAAACAACTCTGAAAGACTTAAGAATTCTTATCAGTACAATAACTGAACGTGTCTCCAGAGGAACCATCTCCTGATAGAGAGCTGATACACTCCAAATGCAGAAAGAGACATACATTTTTGTATGTGGCGACTGTGTGGATGTTTTTTGCTTAAATATGTTTATTTGTTACGAGTTTACATTTTTTCTTTCAGTTTTTCATTTGACAAGGGAGCCATTAAGCGGTTAGCATTAGTGACATTTTACCCCACCCACATTAAGAGATCAATTAAAAATGTTTTTTTGTTATTCATAAGGGAACAGAAAAAAGTTCAGAAGGAAATAAAGACGAGTAGGAGAGTTTTGAAAATAAAATGAGAAATTTATTATATAATTCTAAAGTCATTTGTATAAAATAGGACATCGTGTGCCATATTCAATTCTCTTTTTATGTTCCGCTCTATTTATGTAAAATTTTATTTTCTTTTAGTATTTAAGTTTAAAAAATTTTTAATGTTAAAAAAAATCCTTCATTTCCCTCAAGATCAGCTCAAGTGCTAGATTCTACATGAAACTTTCACGATCTTCCCAGCTGCTAGTGCCTAACCCAACGAAGTTATTTTGTATCTCTCTAAATACTACACCTAATCTCCCCTGGCTACATTGCAGACTGACTTTTGTCTGTCTCCTCAGCACCTCAAAGAGAAAAGGTCTGGCACATAGTAGGTACTTAATAAATCCTGAATGACAGATTGATTGGTCTTAAAGATGTAGTCACTAATTATTAAAAAATAAAAATCTTCCAAATATTACCCCCCAAAGCCTCTCTTTTTAAGTCACAAACTGCACTATTCTGAAGCAAGTGGCTAAATATTCCTATCTCTATGATTTAGAGTTTCTTGGTTCCATAAGCCACAGGAGGCCTTCTCTCCACCCTCTTCCCCTTCATTCTTATCTTCCCAAATCCAAATTCAGTTCTCTATGGTGGCCGGGAATGCTCCTGTCTTGTTATTCTGAAATCTGTTAGAAACTTTTCTTTCCCCTGCACCCACACATAACAGCGCCCTATAGTAAGTACCAGCCTGTTGTTTGTTTCAGATAAAGAAGGCCTGGCCAAGAAATAACAGGTCTATCTATTCTATTCTCTCGAACAATGCATGTCTCTTTGAGTCATCCCACCTGCACACAGGGCACCTAAGTTTATAAGCATTTACCCTATAAAGAGATTATTCAGTGGGAAGATTGTGTTCTCAGTTGCTCCAACCTGTCAGCAAGAGAATACTACCTGCCTCCAAATAAACTAGTGATTCTGATCTTAGAGTTGCTTGCACCTATGATACTTCTGAGTTTTGTAGTTAAATGGTTTCCAGCTCTTGGGGTGTGTCTATTCCATAAAGTTTCGTGGATCTTCTCTCCCACACCCACCAATAACATAAAAGAAGATTTATTAAAAGCCACTGAACTGAATTGAATTGGAGGCTCAATAGGGATGGGAGGAAAAGTTTTCATGGCTAAAATCTATAATATCCCTTCCAGCTCTAAAGTGGAAACAACAACAAAAATCAATATTTATATTTCTATTAAATTTAGTGGGCATTTATTTATTCACTTGAACTCTCTATTCATCTGTTCTAGAATCCTAGGGATGAAGAACTAGAAAGGAACATGGAAACTCTCTAGTCTAACCTGTTCATTTTTACTGATGAGTCCAGAGCTGGGAAGGGACTTGTCCAAGGCCACTTAAGTAATAAATAGCAGAAAGGAGACTGAAACTCAGATCTTCTATTTCCAAATTCATTGCTAGTTCTTCTCTACCCTGTTTTGTTTAAACTGTGTTGGGAAGGCAGATCCTCGACCTGTGCTTCCAAATTTATTTCCTGCTTTTGCTCCAGAGGTCAATCTGACCCATTCAATCTAGTGACCATTCTTTCTGAGTATGCCTTGCAATTTCCCACTTTCACGGTTTTATTTACATTTCCCCTCCTTAGAATGCTCTCTTCCTTTCTATTCATCTCCTGAAATCTTTCAAGGCTTCCTTCAAAGCTCAGTTCAAAGCCTATCTCCTCTGGGAAGACTTTCTTGATCACTCTAGATTGCTTGCTCTCTTCTCCGAACTATAGCTCAGTGTGTCTGTACTCTTCATCCAAGCAGTGCCTCCACTGTAACCCCTTTTAAGAACAGGGACAGTACTTTAAGCTGCTTAGAGCCCTCTTCTCACCTACAGAAGTATTGTGCCTTGCATGTAACAGATGTTTATTGACTTGTCTTGGTCAGACTCTAGCTCATAATGCCTAGCAGGAAGCCAGTCACTGGCGGAAAGATAATAAGGTGCTAATAGGCTTGAACATCCTTTCAATGGAGAAGAGAACATTGGGTGTTCCCAACTGAGGTGGGTCTGGGAGTTATCCAACATTATCCAACAATTGATGGAATGTATGATATTCCAGTTGCCTTAAACTAGGCACACTGAGGTAATTATCAAAGTAGAGCACCGGCCCTGGAGTCAGGACCTGAGTTCAAATCCAGCCTCAGACACTTAACACTTTCTAGCCATGTGACCTCGGGCAATTCTCTTACCCCCAATTGCCCTGCCTTCCCCCCTCCAAAAAGCAAAAAAATACATATATATCAAAGTATATTCTATCGTAGGTGTCTGATAAACAAAGCCATTTTCAAAGTTTTCTACTTAAAGGGTCCTATCACTGAACTGATCTTGCCCAGTATCATGACTTGAATATATTACATTCATCAGCCACACAATCAGCTAATCTTATATATAAATGTACATCAAAAATTTGCATGGAAGAGAGACAGCCTGACATTACCACATTACCATCTTCAAACTCTGGCTTTGTTTGGCTCAAGATGCTCCTGTTTGGAGAAGCAATGACGTCAACAGGCTTGGGGAGTGTACTTTGAACCCAAGAAGTAGGAAACAGAGAGCAGAGACGGGATGTAGCTCCCATCCTGCTAATTGTGAGAATCCACATCAGGAAATAACACCATTCCTAACTTGGACTTTGCCTGAAAAGGCATACACACCCCTGTCTGCAGTATATAATGTATGGATTGTATCCATATAACCCGGGCAACCTACCCAATCAGGACAATGGCTAGTCAACCTGGCGGTAGTGACTGTTTACATATAAATTCAACATTCACTTAAAGGCACTTGGTTTCAGAAGGAGCCCAAGGTTCCTTGCAAGCTGCTTCTTCTTTAGACATTCCTAGAAGCCAAAGAGGAGGATGGCAAAGTCACAGAGATTTAAAGTTTGGAAAGGATCTCAGAGGACATCTAGTTCAAGCTCCTCATTTTTCAGATGAGGAAACTAAAACCCAGGGAAGTAAATCGACTTGTCCAAGGTCAAACAAATAGTAAATGGCAGAGCTGGGATTTAAATCCAGGTCCTTTGATTTGAGTCAGTTCATTCATAATTTCCATTTGCTGGTGGACAAATTGAATTGATGTGAGACCACTGTAAATCTACCAAAATCCCTTTGATATTGCAAATGATTAATGTAGATTAGAGGCAGCTAGGTACCCCCAGTGGATAGTGTACTGGGCCTGGAGTGAGGAAGACCTGAGTTTGAGTCTGGCCTCAGACACTCACTAGCTGTGTGACCCCAGGTAAGTCACTTACCCCTATTTGCCTAATCCACTGGAGTTGGAAATGATAAACCACTTTAGTATCTTTGCCAAGAAAACTCCATTTGGGGTCATGAAGATGCTGACACAACTGACCCAACAATTTCAAAGGCAGGATTGTCTCTTTTTTGTTTTTGGTCTCTGCGACTCTAGCGCCTAGCATAGTATCTTATACAATGCTTAATGAATAGATTTTTTGAGTTGAAGTGAACTTTTTCATACTACAATAGTCAATGAAAAAGTTTAGTGCCTTTGGGGAGAAAAGGAAAAAAAGAATTCCCTATGGTTGAAAAATTAAAGGCTTAAATCAATATCCTTATGAAGCATTACAGAAGTCTTGGATCTATAATCGTAGATCTATATCATAGACTTGAAAAGGAGCTCCATATTTTGTAAAATCACTATAGTTTAGTACCTATGCATAGTTAATGTAGCTGTAAATTGATCTAAAAGCCCTGGAAAGCAATTTGGAAATTACATGAATCAAATCACTAACTATTCATACCCCTCAACCCAGACAAGCCACTACTGGCTTAATATTCTAAGGAATAATAATACTCTATATTTTTGCAGGGATATTTTTTTCAATAGCAAAAACTTGAAACAAAATAGGTGTCCACTAATTGGGAAATGACTGAACAAATTATGGTATATGAGTATAATGGAATACATATGTTGCATCATGAAATAGAAGAAATGAAGAATTCAAGAAGCTTGGGAAAACTGGTATAATGTGATGCAAAGGAAAGATGGTAGACTCAAAGGAACAAAATACACAATGGCTACAAAAATGTAAACCATAATAACACTAAAATGCAATCAAACTTTAATTAATCATAATGAACAGTCTTGGTCCTAGGGACCTGATGATGAAACATGGCTTCCTCCCCTACTGGAAGAATAAAACCTGTGTACAAGTAAGTAAATAGAAAGAGTAGACAAAATATGAGAGACAATATGGTACACACCATAGTAGTTCTCAAACTTTTTGATCTCAGGGCCACTTTATATTCTTAAAAATGATTGAGAACTGCCCTTACCCTGCCCCAAGAGCTTATGCTTCATGGGTCATACCTACCAATATTTACTGTATTGGAAATTAAAATGTTTTAGTATTATTATAAAAATAGTTTTGACCTTATGTATGCCCTCAAGGGTTTTGGAGACTACACTTTAAGAACCATTGGTGCAGTAGAAACAGAACCTGCCAGAAGAAGAAAGAAGATGAAGACTTGGGTTCAAATTTTGACTTTCTTATAGAATATAGAGGAGAGGAGAAAGGAAGAAGAGAAGAGAGTGGGATAGGGACATGACAGGACAAAGCAAATGGATAATTTTGAAAGAATTGAGAGTGATAAGCAGGAAAGGAGGTACTTAGCACAATGCTTGGCAAATAGTAAGAGCTTAATAAATGCTTATTTTCAAAAAAATTTTCATTAACTCATTTCTTCAGCTAGGTAGTCCATAGCTCTATGGAACTATGATAAAGTTATCCTGATTTTGGTTACCCATTGCAGTACTTATCAATCTTTGCTCTTAAGAAATCTCTTTCTGTCTGTAACCCAAAGCCCTCATACTACAATATAAGCTTAATTGCCATGTTCCGTCCTCAGTGGAAATGGAAAACTGATTTTCAGCATGAGAGTCTTTCATACCCTTGAAGATATATTATTAAATTATTAAATTAGCATCTTGTCTTCCATTCCTTCAGAATGAGAGATCCCATTAACCTTTTCTTATAGATCTTCATTTCCAACGCCAAGATCATCTTTGCGTTACTCGAACCCTCTGCAATTTGTCATTGTCTTTTCTTCATTTCAGAATTTAGATAGAACTGGATATGATGTTCTCATTAGCCCAGTTCTATGTAAGATGGGTATATGGCTCCACGAGAAACCTCTCAACATAGGTTGGAGGCCAATGATTACCACCCTATCTTGTATTGATTTGATTTCTGTCAACTCTGGTAACAAATGACCAAAGAATCATAGAGGTTTTACAACCACTGTTAACTCCAAAAATCCCAAAGAGCTCACATAGATTAAAAACAAAAAACTTTTTTTATTCTGTTGGAGGAGAGAGAAATTAGACACGTATTGGGGCCTCCTCTAATAGGAGACCTGAGGCAATGGGGCCAAACCTTGATTTATATATTTGTGGCTAGATAAAGAATCAAACAATGTAGTGTAGCAACAGCAACAGTGAGGCAAGACTATCTACTGACAAAAAATCCATTCATAGCAAAGCTTCATGTCTGGGCTTGTTGGTGCTTGTGGGAACTCAGGGACCATCAATTCTGTGATTTAGTTGTAACTGTTCACCCAGAGGGTGAACTCAAAGGATTGTTGTTAAGCCAAGCTCAGGGCACAATTTGCTTGCTAGGTCTTAGCTCTGGAAAAGAGGGTGTCTCCTAATAGTAAAAAAAAGAAAAAAAAGAAAAAAGATAATTAGAAAGAGAGAGGTGGTCTTGGATCTTGACACTTCTTTTCAAGTCCCTGTTGATCTGATGGAGAACATATCCACATTAATAACATTTCAGATCCATTAAAACATTTTATTTTTGGCCACTTCTCCAATTTTTCATTGTCCTATTTCATCTCAATTCTATTCTTCAAAGTCCTTCCTTTTAGGCCTGAGATTAGGGTACTTGAAAGTTAACAAGGATCCTATCTATTCCCTTGCCTAAATCAACAATGACTATATTAACCAGCCAACCTCATCTTGTTTATTCCTTCCCTGGAAATTAACCCTGGTCTCCTGAATGGTTATCACAGACCCTTCCATGGGCCCACCTACCAGTCGTTTCATATTGGCCATTATCTAATCAGTAACCCAAACAACATGGGGTCTCTCAATTCTGCTTCTAAGCCTCCAATTTCCTCCTGGCTGAAAATAAGAATAGTGGGGTGACAACATGATGCAAAGGCCCAGGAAATTATACTGATAGTGATCAGAAATAAACCACAGATTACAGTGAAGCTATTGTGAGACCTTTGCATATAGAGCAAGGAAACCCTCGGTAGTCCAACATTATCAGGAAGGGTCTTCAGTTAAAATAAGAAGACATCTTCTGTTCTGGGCTGGACCCTTCTTTTTGAAAATGTTCCTACTACTTTCCCAGTGTCTCCCTAATTATTTTTATAATAATTCTAGTAATGACAGTTCACATTTATGAGTGATCATGAGCAAGTCACTTAACCTACTAGGTCTCAGTTTCTTTGTAAATGAGTATCTTCTGAGCTTCTTTCAAAGTCCAGATCTATGATTCTATAACCCAAAATCACTTTACAGCTTATAGGGTGCTTATCTCACAACAATCCTTGTGAAACAGATAGTTTAAGTATCATTCCCACTTGACAGATGAAGAAACTGAGACTCAGAAAGGTCAGATGACCTGCCTATCATAGGCTAAGACATATCACAAAGTAGGACTCAAACAAAGGTTTTTTTGACAAATCTAGGATTCATTTTAATTCTCTACTTGGTAGAGAATTCTTAAGTAACTTAAAATTCTTTAGACTCTGTGACCAAAATCTAACATTTCCACTTTTGGGTGGTGTTTCCTCTTTTCTCAAGTATGAGAATAATCAGAATTAGGAAAATTCACTCTTCTGTATTTCAGTTAAAAATCACCCTTTGCTACTTAGCAGCTTTGAAACTTCCCCTTTGAAGCTTCTCCTACCTCCCTCCCACCCCCAGCAAGAGCCAGGAAGCCTACAGGCCCAATATCTCTTGTCTGCTAAACACTAGCCTCCAGCTTTTAAGGCAAAGTACAGTTTACTCTTTTTCAGGGGAAGGAGTAACCAAGGTTTAAGCTACAGCCTGAATTCCCTCAGGCTCTCTCTCAACTGTCTCTTTTATCCCAGGTGCAGTTACTTTTTCCCCCAGCTTGAGAGGTGTATTGTTTCTTGTCAGCATTGAATTCACTGTAAAGACCTATGCCAGTGTTATTCTGAAATGATAAGTCCACTTCTCTATCCAGCTTTAAAATCCCCATTTATTTAGGTCAGTACAAGGATAGTAGAGAGAGTAGTGAATTGGGAGGCAAGAGTCTTGGATTCTAATCCCAGCTCCACTATACCTTGCTCTGTGACAGTGATCAAGTCAATTTACCTTCTTCAGCCTGTAAAATAAGAAGGTTAAACATTCCAGCATCAACATTCTGCTATTCCCATTTTCAGTGGCAACATGCCTATATGGTAGTATGTTGGAAAGAGCAGAGAAATCCTGGGTTTGATTCCAATCTGTTAGGTGTATATCCATGAGCTTAATCTTTTTAAACTTAATCTTTTTGAGCCTCAGTCTTCTCATCTGTAATAATCTCTGCCCTGCCCAGCTAAGCAGTCTGGGCTAAGAGGATAAAACAAGAGAACGCATGTTAAGAGTTTTTTGAACTGCAAAATGGACTTCGAAGGATAGAATTGAAATGAAATAGGAGTAACAGTAAATAGATTTGTGCATCTCATAACCTTCTCATCACCAACACTGTTTTTCACTTACCTAACTGCCACAAAATGTCATGGATGCACCCTCAGAACAAGTACTGGCATTTAATAAATGATGTCATTGTAAGGAGAAGAAATAGACAGGCTGTGAAAGTGATAAAGGTGATGTGTGGTACAGAGTGCTGAACAGTTTATAGTCTTATTCTCTCCAGGCTAAACATTCACATTTGGCAAAAGTGGTGGCCCCAAGGCAAAATGGTCAGAAGATTCAATATCAACAGATTAGATCTGTTAGATGAGATTAGATCTCAGTGTGTAAACAGATCATTGTTGATCTAGAGGGAAAGCTTAGTCAGCATGCAGTAGCAGTGGAGCAGAAAAGGAAGGGGCAGCTTTTAGAGATTTGGTGTACAGCATTGCATTTGCTCGTCTGGGCCAGAACACTTGCAAACCTTAGGGTTGGACTAATGAAAATGATGGAGAAATTCAGAAGTTATTAAACAAAAAACAAGAACTCCACAGGGTTTACCAGCAGGACAGTTTGTCCAGTTCTAAGAAGGTAACTTTTAAAGCTATCAAAAGCGCAAGTGAAGCTCAGAAAGATGCCAAATTCTTGGCTCAGTAAGAAAGCAGATGAGATTTAATTTTACGCTGACGGAATTCAAAGCACTTCTATGATGCATTGAAGAATGTGTATAGGTCAAAAACCTCTGGTGCATGTCACCTACTCAGCCACACTAGTAGAGCCACACTGATCAGTGATAAGGACATGATTCTGGAGAGATGAACTGAACACTTCCATAGTGCTCTCAAGAGATCATCATCAACCAATGCTGAAGCCACTGACCATATACTTCAGGTTGTGGTCAGTTCCTTTCTAACTGAACTTTTTTTTTGCTTTTTTTTGAAGGGCAATTGGGGTTAAGTGACTTGCCCAAGGTCACACAGCTAGTAAGTGTTAAGTGTCTGAGGCTAGATTTTAACTCAGGCCCTCCTGACTCCAGAGTCAGGGCTCTTTTCACTGTGCCACCTAGCTGCCCCCTGAACTTTCAACTAAAGAAGAGGTCCTCCTGGGTGGAAAAGTTCCTGGCACTGATTCCAACCCAGTAGAGCTCTACAAGGTAGGCAGTGTACTCCTTATATAAAAGCTGACTAAAATCTTCTGAATTATATGGCAAGAGGAAGTTACCTCCAGGAGATCAAGGATGCTTCCATTGTCCATCTCTATAAAGAAAAAGGAGGCAGGTTGTCCCTGGCAATCACAGCAGGGGAGGAGATCTCTCTCTTAGTCATTGCTGGCAAGAATCTTGGCCAAATCCTTCTCCATGCTATGTCACACAATGTTATGTACATGCCACTCAGCCAAGTCATGCAAATGCCATGCTGTGTCACATATGTGTAATGCCATGCAGCACCATTCAATGTCATACCACAACATGATATTCCATGCGTTGCCACTTCATGTCACACATGAAACACTATGTCACACATGTCATAGCACATGTATCACACCACACCAGACATGCTTCATGCCACATCATGCATTGCCACACTACATCATGCCCATATCAGGTCACAATACATCTCACCATGCCACAAGGTGTCATGCCATATTGTGTGTGTGTCACACTATAGCACTCTTGGGCCACATCATGTCATGTATGTGTCACACTATATCATGGCACATCATATGCTACCATGCCATACCACATTGTCATACTGCACCACAATGTCATGCCACACCACACCAGTCATGCATGTGTCATGCCAGCTACACAGTGTCAAACATGTGGCATGCCTTGCCTTGTGTGTCATGCTATGCTACATCTTACATGCCATGGCATATCACATCATGTCATAATATATCATGCCACATTACATATATTAAAACCAGAGACATGAAGGTTACCCATCTAGCTAACAACAATCAGGAATTAGAACCTAGGTGTTCTAACATCCAGCACAGGGCTCTTTTCCATTATACTACATGTTAATGTGCTACACAGCTCTTGCCTAACCTTTGGTAATATTTTGACATAAGTAGAATGCCCATATCTTTTAGAATTCTGGACACCTGTTCCTTTTTCAGTCACTAATTTCCTCATCTATAAAATGAGTGCCTTGAGTTAGATGGCTTCTAAGGTCCTTACTAGTTCTGCCTTGTATGATCCTATGATTCTTAGTCAAGATCCTTCCCCATCTCAGCTTCACTTTCCTTTTTAAAATGAAGGTTTTAGAATAGATGATGTCTAAAGGCCTTTCTAGATATAAAATTCTATAATGGTGCTTCACATAGAGGCTGAGACATAATGTCCTTAGACATTGGACATGGGACATAAATTTTATTAATGCCAAGAGTTCTAACAGATTCCCATTAATATTCTGGAGCTGTTGACTGTTCTCCCACAAGTGATCACTTAGCTCCTTCCCAAACTTGATTGAGTATGTGATTCATACATAGGTAATAAGCGGATGAGATTTTCTTTTTTCTTTCAAGGCTATTTTGGCCAGGCTGGGCAGAAAATAGAAATGACTCACATTTTTAACCCTCATTTCATTGTCTGATGATATTCACCAACCTAACTCATCATATGCTGTAGAAACATGGTCTGATTTGCTGGAAATGAGGAAAAATAAGGAAGTATTCAGTATTGTAAATATTACAAAAAGATTATTGGTGTCACCTAACACAAGTTGGGGCTGAAGCTGAATTAAAGTGAAATCACATTTCTTTTAGTGCTCTAAAGTGAAAACATTCACAAATATATGAAATTAGAAAGGTATTAGATGAGAGAAGACCAGTTAAAAGAAACCTTAATCTTTAGTAGTTATGAGTGAAGCCCTTATTCCTATTCCTTTTCTCACTTTTTGAAGCACAGAGCATGAACGTAGAGATTGGAGAGTGTATTATGTTTCCTAGGAGGCTATTGTCTCATGGTGAAAGAAAGGATGCTCAGAGTGCTGGAGTGGAATCAGGGAGAGCAAAGATGGGCAGCAGAAGAAAAGAAAAAAAACCACTCAGACAAGGCTGCATCTGGATGTGCCAGAATATTTGTGAGCAATAGCAGTGACAGAGACATTGATCACTGGACCTCTGAAGTACCACTGATACAGCACTGTAAGGCTGGCACAGCAGTTCACTCATGTGAACTTCACAACAGCCCTGTGAGGCAGATGCTATTATCATCCCCATCTTACAGAGGATGAAGCTAACACTGAGCAGTTACTGCCCAGGGTCACACAGATAGTAAGTGTCTGAGACAGGATTTGAACTCAGATCTTCCTGACTCCTTGAGGTGTCTGGAGCTAAGTTAGGAGTTATGGTAAACTGACTCAGCTGACTGGGTTGTCCATATAAATGGAGCCGGTGGCTATAGACTAGATTCATAGATATGGTTCCAACATGGAAAACTTCATCCCGTGGTGAAACCAGAGACAGAGAGAACCAGAGGCCTGCAAAAGGATGCTAACAGAGTCATCACCACCCCCACTCTGTCAACGTTGAAGGCACTTTCCTATTGTTACTGTGAGTTTGTTCCTTACTAATGAATTTGGGTTTGAATCCCAGTCATGTCTTTGTGATAGTTTCATGATAAATATATTTATTGTACCTGGAACAGTTCCATCACATAACAGGTGCTTAATAAATGCTTGTGACCCGATATTCTGGGTGCTTCTTGTTTGCCTTAGTTGCTATCAGGTAAGCCATCTTGAATGGTGTAGGACAGGATTCTTTTTTGTGTCATGGGCCTCTTTGGTAGACTGGTGAACACTAAGGAACCCTTCTCACCATACTGCTTTTAAATCATTGGAGGAAATGCTAAATTTCAGTAAGGTCTTGGTGAAAATAGAGATGCAATTTGTTTTTCCCATCTAAGATTTTGGGCACTCTGAAATCTATGCATAGATTCCAAGGTCAAGTCCCTATTCTAGAAGCAAGCTAGGTTTCAAAAGGGACAGACCTGTAGATCTTTTAGGTGGAGACAGTACAGAAGCCCAAAGACAGTATGGTTATTGAGATCCCAAGAATAAAACCAGTTCAACTGCCTTCACTTACCATATAGGTCACATTTTAGAGACTCATTTGATTTATCTGATTTTTTTTTCAGAGTAGTCTAGGCTACCAAAATTAGGCAGCTCCATTAAATGGAGTAGCAACCATGAGGCCTAGCGATTAGAGAACTAGAATATAATATTTGCTGTAGATCTTGACCAAAGAATGACCATTTGGGAGATGTTTATGAACTATAATAAGCATGCCATTGAAAGGATCTTTTTCAATTCTGTAGACACTTAAGCTGGGGCTGAAAATTACTCAGTATATTCAGAATGGTGACAATGTCTTCAGTGAGCTGTCTGAAACCCTGGAGATTTCCCTGGCCTGGTAAAAGGTATCTGGAAAGAGCGTTGCCTGATAATTAGTTACTATATTCTTTATTTCCAATCAGAAGTTATTGAATGTAATGAAAATAGCATATTTCTTTGGAAGTAGGGGGAGCTTTGCCACATTTAAAAACTTCTGATTGGACCAATTTAAAACTATTGAGGAGACCCCTTTCATTTTTGGCCAATGACTCCATGCCAGAAGAGCCAGTGACTCAGCTTAGGGGATAGGATGTTAGTCAAACAGTACAGTCTTAGGAGATCCCCTATGGATAATTGTATTTTTGGGGGGGGGACGGGGGGAAACAGAGTGTGTGGCATATCCTGTGTGCCTAGCTTGAAAAGCTAGCTTGATACCTTGCTAGAATATCTCATCACTATGAGACTGGAATGATAGAGAACTGAGTCAAAGAAATTAAGAGATCATTAGAGCCTGGGGGCCTGCCTTTGACATTACATGGACCTTGAAGATGTAACATTCCCAGGCCATAGCACCGAACATTTGTGGAGACCTGGGTGGCTGTGAGAATTCAGAGGGTGCCTATATCAAGTGCCTCTCTCAGGAGGAAAGAGAGAAATCCTCGAGCTTTGACCTGAGTTTGGAAGATCTATAACAGAGGGTAGTTATCAAAGGCACAACCCCCACCAAGGGCTCATATGGCTTTGAGAAGATGATTTTCTTTTGGTGAACCTATGTCCGTGGAGGGTACTTCCCCAGCTACTCAAAACTATTTCAGTTACTCGGAGAGGTATAGACAGATCTTGTGGACAGAGAGGCAACAAAAATAGATTTCTCCCAAGAGTCTATTGTTAAATATTTAGTGTGAGCCTTTACGCTCCAGATATTAGCAAATGCTAAAGGTAAAGGCTCAACATATTGTGTTATTGATTATCTAGATTTAAGAAAATGATGAAGAAAATCTTCATAAGGCAGGTTAAACTTCAAAGTATATTCAGCATATATTTTCCCCCAGAGAGCCTATTGTGAAACATTTACCAGCACGCCATTGCCAGAGGTGTGTGCTTCTTAGAGTCCAACCAGCCAGGCTTTTCTGAATCCTGCTAGATCCAGGCCTATTGGAAGCTACTTTGGTGTGTGGCAAGCTTCCTTTCAGAGAGACTAGGAGGTCCAGGACCAAGAGTTAAGAATACCTGCTTCATTTTCTTAAAGTGGCAACACACTTCAAATACAGGTCCTTCAGAAAAAGTTTCAGAGAAGTTTACTCACTATCCCCTGGCTTTTCCCCATACATAGCCCATTAATTTAATAAGCATCACCAAAAAGAGGTCTTTCATCCCTACCCAGCATAGTAAGAAGCTCTTTGGATACAGCCCTGATCCAGGATTTCAAAAGTAACTTCCTTGTCAGCCTTCTTTCTGGGATTGAGATCTTTCACTGATTTTGTTAGTCTGGGCTATTGCTGGAAAAGCAGGTTTCATTCTGGCCTAGAAATAGCCCAGCTACTTACTTTAAATTGGGTTCTTCCTCAATGTTTCCATCTAGGAGGTAACAAGCTGACATTGGTAAAAATAAAGAACTTAGTGCCTCAAACCCCTTCCAGCACTGACTCCTAAAGCTTTCTCTGAGTTGGTAGCTCCTAGCTGATTCTCTGATCTCTAACATGCTAAATCTATATCTCCGGAAAAACAAATTTTCCTTCCATATAAAAACCAGGAGATTATCTTTGTTTTCTAAACATCACAGGCCCAGAAGTGGTCATTTTTCTTTTCCTTTCCACAGTGCATTCATTGGCTCTTTATTAATACCTTAAATGACAATAAAAGCCTTTAGCATTCTGGCCTCAAGAACAACCTGAGGAGGGTAGACTCCTTCACTGGGGAGCAGCTTGGTGGCCATTGTTGAAAGGAAGTAGTTAAGTGCTGTATCCAAAAAAGATAAATGGGTCTGTGCAAAACGTTCTAAAGCTATGGAATGGCTCTGGAAACTGTGCCATTATTCAGACGCAGATATCCAGAGATAAAGGGAGCCTGTCCTGTGCCTGCTAGGAGGACTTGGGGGTGTTTATGGTTATATGCTTTGGGATAAAGGAGAAAAAAATTGGGATAACAACACAGTTTTCAGAAGTACACTGAAAACTTACTAGCCATATTTGTGCCTCACTCTTGACCCCATCAAAGGGAAATTTAGAAGACAGCAGAGAGAATATGAAGAAAATAAGCTGGAAAGAGTTCAACCGGTGGATCAAAAGAAAATTTGGGGAATTTAGTACTCATGGGAGCCCCAGAAATAGTTACATATGGGCACATGAAAATGCACACAAAGGCAATAATGTGCTGACCTGAAATGCCTTCAGATCTGTAGGGCAAAGGCCTGAATATTACATACAATTCCCTTTCCTTTCTCCTAGTGTTTTTGGCTGTCTGATCTAACAGTCAGAGCTGGTCTAACGCTAGACCCCTGCAGACAATGAGAACTCTGAATCGGGAGCCCCTTGCTACTTTCCTCAAATTCAG
>CM053589.1:138850220-138886732 GCA_028646515.1 Pseudochirops corinnae
TATATATTTATATTTATATATATATAAAATATATATATATAAAATATAAAATAAAAAATATATATATATATAAAATATATAAATAAATTATATATTTATAAATTTATATAAATATACTATAAAAATCTTATAGTAAATCGGAAGGCAATCGGAAGCATCATCATTTACAATCCCATAAACAGATGCAGCTGATGGAGTGCTGGACCTGGAGTCAAAAAGACTCATCTTCCTGAGTTCTGGCCACAGACACCTACTAACAGTGTGACCTGAACAAGTCACCTAACCCCGTTTGCCTCAGTTTCTTCATCTGTAAAATGAGCTGGAAAAGGAAATGGCAAACCCCTCTAGTATCTCTGCCAAGAAAACCCTAAATGGGGTCATGGAGAGTCAGACATGATTGAAAAAACAACAACAAATAGATGCGATTTCATATACTCTTTATATTATTGGGATGATTGGGATAGAAAACTCCTATGAAAACCCTCCAAAGGGGCAAGATGTGGGTAGAAAAAGTGTCAGTTGAGTGAGGAAAGTGTCAGTTATTCCCATATCTGTTCCCAATGACCAACATGATATACTATAGACTCGAGGCTAGAGTTGCCTTATCTTGTGGCTCTGGGTTGCCAGATGCTTCTGCGTGGAATTGATCTCTTGAACATCTGTTGTCTGAATGTAGCTTCAGCTATAGCATCTCCTGCTCATTAGACGATGTTTTAGATATTAGACTGCTACAGTTTGGCTCTCTATTCATGGCTACTCAAGAATACCCTGGGACCACCCATTTTCGTGTGGACATATCTTTTCCCTCTCTTTTTACATTTTTCTCCTAGAAGCTCCCCCTTTTCCCCCTTTCTCTTTCTAAGGAATCTCCTCTTCTGTCTCCTGATGAAACCCCTGTATCCAGACACAAATCCTCAAGAGATTCTGTCTCTTGAAACTTTACCCAAAGAATAAGGAATTAAACTCTTGTCGGAATTTGAAGCAAGTCTCCATTTTGGGTAAGGCAATCCTTATCCATATTAAATCACATTTTTTTTGTCTTTAATTTTTACTGATTCCTTTTGTTTTTATCTCATATTCATTTCTGGATATACGTCTTTCTTCCCTTTTCTACCCAGTGAGCTCTCCTTTGTAATAGAGATTAAAAGAAACAAACAAACAAAAAACCAGTTTAGCAAAACCAACCAACACATTGACTATAGTTGATACTATATAAAATATTCCACACCTGTAGTCTTGGCAATGAAGGGAGAAGGATCAGCAGTGGTTTTAATTGATTGCCACAGTCTCTGGTGGGTCAGATACTGATCAATATGTTATCTTCCAGTGACCAGGAAAACAAAAGCACTTAGACTTGACTGAATGGTTCCCTGATGTCTTTTCTTTAGACTCAACACAAGAAGAATTCTCTAGACCTGAGAATGCAAGTAGTCTTTTGCTTCTCTAGAAACATCAGACCCACAGGGAATAGGGCAGGTGTTTCCCTCACCATTTATTGCAGAAATAAATAGAGTATTTAGGGTATCAGTAGGTAGGACTTTCAGCTGAGGTCCAGAGGTCCCCCCAAAAAATAGCTCTAAATGTCTTAATGTAGTAAAAACCTTGGCATTAGAAGAGGACCTTAGAAATATGAAAATTATAGAAAAATTATATAAGATAGGATCCAATAGTATGGAATAAAATTATCTTGACCATATTCTACATGGAAGATTAAACAATGTGTCAAGAAAATCATGCAAAAACATTTTATCAACAAGCATTTGTTAAGCAACTAATATATGTCAGGCACCATACTAGGTACTGGGGTTAGAAAGATGAAGCAAAATAGCCAATTCCGTCTAGAATAGTGGTTCTCAACCTGTGGGTCGTGACCCCCTTGGGGGTCGAACAACCCTTTCACAAGGGTCACAGGGGTCACCTGAGACCATCGGAAAACACATATTTCCAATTGTCTTAGAAACCAAGACACCGCTCCTCTATCCATCTCCAGGCCGGTCTGCCCACATGCAGATATGCCCACGTACAAGTATTAAAGGGTCGCAGCATTAGGAAGGTTGAGAACCATTGGTCTAAAAGCTTATGTTGTATTGGAGGAGATGACATATCATATCTCTATCATATCTAAATATATACAAAATAAACACAAGTGTGCCAGGATATCTATAGCAAACTAGTAGCATCATCAATGATATGGTAACTTGTCCAGTTGGACACTCAGTATCCAAAACAATAAAATGGTGAACTGCAAACAACATATAAGAAGACATAACTGGAAAGAGTGTCTGGATCAGACCAAGCACACACAGAAGGGATCGACAATAAAAACAACACAATTCTGAAAACACCAAGGAAACAGTTTTGAAGATAGCTCAGGGAATGAAAGATATCAAGTGACTGAAAAAAAATTATGAATGGTGTCATTACCCAATGAAGACAACTGAAAGGCACCAAAAGACCAAACCCATATAGCTATGTTTTTATTTCTAGAAAGTATTTATCTAAAAGCATTTGCCAGTGTATTGAGTGAGGATATCTTTGATGAAAATATGGGAAGACAAGCAGATTTATGCAGACAATTTTCTAGAGTGTAGCATATCTTTAGCCACACAATCTACTTAAAGATACACAGAAGGCAAGGTCCAACTTCTTGTTTGCTGATCATTGTATATACATATTGGTACATATGTGTGTCCATACATGTATCAGGAGAACAATCTCCAGTGAAATGTCTTTCATGTATATCCTAAGATCATTCTAACATTTGTGGAGAGGTTTAACCACAGCGCAACTGTCTGTGAAGTGAAGTATAAAACATAAAGAAATAATAAAAATAATAGTAATGACAATAATAGTAACTATAATCAAATGTTAAAAAGATATATGTATATATATATATATATATATGCAATTATTATTATTATTATTGTTAAATACATCCAACTGGAACTTGAGATACACAGGCACTGCGGTTGGGAGATCCATCCTGCCCTACCGAAAGGTCAGAGGGGTGAGGGGGGAAGGCATAGGAGAGAGTCGATTAGGGGAGAGGCTGTTTTGGGATGGTGGGTGGGGGAAAGATGGGGAGAAAATCTGTAACTCAAAATCTCGTGGAAATGAATGATGTAAACTAAAATAAAATAAAAAAAAACAATAGTAGTAACTAACATTTATATAGTTTGTCAAAGGCATACACCATTGTCATGGGGCATGTCTTGACCAAGGATGAAAGATGAAATTAGTGTAGGAATTTTTTTACTGTTAATGCTATTAATAGAAAAAAATTCAGTGACATAATCATCCACATGACAATGATAATGTCTTGTGCAACATGCATAGCACATTTTCATTATGGGACATAATATTTGAGGATGTATTTTAGCAAACAACCTACTTAGAAAAGTAAATATAGCTGTTTCAATATGAGAGAACCATATGGTTCTCGAGTTTTTTTTCATGTCCAGTAATAAGCTTTATGAAGAAAGTCCTTGTTTTTAAAAAGAAACGCTATATTATACCAGGCTTAAAATATCTTATGTTAAAACTGTTTCAGAAATTAGGTTAGGCTATTCTCACTTAAGTGGGCAGTTGGGTGGTACAGTGAATAGAATGCCAGACCTGGAGTCAAGAAGACTCTTCCTGAGTTCAAATCCGGCATCAGACACTTACTAGCTGTGTGGCCCTGGACAAGTCATCTAATCCTGTTTGCCTCAGTTTCTTATCTGTAAAATAAGCTGGAGAAGGAAATGGCAAATCACTCCAAGAAAAGCCTAATGGGGTCATAAAGTGTTGGACATGACTGAAATGACTGAACAACAATAAGCCACCACTTAAATAGCATCAGTCAAATAGAATGTTCTGTGGTTATTGTTCAAATTATATATATTTACATATATACACATACATACATACATATACACATACATACATATACACACATACATGTATACACATACATACATATACACATACATGCATACACACATATATACACATATGTATACACATATACATACATATACATATACATACATATACACATACATATATACACATACATATATACACACACATACACATACATACACACACACATATATACACATACATACATATACACATACACACATATGCACATACATATATACACATACATATATACATACATATACACATATATGCATATATACATATATACACATACATATATACACATACATACACATACATACATATATGTATACATACACATACACATACATATATACACATACATACATATACACATACATACATACATACATACATACATACATATACATATGTATGCACACTATGGTCTTGAAGATCTGGGTTTTGGTCTCAGCTCTACTATTAACTAGTTACTTGACCATGGGCAAGTTATATCAATTTTCTGGACCTCAGTTTCCTCATTTGTAAAATGAGAGAGTTGGGAGTTTGCCACTGATAGAATATAAGCTCTTGGAGGGCAGGAGCTGTTTCCCTTTAGTTTTTATAACCTTGGTGCCTAGCAAAATGTCTGGTGCAAAGCAGTTGCTAAATAAATGCTTGATGGTTGACAGATTGATTACAAGGCCAACAGAGAGATGTGGTAGTATAAGTTATAACCCTCAGGAGATATCTGATTAGAAAACAGGTGATGCTAATAGACAGCATGAGTACAGAAGTAGAAGCTCTCCAATATTAAAGGACCTTGAGGATGACCTCCAACACACTGGGAGGATCCCTATGGGGGATTTATGGGAGGATACTGTAAGCCTTACAGTGTATGGGAAGGCCTTAATGGCTCGGGATCTGCTCCATTGAAGGGAATACCAACCCAGAGCCACTGGAATATTGAAGTTTACCGGGTCCATCTGAGAAAACTGATATAGGCCTGCAAGAAAGCAGTCTGGACCTAGAAGAAATATGGCATCATGCAACTGAACATTGGAATAACAAATAGAATAGAATATCCCCAGTCCTAGTCCCTGGTTGTAGCAGCCTGCTCATCCCCATTGTCATCAAATCCAGCATTGCTAAGAACTCTGAGACAACTTGAGAATGAGAAGTATTAGGCATGTATGGGTACCATACTTTAAGCAAAACCAATACCATACTGCATGGTCCTGATTTACACAGATAGAGATAAGGTGGTGATTTTTCACTTTTTATTCATTTATTCCCTCATTCATCAAAAGTTTGTTGAGCTTATGTTATATATTCAGTTTTGTGGGGGATGCAGTAGAAATGAATAAAACATCATCCTACACTTGCAAATTTTACAGTCTAATAGGAGAGAGAAAAATGAGCATAAATGTGGCATCATGGGAAGAACAGTGAGTGAATTTGGATTCAGAGGACCTGGGTTTGATTACTGGCTGGTGTGACCTTAGGCAAGTCACTTCATCATGTATAAAATAAGAGGGTTGATCTCTGAAATCCCCTCCAGCTCTAAATCCTGCAAACCTGTGAACATGAACACAATATTGTATAGCATTTATAATGATTAGTTTACTTATTATTCCCTCAAATAGGTTAATTAACATGGACAAAGCATTTGTCATAATAATTGTAGCCAATATCTAATGCTTACTCTGTACCAGGCACTATGCTAAGCACTTTTCAACTATTATGTCATTTATTCTCATAATAACCCTGGAAGGTAAATGTATTATTGCCCCTATTTTACAGATGAGGAACCTAACGTAACAGAAGTGACTTGTCCAGGGTCATACAGCTAGAAAATGTCTGGGGCAAATTTGAATGCAAGTCTTTCTGACTCCAGGTCCAACACTCTAGGAATCATGCCAGCTAGTTGTCCCCAAAACTTAAAGAGCTAGCAATGATCACTTTTATTATTCTTTTGCCTATTCCTACCCACAAGCCCCAGGATTTGATCTTGCCTTCTGGTTTTCCACCTCAAGTCTATCTGGAGTATGAGTGTACTGAACAGTAAGGAAAACTTCCCTGTGGAACTCTGCTCCAGTGCTGGCCTTCTATCTGCTTAGGGACACATTCATCAAGGCAGAATGCGAAACTAATATACGGGACTGATAAGTGTTGTCTAAAGTCAGATAAGGGAGAGATTACCTTTCGCTGGGGGAATCCAGGAAGATATCACAGAGAAAGTGACATGTGAATTGGGGCTTAAAGGATGGCGATGAGAGGCTTCATGTTTTAGTTCTATCCATCAAGCAATAAGTATTAAGCACCTAGTGCATGCCGGACCCTGGAGATTTTTTTTAAAAAAAGCAAAAACAATTCTGGACCTCAAAGAGCCTGGGTTTGGGGGGAAGAAAGAAGAGATAAGGGGGAGAAGAAAGTAGGTAAAAGGAAAGGAGATAACATCTACCTAACTGTGGGCGTTCAATAAATGTTAAAATATGGCATCCCTCACCCATTATTGAGGGACCTAGAAGTACTATGGAGCAAATTGACTGGTAGCATTTAGGCTATTTCAGCAAGTAGATATTAAGTGCCTACTGTATACAAGGTACTGTGTTAGATGCTGAGGTTATGAAACTGAAGTTAAAACAAGAGCAAAAACAACCATTCCTGCCCTCAGGGAGTTTATATTCACATATATGGCATATATGCAGCTAAGTAAATAGCAGATATTTTGAGGAAGGAAATAGCAACTGGGGAGTTCATGAAAAGATTTACAGAAGAGGTGATATGAGAAAAATCTGGAAGGAAACTAAAGGTTCTAAGAAGCAGAAGTGAGGAGGGATTGTGTTCTTGGCATGAAGGACAGCCTCTGCAAAGGCATGAGGTGGAAAACTGAGTGCTCAGTTTGCAAGTAGGTCAGTTTGGCTAAGAGTACAAGGAGGGAACTTTTGCATAGCATTTTAAAACTTGCAAAATGTTGCAAAATATTTGAGGCTTCCTTTCAACATTTTTCCCTAGTCCGTTTAGGTTGGGATTAAATTTATATTACCACCTCTTCAGGTTTACAACTATGGCATAAAATGTAGTATGACTGTTCGGGGCATGGAAGAGCTGGAATGAAAGGTAGCAAAAGGCTTACTTAGGGAAGGGGAATTGTGAAAAGCAGAAATCCTAGAGAAGACCACTGCTTGTAAGCAAGTAAACTGTACCTGAGGAGCGTCAGATGCTGGGAGACCAAGGGATGGGCTTGAGAATGGGCTGCTGTTTTGGGGAAAAAAAAGGTGACTCCATTTTCCCTTTATAAACTCTTTATCTTTAGTATACTTAAATACAGTCTTTTCCCTAGTTATTTTCTCCAAAGGGTTAAGAAGCTACTGTTTGTCTGGAATACAAAGGGATCCACCAGCAGACTGTCCTGCTTAAAAGAGTGACCCACATTAGCAGAAAATAGCAAGAAGGCAGTAGGCCGAGTTCAAATTCTCATATCCAATTCTCTAGTTTGATAACAGTCCAAGGGTTGCTCTCATAGAGTGTGTTTACAGATAACCTTCTCAGCTCTTGTCAATAATTTTCTGGATTAACTAACTCATCATGAGTTTATGATATAATAAACTTTCAGGCCCTCTTAGGATATTGGACATCACAATGACAGTCATAGGCCGAACTGATGAAATTAAGAAAAAGATGGGGGGGGGAAGACATGGTTCTTATCTACTTAGTTCTACACTATGGGGAAAGGGAGGGATTTTCTCATTCCAGAAATGAGCATATTAATACTTTTGTATGACTGGGATCTGAAATTAAGGGAAGCCATTATAAATAGAAAGCATCCTATTTAGAATTTGTTTGAAAGGCCTACTATATTGGACTGGTATATTGGACAGATTGTAATGACTCAGACTTCAATAAGATGTAAGACTAATGAGCAGAAAGGATATATTGGGATTTTGGTGGCAGCGGGGAAGGTGAGATCCTGACATCCTTGTCGACACAGAAGCAATGAGACAGGATTTAGAGCTGGAAAGACTCTTACAAGTTAGTTAGCCCAACCACCTCACTTAACAGTTGAGGAAATTGAGGCCTGGAGAGGTTAAAAAACTTTCTAAGGTCACACAGACAGTAAATGGTAGGCTACCCTTTAATAGACTCATCTGGCAAGAAGCAGCCTTATGAATAGTCTAGTGTTTGCTAACACAAACTGTACTCTGAGCTGGTAAGATCTCATGTGTCTTTGCCTCAGATCATTCTTTCTTGGAGATTCAGGGAGCTGAGCCTGAGAGCTTGTAAAGAGGAGACTGGGATGGGGGAAATGACAAGGCAGGGTTATTTTAATAAATTTATAAGTTTTAAGACACAGGAACCTATGGAGGTAAATGTTTCTTGGACTGGTTTTATTATAGGCTGTTGGGAAATACTGACTCCAACCTCCTTATTTTATAGATAAAAATCTTGAGGCCCAGAAAAGGGAAATTACTTTGCTTGGGATTACAAAATATGTTAGCAGTGAAGTCTGACTTGGCTTTAACACACTTCTAATGCTCAGGACTGTGCTCTTCCCAAAATACCACGCTGCCCCCCTCAAAACAATCCACAGTTTCAGTCTTTCATCATAATAGTACGTATTTATTATAAGGCTTTAAAGCTTACAGAGTGTGTTCTTTACTAGTCTGGGTAAAAATTAGTACAAGTGTTAGTAGGCTAGGGATTATTTGTAAAATTGTATTCAGTCTCTAGGATCAAGATCAGAATCCTTCCTCTGCCCCAAGAGGTAGTTGTGGTCATGCAGTGGTTTTCAAACTCTTTTGCTCCCAGACATTGAGGCAGAATACAGGAATGGAGACTCCAACCTATATATTACATTGTAAGTCTAAGTTGCATAAATTTGGGTCATGCCTAAAGACATTTCCCTATGGCACATTTGAGAATGACCAACTAGGATCATGGAAAGAACCAGGTAGGACATTATTCATAGATGGTATATTCATGGGATTTCAGAATAGTGAAGGGGTATCAAAATGTCTATAACTGGGGAGTGAAAGTGAAAGGGAAGGGTGTAGCCTTCCTAACTGGAGTGGGGGCATCCCTCAATGGGATAAATCAGGGGTGGGGAACCTGCAGCCTCAAGGTCACATGTGGCCCTCTAGGTCCTCAAGTGCAGCCCTTTGACTAAATCCAAACTTCACAGGGAGGACTGCACTTGAGGACCTAGAGGGCCACATGTGACCTCGAGTCCACAGATTCCCCACCCCTATAAATTTCTTGGCCCCAAATGTTCCAGTGGCAATACTATTGTAAAAGTCTGGAGACCCAGATTTACAGTTCCATTCAACCCAATTCGACAAACATGTGCAAGGTATGGAATGCATGTTATCCCCTCACCCCGAACAGAGTAGCTTATATGTTCTTGACTTGACTCAATGGTGATTGCATTTTTCAAAAGGTAAAAAGAAGAGATGAAGAGGATGACTTGTCTGGATCTCATTATGACGAATAAGGAGGAACTGGCTGCTAATGCAGAAGTGATAGAAACTTTGGGAGGAAGGGATCCCTCCATCTGAGAGTCTATGGTAGATATAGATGGGAATAGTCCGACGTGCCCCCTAGATTTGGGAAGGCTCACTTCACAGAATGCAGAAAAAGGAACTGCTGATCCTAGAATCCCATGGCCTAGCATTCTACAAGGGTGAGTCAGCCCAGAAAGGTTAGGCTGCTCTCAGGAAAAGAGTTGTGATAATAAAAGCAGAAATTATTCTGGTGAATTAAAAAAGAACTTTCAAAACCAGAAATATACCATTTTTTCTTTGTCATGCACCTCTTTGGCAATCTGACTGAGCTTAGGAACACATTCTTGGAAGCTTATAGGGGAAATCTGTTTTCAAGTGTTTGAAGGGCTGTCTTATGAAAGAGGGATTATCTTCGCTCTACTTGGTCTCAGGGCCAGATACTGATGGATGGAAGTTCCACCGAGGCAAGTTTGTTATTCACTTGTTTCAGTCATCTCTCACCCTTCGTGACCCCATCTGGGGTTTTCTTGGCAAAGACACTGGAGTGGTCTGCCATTTCCTTCTCCAGCTCATTTTACAGATGAGGAAACTGAGGCAAGTGACTTACCAAGGGTCTCAGAGTTAGTGCCTGAGGTCATATTTGAACTCAGGAAAATGAGTCTTCCTGATTCTAGGCTTGAAACTGATATAAGAAAAACATCCTAACAATTAAAGCTGTCTAAAAATGGAATAGACTACCTTGGGAGGCACTGAGTTCCTTTTCACTGTAAGTCTTCAAGAGAAGCTTGAGTAATTGCCTGTTGTCGTACAGGGGATGCCTGTTGAGGCCTAAATGACTTCTGAAGTCCCTTGTGATGGTGATCCTGCAATACTCTCTAGAGATGTAAAGGAAGAAAAGAATGGTCAAGAGAATATAAGCCACTGGAGGGCAGGGACAATTTTTCTTTGGTCTTTGAACTTTCAGAGCCTTGCAGAGTTCCTAACACATAGTAGGCCTTTAAAATGCTTGTTGAATCAGATTGGATTAAGAATGTTATAGAGGAAAGGAATCTAGGAAAGTGTGGCTAGGTAGCGTCAGAGGGCAATAGAAAGGCATTGTACCTCTAGGAAATAATTGTAGAAGGCAAAAGCTGTGAAGACCAGTGTGTCTTATATCCAGGAGTGAAGTGAGGTTCAGATGAGATAATGGAGGCAAAGCACTTTACAAACTTAAAATGCTATGTAAACATCATTATTATTATTATTTATTATTTTATTATTAGTCTCCAGTGATCAGGCCTCCAGGCTAGTGATGACTTCACTCCCTGAACCTACTACTGAACTCCTGCTAAACTCAAGCATTTTTATAGAGCAAGAAGGGAGTGTGCAGGTAAATGTTTAACACTTAGGCTCTCCAAACAAAAAGTATGCACTTACACTTTATCTGTACTATTAACACTTTCTTAAGTCTAGACAATCAACAAAACAATAAAACAAGCCTTGAGTTGTAGGTTGCCAGTTTCTGAGGCATCAATCCTCACACTGAAAATTGAACAATTGTGTCCTTTCTCTGAGCCTGTTAGAGCTGGCTCCAGCATACCCCTGCCCGTATCATTGTTTTGTTTAACGTGAGTCCTGCTGCTAAGCAGCTCCCTTTCTCCACGTGTTGACTCATCTGGTGAGGAAGAAAGTAAATTCAAAGTAGGATCAAGAGATTAAGCGTCTGGTCCCAGCTTTACAAATAACAGGTTATGTGAGTTTAAGCAAACCACCTCCCCTCAGCAGGCCTCAGTTTCCTCATTTGTAACATATGGGGTAAGTGAATGGAACTAAATGATCTCTAAGGTCCCTAACAGGGCTAGTCTATGACTCTATGCTAGTTTTATTTACACTCAATTCAGATAATTTAATTCAGATATTTTTATTAAGTATGTTTGAGGCTATTTGAATGAATACACACATACTCTCAATTCCTCAGGGTGAGATGCAGAAAAGTCAACATTTGACACATGTAACAACACATATTAACTTAATTATCCTCATTGCTACACAAATTATTCTCTTGGTGGTTACTTTCTACTAGGAAGTGCTGGACTTTTACTTTTTGAGGGGGGACCACTCCCTCTAGTGGGCAGTGATGGCATTAGAGGGTTACCCAAAAACTCATCATGATACAATGTGAGAACTGGAAGAAGCTTACTTTAGGTTAGGTCATCCTATCTGACCCCCCTCAACCTACAAATGATGAAACAGATGCTCAGAGAGGCTGAATTATATGACTAGGTCATCTAGTGAGGGAGCCTCGTTTACCTGACTCCCATCAGGGCCCAGCTACAATCCCACATTCTTGCAAGAAGCCTTTCCAGGTTCTCCTTATTCTAGTGCCTTCCTGTTCAGATTATCTCCAATTCATCTTGTATACATTTTATTTATATGTAGGTGTTTGTGTGTTGTCTGCCTCATTAGGCTGTGAGCTCTTTGAAAGAGGAGACTTTTTTTTTTTTCTTTCCTCATATCCCTAGTGCTTAGCATGAGACCTGCATAGAGGAGACAGTTAACAAATGCTTTTTGAGTTGATCTACTGATACCCAGTCCAGTGTTTTTTCTAGAATACTATTCTGGTCATTCAGAGAAGGAGGAAGAGGAGTGAGAAATATGAAGCAATAGAAAGCATAGATGAATGAAAGGGAATGAAAAAGGGGCAGAAAGAAATGCATCATATTGCCCAGGTGAAGAAGGTCTATTTCTCCATGGTTGTAGCTGATTGGTAGTAATACTTGATTTCTTTAAAATTTTCTTAAAGTTGTTGAACAGGGGCATCTAGGTGGCTCAGTGAATAGAGCACCGGCCCTGGAGTCAGGAGGATCTGAGTTCAAATATGGCCTCAGAAACTTGACACAAAAACTAGCCATGTGACTTTGGGCAAGTCACTTAACTCCAATTGCCCTCCAAAAAGCAAAAAAAAAAAAAAAAAGTTGTTGAACAAGTAGAACTGGCTTAGAATTATTACTCAGATACCCTTTAGGAAAAGATCTTCTTCCGGGGAGCCAAGTTTCCGTTGTCTTTAGAGAAGGCCATTTGCTTTTAGCATCTTGTTGCCTCATGTAAAGAAAAACTGTGTTGAAGTTTTCCCAAGATATCCCAGGGTATCCCCTCCAATCTGACCGTAGGGTTATTATATGTGATCATGGCTAAGCACTCTGCAAATACTGAACAAGGGAACTGATATAGATTTTTCTTAGCTCAGAAAACCAACAAAATATTTCCAAAGTCTCACAACTGTGAATTCATCACCTTTGTGCTCTTCTTGAGGGCTCTCATCCAGTTTTGGAGGGCCAACTCACTAAAGCTTCCCTGTTTACACATCCCAGGTTATTCTTAGGCCAAATAATAATCAAGTAGGTAGTTCTAAAGGTGCAAAGAACTTAACAAAGACATAGTAAGATTTCTCCAAAATGTCAGTCTGATCATGGCACCCTCCCTACCCCAGTCAAAAAACTCGAGTGGCTCTTTTGTCATCTCCATGACCAAATAGAAAAATCCATTTTTTTTTTTTTTTTTGGTATTCAAGGCCCTTCACAACCTGGCCCCTTCTTACCTTACCAGTCTTCTTATATTCACTCCCCTTTGTGCAATCTATAATCGAGTAACACTGGCCTTTTTTCTCTTCCTCCCATGCCTTTTCACCAGTTCTCCTGGCCCCAACATCTGGAATGTTCTTCCCTTCTGTTCTCCAACTTCTTGGCAATCTTTGACTCAGTTCAAATGCTATCTTCTATGAGAGGCTTTTCTGAGCGCTCTCACCCCCACAGTGACCTCTCTCTGAGATTACTGTCCACTTACTCTGAATATATACTTTGTACCTAGTTGTTTTATGTTGTCTCTCCCATTAGAATGTGATCTCCTTGAGGGCAGACATGGGATTTTGACTTTCTTTGTATCTCCAGTGCTTAGGAGAAGACATTTTAATAAATACTTGTTGTCTGACTGATATATGAGCCCTTTCTGTTGATCATTTCAGGACTCCTGGAGATTAAAAGGAGTACACACCAACAAAAGAAACAAACATGATACAAATTGCTTACGTTGATAAATAACATATATACATATTTTTAATTTAACTTTTTACTCTGAATTTAACAAATAGCCACATGTGTGAGAGAGAATGAAAACAGAACAGAAAAGCATTATATGAATATATATTTTTATAAGTCACTTGACAAGAAGCATATGCTGAGGAACTTTTAAAACAACAAGTACAATTTAAACATGATGTAAATAAAATAGTCCGACAGTACTCAGTGCTGAGACTTCTGAATCCTTAGCCAAATTTGTCTCTCCTAATGATAGGAGAGTCCACCTCTTAAGGTCCCAGAGGCATATTTAGATTTCTCTCCAAGCTCAGTCTCCTTCAGGTCACAGAGTTCTGTACTTTATTCATCAGAACTCAGGAAGACTATTTTAATTTTGTTATATACCCAAAGAGACAAACCAACTCAGTCACATACAGGGACCAAATGAACTAACAAATTTTAATTGAGGATTTTCATGATTAGTGAGAAAAGTAGTTAGAGTATCAAATTTCTGGTCAGAAAATTTAGGCTTGGCGCCTGATTCTACTATATTTTAGCTGAATAATCCCAGGCAAGTAATCTAACTTGGGTTTTAGTTTCCTAATCTGTAAAATGAGACTATTTGGACTAGATGGGCTCTAAGGTCCCTCCCTAACTCTAAAGGTTCATGAAATAGTCATTGGGAGCTTTCTTCTTGAAGTCTTACTGACTTAAGTCACATCTGTGAAATAGGGCTTCATATACTATAAGTAGGGATTCATCACATCTTTCTCTTCTGAAGGAGCAGACTATCCACAAGCCTCTTCTCAGTGCTCATCATTTTGATTGCTTTGAGTATTAGTGACATGTTTTTTTTTTATTTTTTATTATTATTATTTTTTTGTGTGTGACATGTTGCTAAACATTCTCTACTAGCTTTGTCATCTCTTCACAGTGAGTGATGTACATTAACCAAAAAATTCCAAGAAGTGGATTTTTTTTTTATAACAATGTGTGCACAGTTTTTTCTGTAATTAGAGATGTGCTTGCCAAAGAATGGCAGCTGCCAAGTAGTGGGTGAACTGAACCCCTCTCCACGTGATTACCACGGATCCTGCTTTGGGTGCATTGTCAGAATTTACGAGGACGGGCCCCAGATGGTATAAGCCTTTGACAACCACTCCTTGTGTGCTGTTGATAGAGTTCTGTTTCTTTCTGCCCACATGTGACAGTATCACAGAATCTTTGATTCATGCATCTGGTCCAGCTTCCTACCCAATGCAGGAATTTCCTCAACATCATCCATGACAGATGATTATTCAACCTCTTCTTGAACACTTTCAGTGATACGTGTTTCTTCTTCTATATAACTGTCCTCATTTAGGCCCTGAACATTTTCTTTGATGATGTCCTTTTCCCAAGGCCTCTTTTCCTTCAATTCATTTTTCATATTATAGCCAATATAATTTTCTTCCCCGATTGTATCCACCTACCTTTCAAAAATCCAGCCCTCTGCCCTGTTTCTCTCTTTTTTCTTTGATCCTCATTAACCCAGTTTACCTGCTCCTAATCTCTACTTACAATCAACCTGCCAACTCTGCCAGGAGGTATGGAAATCACACACATTTCCTGGCTCCTTTTGCATAGCTCCCCTTATTCCCCAAAGCCAGGGTAAAATACCAAACTTAGGTAACATCATCTATTGAGAGCATGTTCTTTTCTAATCTCTATTAATTCTCCACAGTTATAGTAGATGTGTCCTTTTTTGGAATTAAATGCCGCATGAAAGTAGAATAGATGGCTGTCCCACTTTTTTTGTGGGGGGGAAGAAGGGAGAACTACATGAGGTGGTCTGAAACCATCCTGATACCTTTGAGTAAGTATAGCGATAAATAGGACAAATCATCTTACTTTTGCATTCCTCTAGCAGAATCAGAACACAATCTATCCACTCCCTTCCCCCTGCCTCATTGTAGCAATGGTGTTACCAAGTCAGGTGCCTACAATGTAGACACAAACATTGGTTTGTCACATCTTTATGGTCGCACAGCAACCTGGGAAGGGAAAATGAGTTAAGTACGATCTGATAATGCATTGGCTACTGCATTTTTCAAACCTTTATGCCCCAACTCTGGAATGGAATTAATGTAGAAAAGAGTCATTCTCTAGTCCCTGCCAACCTGCTGACAATGACGGAGAATGAACTTAAGTCCAGTGGACTTTTCACCTTCAACTGACCTGAATGTGGGCAAAAATCAAGAGTGGGACAAATATCAACCAGCAACATGGGGTTTTCACTTGAGTAAGCCCTTTAATAGTTTGCTTTTCTTTCTCTGTTGATCAGTGGTAGTAGAAATTCCATCATCTCTTCTGGAAATTGTCATGATACAGGAAAAATGAATGCAAAAGTCACAAAAACAGGATTGCCCATAGTTTCAATTTTCAAGGTCTAAAATAGGAAGCAAAGCAAAGAGGGGTTTAGGATGGAAATAATAGCTCCACAAAGCAAAAGAAAAAACAAAAGAAAGGCCATGCCTTTATTGGTGTCAGGTAAAATCATGTTCTTTCTGCTGGTGGCTTCTTGGGTCACTATATCATCATTTTAATTCATGCACTCATAGGTTCCTACCAGAACTACAAGCCCTGGTGTCCCCATATCAACTACTATGTACAGAACTACTGTTAGACACCTGTTCACAGATCATTTAAAGTTGAAGTATTCGTATGTCGGTTTCTGTTTAACCAAATAGTTGGGTACATGCCAATATATAGTTGAGTAGAATGAACTAGGGCATCAACTTACCTCCCAGAGTACTGATTCTTTAATTCTGGTCATGTAAGTTCACTGCCTTAGTTACAGTTTGCATAACTTCCCCTCAGATTATTATCCCATATTTTAATCAGCCCTATTCTTTTTGTTCAGTCCCATTTCAACTCAGTTAACCAACCTACTGTTTGATACATATGAACAAACCTGTTGGAATCCTCATTCTGTTCTCTACAAGCTCCCTAAGATCCTCAGATTTCTAACATCTATTTTCACCCTTGCCATTTCCCTCTCCAGTTCATTTTACAAATGAAAAAACTGAGCAAACAGGGTTAAGTGACTTACCCAGGGTCGCAGAGCTAGTAAGTATCTGAAGCTGGACTTGAACTCAGGTCTTACTGCTACCAGACCTGGCACTCTATCCACTGTACCACCTAGTTGTCCCTATTTCACCCTTCACTGAAACTGAAACCCTGGCCACTTCTGACACCACACAGTTTTGCAGTCCTCACCAGTGGAGCTCACTTATTTATCCAGTGTACAAGACCCAAAAGGCCATATTTTCTTGTTCTCAATGAACACTTCCAGACCATTTCCCTAATATCATCCCAATAATATTTCATTTTTTGAAGCACACGCCATCCATTTATACCACCACTCACTATTTATACTGCTATCTTTGTATTTTGTTCTTGTAGCTCCAGTGCCTAGCACAGTGCCTTGTACATATAAGGTATTTAACCAATACTTTTTGTGTATTGCTGCTGTCTTCCCACCTCCAGGTAATTTCTACAGATAATAGGATTTAGAGCTAGAAGGACCTTAGGAAATATGTAGTTCTGATTTTAGTACAGGGCTCATAGTCAACTTCTCTATACCTCATCTATGATGATTTATTCTAGAATAGCAATTCTATTAACTTTCTTCTCTGCCATTAACTAACGAAGATATACTTTAGACCTCTTGAAATCTGTAGAACGTGGAAATCATATTATCCATATCCATAACCTCCTATTCGTCTATCTGATTTATGCATAAATTTATCTGTTTGTGTCACTTCAAAGTGCATCATTTTTCAGTCTTCTGATTTTCTGTTACGTAAAATGTTAATTTCTTTACCTGGCAGTCAAGACTTTTCCACTTTCTAGTATTACCCTACTTTTACAATCTTACCTCATATTAAACTCTTCTAATAGTTTTCATTCCAGGTAAATTGAACTACTGTATCTTCCTAATATATCTTATACTTTCCCTTCTTTGAGTCTTTGTTCACACTCTTTCCTAATCTTGGAATGCCCTCCCACTTTTACTTTTTGAAATCTTACCCTTCTGTTAAAGTCCAAGTCAGGTGCCACCTGAAACTTTCCATGAAGTTTTCAGTGATCCACTCATCAACAAACCTTGGTACTCTAGCCTCAGACAACACTTGGTTTAACATTACTGTAATGCACTTCTCATGTAATACTGTGCATCAGTTACCTGCCCCAAACTCTAAGATCTTTGAGGTTAGAAACCTTGTCATAGCTGATCTTTTTACCTCCCCCAGTGCCTAGAATTTTTTTTTTCCGCATATCACATGGTAAATGACATTTGATGAATGACTAAGCAATTGACTGAGTGAGTGATTGACTAAATAAATGAATGAGGGAATGCCACTTTGCTAATAATAGAGATGATGTAAATTAAATTCAGGGCAGCTAGGTGGCAAAGTGAATAGAGTATTGGACCTGGAGTCAAGGAGACTCATCTTCCTGAGTTCAAATACGGCCGCAGACACTTACTAATTATGTGACCCTAGGCAAGGCGTTTAACACTGTTCACCTCAGTTTGTCATCAGGAGCTGGAAAAGGAATTGGCAAACCACTCCAGTATCCTTGCCAAGTAAACCACATACAGGGTCATGAAGAGTCAGATGTGACTGAAAAGACTAAACAAAAACAAATTAAATTCTGGACCCCTATGCCAAAATTTGCCCAGGAGGTCCTTCCTCTTTATTATTTGTAAAGTTTCTAGTAATGAGTACTCTTCTCACCTCCCCAACCCCATACACTTCTTTTTTGGCTTTCTCATCTATATGCAAGGACAATGAAAGGTTTACTTGTACAATATTGACACTTATATGTGGGTCCTATGTTGAGTGTGCCCATTTCAGCTTGAATTAATTGATCCAGACCACTCATCATTAGAGAGGCTCCCAATACTTTACAGAGATGGGATTGCTAGCTCAAGATAACTGAGAAAATTTCATTCCATAGATCATCATCAACTTCAGAGTTACAAGGTTGATGTGAGGTGGTACAGTGAGTTGAGTGTTGAACTTGGACATACACTTTCTATCTGTGCATCCCTGGGCAAGTCACTTAACCACTTAGCCTCAGTTACTTGATCTGTAAAAGGGGATTAATAGCATCTATCTCACAAGGTTGTTTTGAGGATCAAGTGAGATAATTTATGTAAAGCATTTTGTTAACCTTAAAACACTACATAAATACTAATTATTGCTGTTGCTATTGTTATTATCATTATTGAAAGTAGAAACTTACATGGCTTTTGCTATTGGACTTGATAAATCCAAACTTTTGGGTCAATGTATTAGTACTGAACTCCTGCCAGTTTCCATCCACCAGGGATTGTGCTCTGATTTCATATTTCACTAGGCGTTCTTGTCTGAGGCTAACTGGGCTCCGCTCACATATGGCAGTAGGTAAGTTCATGTCTGAATATTTGATTCTCTGAAAAAGATATTAATTTAACTGAGTAAAAATTACAAAAGAGTTTGAAGAAATGACAACTACTTGTGTCTTCTAGAATTTTAATGATTCCTCTGGTGGCTACGGCCTTTCTCCAAACAAGAGTCACTTGCTGGTGTGTGACCCTGGGCAAGTATCTTCATTTCTCTGGGGCACCCAGAATCACAGAACCTCAGAAGTGGGATGGACCTGGGAGAACATCTAGTCTGACCTCTACCTTATCAGGTTTTCAACTGGCAATATAATTAGATGAACACAATGTCACTCAACTTTTCTCACAACCAATAAGTGGTGCCCCTTTTCTCCTACCACAGTCCATTACACTTTTGGATAACAGGAATAGTTAGGGACTTTCTAACCTGAAATCTGCCTCTGGCAACTTAGACTCATTGCTCCTAGCTCTGTGATCCAGAGAGCGAGCAGACAAGTCTACTGCCTTTTCCACAGGACAGCCCTTCATACACTTGGAGACAGCTAATGTGAAGCCCTCAGTCTTCTCTTTATTAGGCCTGACATTCCCAGTTCTCTCCAGTAATCCTTCCTTGGTCCCTCACCCTCCTGGTGGCCCTCCTCTGGTTACTCTACAGATTATCATTATCACAAAATGTAGCACAAAGAACTGAATCCAATACTTCAAATGTTATCTAATCAGAGAAAAGTACCAGGGGACTTTCATCTCTAGAGTTATGGACACTACACCTCTCAATATAGCCTAAGATGCCATTAGCTTCCTTGACTGCCATATCTTATTGCTGATTCATATTTAGAATGCAGTCCATTAAACCACTAGATTTTTTTCATGTAGGCATGGCTGTCTTCCCCATCTTGTACTTATGAATTTTAAAAAATGTATGCATCTACATTTATCCTTATAAGATTTCTTCTCATTAGATTCAGTCCATGGAGTTCACATAACTCTGACAATGAAAGATGGAACACAGCAGTCTCTGAAGACGCGAAAGGAATAGCACAGAGAGGGCAATGTAGAGGAGGCACATGGTAGGTGTGAACAAATGGCAATATATAACCAATGAGGAACTTGAAGAATACAAGTTAATGATGTCAACTGGGAAATGTATGCTAGCAAATGAAGATGGGCTAGTGAGGATGGATAGGATAGATGGACAGCTTAAAAGCTCCCCTGCTAGCCTTGTGATGTCAAGAGAAAGAGAGGGAGGCTTCTGGCATGGATTCCTATGGTGAACTTAGGGAAGGTATGGATAAGAGTTGTGCAGGATGGGCAGATAGACTGTGATCCTCATTGCTAGAGGAGACTATTGATGAGATCTCAGATCAATCTGAATAATTAAGTATTTAAGAGATTTAGTCCAATGTTAATGTGTGTCAAGATCTGTTAAAATACTGACTTTGTCATCCAAAGTTAACTTTCCCTCCTAGCTTCACATGAGCTATAACTTTGACAAGTATGCCATCTATGTCTTTATCCAAGTCACTGAAAAAAAAAAGTCACACAGCATGGGACCAACTAGAGCTCCCAGGAGCTACTAGAGAACTCCTTCCAAGTTGACATCAAACAATAAATAACCCCTCTTTGGGGCTGGCCATCTAACCAGTTCTCAATCTGCCCAATTATACTGTCATCTAGCCCACATCTCTTCATATTTCCACAAGAATAGTCTTTCAGACACTGTCAGGTGCTTTGCTACGATCTGACTATATTGTGCCCACAGTATTACCTGATTTATTGGTCTAGTAATCCCAACACTGCTGATGAAGATAGCTAATTAGCATTTATATTGCTTTAGGGTTTGCAAAACACTTTCTCAATATTATCTCATTAATCCTCACAATGAGCCTGGGAGATGGGTGCTTTTATTAATCTCACTTTGTAGATGAGGATGATAAAGCAGATAGTGGTTGAGTGACTTGCCCAGGGTCACACAACCAGTAAGAGTCTGGATTTGAACTCAGGTCTTCCTGACTCTAGGTGTAGTTAGCACTCTATCTGCACTCTGTACCACCTACCTGCTTCCTAGGTTAATTGGGCATGACTATTCTTGATGAAGCCATTCTGACTCTTTGTGACCTTCACTATCCCTTTCATTATACTTCCGAGAATTTTACACCAAGATTTGAAGTCAAGCTCACTACATTTTCTTCATGTTTTAGAGATTCCATTTTCTTTTCACTTTACAAACTAAAAAAGAAAAACCCAATCCCAAGACTGAGAGAGAGGAAAGGACTTGACCAAGGTCAAATAGTTAATTTGTGACATGGGACAGAATGACAAGTCAAACCTCCTGCCTCATTCTCCAGGGCTCTTTTCCACTACACCACACTCCCCCTTCAGACAAAATTAGTCTTCTTTTCCATTTGTCTGACACTAAGTATTACTCATTATGGAAGGGTGATATTTTTTTAAAGGTCTCTTTTCTTGGTCTTCAGTTATTCAAAAGCAAGACCTTCACAGATGTTACTTTCCTGGTTGTTGCCCACTTCTTACCTGCATGTAAAAACTATAGGAGGAGCTGCCACGTTTGATTCCCTTAATTTCAAAGAAGAATCCATACACGCCAATCATTTCTGAATAAATCTTGGTTTCCTAGGTTATGTTGAAGAGTAAAAAGGATGAACAACAAAAGAGAAAGAACTTTAACTTCATTCAAGTAAATGATTCATTTGAAACTTGATTTAAATGTCAAAATCTATGCAAGACTTCTAACCTTCAAATAATATGAACCACAAAGAAAGTCATACTATAGCTATAATCCAAAAAATGTCATTCAGTGACAAGTCATATCTGTTCTGAACTGTTCGATCTGTTTCTGAGTGACAAAGAGAACACAATCAGCAGGCTACCAAATGGAAAAACCATTGTTCTCTGACTTGGAAACAGAACACCTCAGTGTATTTCTTTAAGTCCAAGAGACTCTCTAAATACATCACCGTTGCACATCTATAATGTTGCACATCAATTTGATTGAAGAGTTGGCCATTGAAGATACTTTAAAAACCAGCCAAGCATATTTGTGGTATAGCTACATGGAAGGTAACCAACAGAAATGGGCCCAGAATCTGTAAATGCATACTTGACTAAGAGATGGGGGAGTCTTTCATAGAAGGTACTTACTGGGCATGGAGTTGGGAATTAGAATAATAACAATAGTTTTTTTTTTTTCAAATCCCATTCATTTTAAGTAGCATTTTAAAATTTGCAGAGTACAACAATATCATGCGGGGAGAGAAAGTACTATTATCCCCAATTTAGAGGTGAGCAAATTGAGGCAGAAAAGTTAAGTGACCAGCATACAGTCATATACCTTACAAGTACTGAAGTGTTAAAACTTGACATCTAGCACATACTTTACCACTTAGTATATTATCTTGGACAAGTTACTTAACCTTTATAAGACTCAGTTTCCTTATATGTAAAATGGACCACCTCCCTTGATGGGGTTTTTATCAAAATCAACTAAATATGTGGTGGCTAGGTGGCACAGTGAACAGAGCACCCGCCTTGGAGTCAGGAGGACCTGAGTTCAAATCCAGCCTCAGACACTTAACACAAAAACTAGCCATGTGACTTTGGGCAGGTCACTTAATCCCAATTGCCCTCCAAAAAAAATTTTTTTTTAAATCAAATAAATAGCATTGTGAAGTAGTTTATAATTGTAAAACTCTACAGAATTGTGAAGAATTATTATGATCAGCAATGAAACACATTAATACATTATCCTGCCTCTGATACTCTGAAAATGGAATTTGGAGATTGTCATTAGGAGTGCTATAAATAAGTACAGGGGAAGAGTGATTTTATGTAATATCCTTGCTTATTGCAGGTGACTAGTAAGTCTTGTAACTAGCAAGAAAGATGTTATTACTGTGATTGCCTCTTGGGATTCTGGCTACCATACTTATATTGAATTCTATTTGTGCTGAGCTCTGAAGAATTAGCCTTTTGCAATCTTCAGTATTGATTCATGGAACTATAATAGAACAAACGAGGCTTTGTTCCACAGCGTCCACATCTGGAAGGGGTGGTATATACTTCCTATAGTTATTGCTGTGAGCCTTATCTTATAGTCTTCTATAACTGAAGTTGAAGTGTCAGAGTTCATTTGGGTCAGTGTAAAAGACCTGGAGCACATCTCTTCAGTGGGTAGGGGCCACAGAGGACAGAACACTAAACTTTGAGTCAGGAAGACCTGAATTCAAATCCAGTCTAGGTCCTTACTCATTGTCCGAGCCTGGCCAAGCCATTTAACCTTTGTCTGCCTCAGTTTCCTTGGTTGTAAACGGGAATAATAATAGCAACTCCTGCCCAGACTTATTGGGAAAATAAAGTGAGACATTCCCAAAGTATTTTGTAAACTTTAAAGTGATATATAAATGTTAGTTGTCATTATTGTATTAGTTGTGATTGTGCCGATGGTCAGATCATCCTTTGTACTACCATTCCACCTTCCAAGGTTGATTTTTTTTGCCCTAGGTGAAAAAAATTCCTAGTTACAACTCCATCAACTTTTTTTTTTTTTTTGGTAAGTAAAGATGCAGGTATCAATCTATTCTACAGGTAAGACTGGGCGAAGGTCACAGTCAAAGATATAACATTATTGAATGCTCCTTGACCAAGTGGTTGATAAATTTAAGAGTGTGTGTACATATATATATATAAATAATATATTATATCTATAATTATATATATTATAATAATATATATAATATATAAGAGTGGATGTGCAGAACATTAGAGCTGGGAGGAACTTTAGACAATATTTAGTCCAACTTCCTCATTCTACAGATGAGGAACATAGCAACTATGTCAGCCCAGGCAGAACTAGACTCCAGATTCCCTCGTCTTCCCCAATAGAACACTCATTTAACATCTGAACCTTCTCTGAGGTCCTATTTGTTCATGTTCTCTTCTTGCTCAAGTCATAATGTATTATTCATATGTTTAAATGTTAAAAAAAAACCTCCCCATAAAGCGTAAGCCCTTTGTTGGCAAGGACTATTTTTGTATTGCCTTTATACCCCTCCCTCTCTTGAACACAGTAGGTATTCAATAAATACTTGAGTTGAACTGAGTTCAGCAGAGAGGTGGCCAGTTCTCTCTTCTCTCACTACCTTCCTCTCATCCTGGATCAGAAAATTCACAAGGGTGGGGTGGGGGATGGATGATCATCATAGCCTATCCTTCATACCTATCCTTCAAAGTCCAGCCCCAATGTTACTTCCATGATGCATTCCCTAATCCTGCCAGCTGGAACTAGCGTCTCTTTCCTTGGATGGAATGGAATGGAATATCATTTATTAAGTACTTAAATGTGCCAAGTACTGTGTGTGCTAAGTGCTGGGGATATAAATAGAAAATCAAGGCATTCTCTGCTCTCAAGGAGCTCACATCCTAATTGGGAGAGACAGCTCCTAAAGGAAGGCTCTCAGCACCGTTGTTGACTATCTCCTATGCATTCCTTATGTCAGGATTTGCATTATGATTATTGGCACACACATCTTATCTCCTCACTAGATTGTAACCTCTTTGAGGGGGCAGATTATGTCCTTCCTGTTCATTGTTTTATCTCCCTTAGTTCCTTGCTCATGGCAGGTACCCTTTATTTCGGTGTGAGGAGAGTGATACAGACTTTGATTTGATCAGTGAAGGTGTAGAAAATCCCACCAGTAAAGTTTTGCTATCTACTTTTACTTAAAGTCTCATAGACTTGACTGGAGTACTGAAAGTGACCTATGTTACACATTAGAATTGATTTATCAGAATCTAATTAACAATAATAATAATAGATAACATTTATATTGTACCTACTATGTGCCAAGTGCTTTACAAATAGCATCTCATTTGATTCTCACAACAACCCTGGGAGGTAGTTGCTCTTACTATTCCCATTGTACAGGTGAGAAAACTAAGGCAAACAGAAATTAAGTAAATTTATCCAAGATCACACAGCTGATAAGTGTTTTGGGCCAGATACGAACTCAGGTTTTCCTGACTCCAGGCTCAGCGCTCCATCCACTGACAACAGTGGATTGATAACACTTGTTGTTGTCCTTGTTCAGTTATTTCGGTCATGTTTGACTCTTTGTGACCCCATTTGGGGTTTTCTTGACAAAGAGACTGGAGTGGTTTGCCATATCCTTCTCCCACTCATTTACAGATGAGGAAACTGAGGCAAATAGGATTAAGTGACTTGCCCAGGGTAACACAGATAGTGAGTGCCTGAGGTTGGATTTCAACTCAGAAATAAGATTCTTCCTGACTCTGGGCCCAGCACATCCATTGCACCACCTAGTTACCCCATTAAGATAATCGAACCTCTTTCAGTATGTGCCCATTAGTTTCCTTATAATGCATTTAGATTCCATGGAGTCCTATATTTATTTCTAGGCTGGATGTGAATGAACACATGCAAGGATCAAGTATAATCTTACTTTTGAGAACCAATGAGGAAAACATAGCATAATGGGTAAGATGCTGACCTTGGAGCCGGGAATTCCTGGATTCAAATCCTACTTCAGATACTTATTAGCTGTGTGACCTTGGGGAAAGCACTGTGCCTCAGTTTCTTAGGCTGAAAAATGAAAGTGCTGGACTTGATGAACTATTAGGTTCCTTCCAGCTCTAAATCTGTGATGCTGTGAATCAGAAAGGGTCAGAAGCAGGATGTGAATCCTTAACTTCATGACTACAAAGCCAGCCCCGTCCATCTACTAGGCCAAGGGTGGGGAACTTGTGGCTTCAAAGCCACATGTGGCCTTGAGGTCCTCAAGTGTGAATCTTGTAGGTTCTCAAGTGCAGCCCTTTGACCGAATCCAAACTTCACAGAACAAATCCCCTCAATAAAAGGATTTGTTCTGTAAAACTTGGACTCGGTCAAAAGACCACACTCGAGGACCTAGAGGGCCACATGTGACCTTGAGCTCGCAGGTTCCCCACCCCTACACTACACCAACCTGTCTTTCAAAAGTGAACTTCAATATAAATCTACAGAGAACACAGGCAAGAAAACTAAAGAAAAAAATGTTCTTTATTTTAACTCTAATCTTAGTCAAAAGAGTTGCTAAATATTTCCTAATGGAGATACATATTTCAATCAATTTGGAAATGTCAGAGTACCTACTTATGTGCAAGGCACTGGGCTAGATTTTAGAGGGAGCCAACAAAAATAGGAATCCTACAGTCCTTGCTCTTTAAATGCTCATAGTCTGGTTGGGAAGGTCTCTCTTACACACACACCTACACATGATCACACACATACACTCACACACATGCATGCACACACACACATATAAAATAGTATATAAAATGTGTGTGCTTACAACTGGAGTCTAATCCAAGACATTTTAAAACAATTCTTTAAAGACTTGAAAGATTCAGTTGGTTATAGGCCATTATCTTGGGTATTTAAAGACACTGCATATTAAAACAGATGAAAGTTTATAGCAAAACTACAGGGAGCGTTCACATATTAGTGATGGAAAGAAACTTGGACATCATTTAGTCTAATGTGTCATGCACCCATAAGTGGGGGAACTGAGGCCCAGGGGGGATTAAATGACTTCCCCAAGGTCTTATATCCAATTAATGTAGCAGAGGACGACCTACAGTCTTTATTTGGGGAATGTCAGTTACATACTTGTAGAATGACATTTAAATGTCAACAGTGCCAGGCTACTGGGGGGCCCACTCTGGTTATTACATACCTGATTAATTAGAAGACCAAATCTTATAGCTTGGGTAGAAAGATCTTTCACATGAAGCATGTCTCCACCTCTCTCCAGCTGAAACGTACACAATTTAGAGAGATTAAATGCCCTTAAGGTTAGTACTTACCTTGTTTCCTTCTATCTTGAAGTCGACTAATTCTAATACAACCCCTGGAGTGTTGCACCACAAGATTTCTGTTTTAAAAGCATTCACAAAAGAATAAACAGCTAGGAAACAAAAAGAAGGTGGAGGTGTTGGGGGAGGGGAGATTTACTAAGGCAGGGAGGCCCATGGAAGCAGTCTCTTCTCTGCCACCTTTGGCATCTCACAGTTATACTATTGAATGACTCTAAAGCAATGATTTTTCATCTTTTTTGGTATTGTGAGCCCTTTGGGCAATCGGTCTGGTGAAGCCTATGGGCCTCTTCTCAAAATGTTTTTAAATGCATAAAATACAGTACATAGGATTATAAAGAAAACCAATTCCATTAAATTATGTTAAAATACAATTATAGAAATAGATGTTTAAAAAAACCTAAATTCACAGTCTCCTTGAAATCTAATCACATATTCCCAAGGTCCCCAGGTTAAGAACCTTGCTCTAGACTTAATCCTTTACATAACTGGGAGTTTAAGGAGTGAACCACAAATCTTCAGAATCTATACACTAATAAGACATCTTCATTCCTAAGAATACAAAGTTGAAAATATACCAAAAGGCATATTTATTTCATGGGACAAGGACACCATCTTTTATGCACGTTGTTCAACTGAAAGACAATATGGTCTGGTAAAAAGAATCTGCCTGAAGAGTAGACATTCAGGCAGAAGACTGGTTTTGCCATTTGGCAACTGTGTGATCTTGAGAAAGTTGCTTAACTTCTCTCGGTCCATATATCCCAAATGGGTATTCGTGCACATATATGCACACATATATAAACACATCCACATATACACACATCCACATGTGTTTTATATATATATATATATATATATATATATATATACACACACATATGTATTCACACAGATATACACATATATACGCATATACACACACACATATACATATACGTACACATATACATATATAGGTATATACAGTATCTATATGTATATGTACATATATAGTGTGTGTACATGTATATATATGTATGTGTCTATATGTCTATCTCTATGTATATTTATTGGGAGTATATATATACATAGTGTATGTATACGTGGTTGTAATGGGAATCTGAAGATCTTTGCTGCCCCTTGGCCCCTTAATAGTCTTAAGTGAATCTGAGAAACTTCCCTGATTTGAAAATATACTCTGCCCCCTAATAGGCTGAATGTAGTCACATGGAGCCTGTGGTGGGAAGCTTGTTTTTCAGGAATGCCAATGCCTTATTACTTTGAGATTGGACAGTGGGTCAAGAGGGTTGAGACATTCTCTGACCAGGAGAAGGTTATATATACTCTGATGTGAGGTTTTAGTTTGGGGCTCACTTTGGGAAGAGTTGTGTGATTTGGCCAGATGAGACCAGAGTCTTCGTTGAGCCCCCTAGCTTTGAAAACCCAGATGTTGGTGTCCCCTCTCTGGTAACTAACTTGGTATGGATGTAAAGGTCAGACAGCTGGAAGCCCTGTCTGCTGGTCTCTTTCTCTGTCTGTATTTTTTTTTTGTCTGCTTCTAAATTCTGTTTGCATTCTCTGAAGTTCAGGGTGCTGACTTTTTCCCCTGAACTAGGTAAATGATATATATGTTTGATTAAAGTAGGATTGTTAACCCATTTTGAGTTGTTTTCCTTCAGAAAAGCAGATCTAAGAATCTGTGCTAGCAGCCATCTTGGGTATGCTAGGGTGCTTGCTGTTACAATGGTGTAGATATCTGTGTATATATGTATTTATGTGCATTCAGTGTGTATACATGTACACACATATGTGTGTATATGTAAGTGTCCAACTGTAGTATATGTGCATGTGTGTGCATGTGTGTGTGCGTGCATGAGCACATATGCATATGTATAAAGACTGAGCCTATGATTTCAAAACTAGATAAGGAATTCTGGGTGTGGAAACTCCCTCTACCAGTACAGATAAGCAGCTCTTCTCTAACTTTTCATCTTAGTGTTATCTGTAATAGTGAGAAAGGAAAGCATTTATCTAAGGCCACCCAGCAAATCCACATCCACAGCATGACTTTCTGACCCCAAAGCTGGCCTTAGAACCCCTCTATCCAGTCTTGTCTCTCAAAGAACCCTACAAACATGAACTATTACTGTTTTCTTGTATGCAGCCTTGCATACCAGGACTAGCAGTAGCTTGCAGTGAGGCAGAAAAGCTCCCAATCCCAAAGGCTGTGACCCCTTCCAATCACTGCTTTGCCTGATCCTTGCATGAGGTGTGCTCTACATTCATCAAAACCTCCGTAGATCTCCAATATGGTTGTGGATGGAAAGAACATCTCTGTGGGAGGTATGGAGGGGGTAGAGAAGAGGGCAGAATCAGAAAGGCAATAAATCCATATAACTGCTTCCTTTTCTAGGCAGGGAAACTCACCGCATGGTAATGGTTGGCTAAAGTCCGAACTATCCATGTCTCAGGGAAGAAGTTAATGTGCTTTATATCCTCCAGGTCCTTGCCTTAGGGAAAAAAATAAAGGAGAAATTGGGAAGATTTTATTCATAACAAACCCCACAAAAATTTCACATACAAAATTAAGGTTATAAGTTGAGGGGCAAAACAAAAAAAAGAATGGTGTCCTTTTCAAATTGAGTTTGGTAAAGCTCAAATAAGACTTTGTGGGAATAATACACATGTTTATTTTCTTTTTCCTTTTTTTGCTTTTTGGAGGGGGGAGGGCAGGGCAATTGGGGTTAAGTGACTTGCCCAAGGTCACATGGCTAGTAAGTGTTAAGTGTCTGAGGCTGGTTTGAACTCAGGTCCTCTTGACTCCAGGGCCAGTGCACTATTCACTGTGCCACCTAGCTGCACCTGCATGTTTATTTTCAATTACTTTCATTCCAAAGTCAAGTTATTTTTTCTCTTTAGAATTATACACATAAACCTCACATATGATGAATGGATTAACTCTGATCTGAGTGGTGGTTCATTTTCAAAAAGGAACTTTTCTAGACTGTATATACAACAACTCAACTTTTGGGATGGAGTCTCTTGAAAGCAATATGTCTCTGAGAATTAGGAGGTATTTGTTCCAGGGCCATAGCAACACTGAGCTATTGGGGGCAGGGACTGCCCCACTTAGGGATCCCTGGGCCTCAACTAGAAGATTCTTCTACTCTCAATCTTCTCCTCTCAGGGCCTTACTTTATGCATCTCATAATTAGTTCTGGCCCCATATGAAATTTCTCCATGTATCTTGTGTTAAAATCATATCTTGTTCTGGTCCCCTTGACCATCAGCACCTCTCCTTCTAGTCAGTACAGTAAATAAGTTTATAGGTAGCCAGTATAAAGGGGCAATAGTGGAAAAAAAAGATTGCCAAGGGCAAACTGGAAGTCATACACAGATTATCTAGAAATATAATTTAAAAATTGTATTACATATTCACCAAAATTCACATCCTTGTAATATGTGCTGAGTCAGGGTTCCACCTCTAAATACTATAGTCAGGGTTCCAGTCCTGTGATATGTAATTTCTATACAAAATCCAGACCACAGCCAATCTAGACCAGAACATCAAAAGATGCTGATAACTTTGGGATGATGGCTTTGAAATTTTACTCTTAACTTTGATGTAATTTAGAGATGTTAGATATGGCACCAATAGGTATTGGTCTGTTTTCCCCAAATGCCTTATAAAAATGAGACATCAAACTCCTGCCCTCCCCATATCCTTCCCTCTCCATCGAGTCCATGCTGCCTGGTGCTCCCAGCTTGAATTCATGGGTATGTCAGTGATATTCTCTGCCTCTCAGCCTCCCTATCCTTTTCCCCATCTGCCTTCCTTCAACATCCCATCCCCTCTGTACCAATTTTCACTGCTTGTCTCTGACTTTCTGGGCTGTTTTGCCCCCATACCTTCTGTGTTTAATTAAAGTGTGATTGCCATCCCCTTTCCTGGGGTCAATTGTATTCTTTCCCAGAGAGTACCCAAAGAATAAAGCTGCCTACCTCTAGTCCATAACTTCATCATCTCACAGGTGAATTATCAATTCATACCTATTCTCTAATTTTTTCTGGATATGGACTATGCTGAAAGGGCAAAACACCCAGTGGATAATTTACTTACTCACTTGCACTTGGCATCATTAAAGCCAATGTGAAAAGCACCAGCACCCCTGGGAAGACTGGCAATGATATTCATAAGATAAATTGCTCTTGTTTCCCTTGTACTGGATTCCTTGAATTTAGATGGTTAGAGCTGGGAGGGACTATGGGGCTTATCTAGTCCAACCCTTTTATTTTAAAGTTGAGGCAACTTAAGTTCATAAAGAAGAAGTGACTTGCCCAAGGTCACGTAGCCAGTTGGTCAGAGACCTTGAATTAAAGTTACTGTTCTGCCTCCAAAACTCTTACAGGTCAGTCTCAAACCTTTCTAGGTCCTTGGGTTTGGACACATCCTTGGTGCCACTTTTCCTTTAACTCAAGGTCCCAAGGACCAGAAGAGGTAGAAATGCCCTCTGTTGACAGTCACATTCTTGTTGTCTGACTTTTCTTTTAGGGGAACAGAGAATAAATTAAATATATGCCCCCCCCTCTGAAAATATGTGTCTATGATATTAGAAAGATCCATTCTACAAGAAAGCAGATGCCCAGCCCCCAGGAGGGCTTTCACAGGCCACCAGAGAATTTTGGACCATCACTTGAGAACCACCCTGAAGGCATCAGATTGCTGATTTGAGAAGTGATCAGCATAATCAATGAGTATTCTGTAGTATTTTTCTATTCTTTCAAATATTACTTCCAGTAGTAAAGGAGAGTATCTGTGTATCCCTGAGCACTTGTCTCTTTACATCTGCTTCCACATCTATAAAATGGGGCTGATGAACATGCACATTCAACTTCACAGGATTGTTGTACAGATTAAATGAAATAAAATATGTAAAGTTTTTATTAAAAAGTGCTGAATAAGGATGAGTGATAATTAGTGTTTGCAGAAATATTTTTTTAAAGTTTTTAAAAGTTAACCTACCTTCATTCAGAGGGTCATCAAATTTGTAAGACTTATGGAATATTTATAGACCAAGTAACTATATAAAGTAACAATGCACTCTCCTTGAAAGCATTTGTGATTTCCTGGCTATAGTATGTGTACATTAAGGGTAATTCTAAATTAATGAATCAGTTTCCAATATGCATCTGGAAAACAGCTCTAACAAAATTAATTTAAACCATTTACTACTGTTGATTCTCTCTATACACTTTAAAATAGTTTTCAAAGTTCATAAGTACATAAATTTTATTCCATGACCTTCTTAGAGTTGCACATGCATGTTCACTCACACCCCTTCTCCCTTCACCTTCCCCCTCAGGTCAGTGATGCCTTCTTCTACTCCCCACATCACTAGGTTATGGGAATACCATAATTTGACTTTAGTTAATACACCCAGCATTCCCCACCCTCAAAAAAGCACCTATCAGATTATCTTGTTTCATAGAACACAGAATATTGGGTTGAGACTTAAGAGGTCTGAATGAAGCAATCTCAATTTTGCTAATAACTAGATGTGTGCCCTTGGGTAAGTCCAATCAATTCTCTGGCTATCTGTGAAATGAAAGGGTCGAATTGTTGTTTTTTAGTCATGTCCAATTCTTTGGGACCTTATTCAGGGTTTTCTTGGCAAAGATACTGGAGTGGTTTGCCATTTCTTTTTCCAGCTCCTTTATAGATGAGGAAACTGATGCAAACAGGGTAATTGACTTGCCCAGGGTCACACAGCTAGTAAGTGTCTGAGGCCAGATTTGAACCTAGGAAGATGAGTCTTCCTGATTCCAGGCTCAGTATTCTAGAGATTCACTGTTCTGTCTAGCTGGGTTGAATTAAATAATGTCTAAGATCCCTTTCACTTTGAAATCCTAATGTGCACATGAGCTTTTCTAGTCCCAACATTCTAGGATTCTGGGAATACTATAAAAAGCAGAGATAACATATACTTAACTTCTAGGTTTTGGTTTTTGCTTATTTCCTTTGGTCATAATTGGATTTCATTCAGGCCCAGAGGCTATAGGCATGTAACTTGCTATTTCATGGTTAATTTAGGACATGGTGGCTATGACTCAGGTTATTATCATACCTGGTAGTAGCCTCTCAGTGAATGACTGAAGAAGTAGAGGGAGGCAGGACACCTGACAATGGAGTCATTCTACAGAGCTTGTGTACACATACACACACACACACACACACACACACACACACACACACACACACACTGTAACTTACCTTTAGTGATGCCATGTAGACGCAAGCAATGAAATACAGGCAGGAACTTCTGTCCCAGTTCCCGTTCCAGAAAAGGACATTTCTTGGGGAAGCTTAGCAGAAACACAAATAAAGGATAAAAGTCCTTCAGAAATGTCTTTTCCAGAACTAGACAGGTTTAGTTTTAGTTACTGATACAAACTAAACAGCAAGACTTGTCATCGGTCCAGATTCTTCTCACTCTACAGTTGCAGCCAGACCTGCCCTCCCCCTATCCCCTTCCTCAAGTGTATTCAGTAGGTGGCTCACATTCTCCTTCCCCCCATCTTTGTCAACTTCCACATGCACACTAATGATCCTTTGAGCACCTTGTCCTGCCTCTTCATGGGCTTCCTCAGTTTACATGGTATCTGTCTCCACTCAGTCCCAGCCCTCCACAAGAGTGATGACTCTGCTTCAGACCACCATCACCTAAAACTAGAACCCACTGAGGGAGGATCTTGAGCTCTGCAAGGACTCTCTCTGATCACAATCTTCCGTCCTTTCACCCTCCCTTTTGCCTCACTCCTCCCAAACTTGTTCTGCCTTCTCATTGCAGTTTTAAGAAGCACTTTAATCCCTCCCTGTTTTCTTCATTTATTACCTTAACCTAGTTTCACCTATCTCTCACCACAGTGTCTTGACCCTAGAGTTAAACAGTTTCACGAGGCATAGTTGTCTACTCTTGAGTCTCTGTCCCTTTGTCCTTTCATCGTTTCTGTTTCTATTAATCCACAGTCTCTTGAATAATCCCCAATAATGCCAGGCTCTCCATCTCATCATTTCAGATCAGGCTACTAGAGTGATAAAAAGAATATTTGAGGTTCAATGAGAAAATAAATTTGCCCAAAATAAGAATAATACCCAGAACTACTCAATTCTTCACTGAAGTCCTTTACGGCCAGATTTGTCAGATGGGAGAATAGAAAGAAGAAAGAAAATATTTGTGGTATGAAAAGGGGAAATATCTTCTTATTACATATATATGTATCTACCTACATATATATGTATCTATCTACATATATATGTATATAGATACATATATATGTATCTATCTACATATATATATATATATATATATATATATATAATAAGCTTCTTATTACTCTGAGGCTTCAGGTCCCATCAGTTCTGCTGGTTTAAATAAATCTCTCCTCATTGCTTGAGAAAGCAGCAAAAGGAACAGGCCAGGGAAGCAGCATTCTACAGTGGAAAGAACATGGGTTTGGGACAAGAGGACCTGTGTATGAATCATGGTTCTTCCACTTACTGATGGGGTGATCTTAGACAAGTCACTTAACTTCATGGTATTACTGGATCGTAGAACCAGAGCTAGAATGGGCTTCAGATGCTATCATCTAGTCCACCTCCTCTTTTTATAGATGAAAAAAAGTAATTCCTAGAGAAATTAAGTGATTTACCCAAGATTAGACAAGTAGTAAGCATCAGCAGTGGGATCTGAACTCAAGTCTTTTGTCCTTTTGTCTTTTGTTACTTCATAGTCTTTTCTACTATACAATATTGCTGCTCTCTTGGCCTCAGTTTCCTCACCTGAACAATGAGGGAATTGAACTGATGATCTCCGTAAGGCCCTTCTACCTTCTTTCTTATTTTAGAGTCAGTGAACATTGCTGGAGAAAATTCACAAAATGTAAAGAATGGGTTCTGCTACAAATTCATATCATCTAACATCAAGCTGGTCCTCCTGGCTGCAGAGCAATCACTTTATTTATCTCTAATTGATCCTTTATCACAACCCCTACAATGTCTCCATCACACTTAACTACACCTCCATTTATTCTCTTTTAATAGATTGACTCTTCCTACTTAAATGAGATTGAATCCATCTAATGTGAGCTCCTTTTTCTCCCCTCCTCATCTCTAAACCTCTATCATCTTCCCTAAGCCTTTCCTATGTTGCTTTTCTTTTGAAGCAATCAAGGTTAAGTGACTTGCCCAGGGTCATACACCTAGTAAGTATCTGAGTCCGGATTTGAATTCAAGTCTTCTGATTTCAGAGCAGGTACTTTAACCACTGCATCACCTACCTGCCCCTCTTCTGTGGCTCTTCAGTGTCGGTGGATGAGTTGACGCTTCTTTCTTTTCTAAGTCTAATGTGTTTGCTCCTGCCCTTTCTAGCATCAACTCCAGGCCATTTTAGGAGCTTGCTTTAATATCACCCTGCATAACAACTCTTTCCTCACCCCCTGTCAACAAATATGCTCAGGTTTCTCTGCCTTTGCTTCAAACAGTCTAAATTCACTCCCTCCATTTTCTTGCCACTCACTTGTTCCTCAACAAGTTTCAAGCAATCAGACATTCCAATCCAATTAGGCTTTTGACGTTATTCTTTCAAAGATCACTGATGATCCCCCCTCAAAGTTATATTGATAGATTTTGTTTTTGTTAATTTCCCTTCAGAATATATCCTACTCCTTTTTCCTACCCTTATTGCAAAAAAAAAAAATGAAAGAGAAAGAAACTGAATCAGTTCAATACCACCAACCAAGATATTAACCAAGAGTGACAGTATATGGAATATTCCATACTCTTAGTACTATGAAGAAGAAGAAGAAGAAGAAGAAGAAGAAGAAGAAGAAGAAGAAGAAGAAGAAGAAGAAGAAGAAGAAGAAAAAGAAGAAGAAGAAGAAGAAGAATTTTCTCAAGTCTTTGTCTTTTTCTTTTTTTTGCAGGGAAAAGGGCAAGGCAATTGGGGTTAAGTGACTTGCCCAAGGTCACAAGGCTAGTAACTGCTAAGTGTTTGAGGCCCAATTTGAACTCAGTTTCTCCTGACTCCAGGACTGGTGCTCTATTCACTGTACCACCTAGCTGCCCATAATTTTCTCAACTCTTAATTCAGAGCCAAGTTTCTTGGTCATTGCTCAGCGTTTGATTTCATCTTCTTGTTTCTATTTAAATTTTTGCAGTCACTGTATATACTGTTTTCCTGGTTCTATTTACTTCACTCTGAAGTTTATATATATGTTTCCATGCTTCTGTGAATTCTCCATGTTCATTATTTCTTATAGTGCATAATATTATATTACATTTAAGTATTGCAATCAATCTAGCCATTTCTCATTGAATGGACATGCACTTTATTTCCAAGTCTCTGTGACCACAAAAAAGTGTCACTGTGAATATTTTGACATATTTTGGAACCGTGTTTTCATTTTTGACTTGTCTAGCAGCAGGAAAAGAGCATGGGCATTTTACTCATTTTTTCAGAAGGAGGGTCATAATTCCAAATTGCCTTCTAGAATGGCTGAACCACAGCCCTAGCACAGTGTGCAAATGATCTCCTGATTGTTAAATATGCTATCACTCAGTCATCATCCTCATTGTAGCATTTCACATTATTGACATACATATACATATATAGGTATATACAGAGTGTATATGTGTATGTACATATACAGTTTGTGTATATGTATATGTATGTATGTGTCTATATGTCTATCTCTATGTATATTTATTGGGTG
>CM053589.1:138887232-139043281 GCA_028646515.1 Pseudochirops corinnae
TGTATCAATTCACAACTCCACCAACAATGCATTAGTGTTCCAATTTTTCCACATCCTCTCCAGCATTTGTCGTTTTCCTGTTTTGTCATTTTAGCCAATCTGACTGGTGAGATGTGGTACCTCAAAGTTGTTTTGATTTGCATAAAATGCAAATTTCTTGACAGCAGAGACTTAAAAAAAATCTTTAGCACATATCTGGTACGTAATAAGTACTTAATAAATGTTTGTTTTCTGCCTGTGTGACTTGTTCCAGGATTCAAAATGCATTTACCCTCCCTTGCATATATTCGAACTTGTTAATGTCCCTTTTAAAATATAATCCTCAGACTTGAACACAGTATTTCCAGATGTGACCTAGCACAGAATATAGTGGAATTCTTACCTTCCTCGTTCTGGACATTATACTTCTATTAATATAACCTAAGCTAACATTAGCACGTTTACATTTGTTGACTAAATGAATTTGTTCCAAACCAAGCTAAAAATTTATACTCTACTTTTCTTGGTGCGTGTCTCTAAACTACGGTGAAGCACGTCCATTTTGATCAACAGTTCTGAATGAGTTTGGATAATAATATCTGCACTGTAGGGGAAAGAACGCCGGATTTATTGTCAGAGGACCTGGCTGCATAATACCCTTGTCCAATCATGATGTCAACGAGCATTTATATTAAGGACTGGGCATACAGGAAAAGGTAAAAATAGTCTCTGCCCTCAAGGAGCTCACAATCTAATAAGCTTGACAACTTGGCAAATAACTAAGTACTGGAGGTAGTCTCAGAGGTAAGTCGCTAACATTAGCAGGGGTTGGGCAAAGCTTCTTGGGGAAAGGCATTTCCTTCTGGGGAATTCTCTCGCCTGCAAAAGGAGGTGTTGGACTAACGTTCCTTCTAGCTCCAAACCTTATGAACTTTTCTTCAGAGTCCAAAAGCTCTTTATTGCCCTCTTTTATATCATGCATAATTAAGATTTCTCTAAAGATTTGTGTATATGGCTTGGAGTGGGGGACGGGATGGAGATGGAGTTTAATTCAATTTAACAAACATCCATTCCCATTGGACTATTTGGAGAAAGAGAGCCTTAGGAAGAATTAAGGCATAAAGAAGTTATGAAGTTTATTTTCAAGGGTCATTCAGCAGTTCTCTCCTCATTCAAATCTGCTCCAGCCAGGCTCTCTTCTCCCAGTACAGGGCAGCACGCAAAGTCCCAACACTGATGACAGACAGCTCGTTGAACGCCGTGTTCCAGCCAGCAATCAAGCCTCCTCTTTTCTGGCAAAACTACAAATCCCGGCAGGCCAAGCGGGGTTCTGCTAAGCTCTCCTTCCTGGTGGGTGGGAGGGGTAACACCCACTCCTGGGCGGACTCCGACCCCCGAAAAGACCACATGCTCCCTCGCCTTTTTCAGATCAGGGAACTACAGAACCCAACAGGCCACGCAGGCGAGATCTGCGGCCTCGGCGACGCGCTGCATGCGGGGACATGTAGTCTCCTTGGAATGGGAGCAAGAGGGTTGGAGGGAGGAACCGGCTTTGGAATCTCAGCTGCTGTCTGAAGTAGGGAGGCGAAGGAGAGAGCCGGCGCGCCTGCGCAGCTTTCTGGGTTCGGTCCGCCGCCGCCGCCGCCGCTCCTGCTCTGTGCCTGTTGGACTCTGGCGGAGAGGGGCGGGGGGACTCGATGCGGAACGGATGCTCCCGTGCGTGCGGAGGGAGCTAATAAAGTTTTTGAAGGAGCAGACAGCGGGGGGAGATCCATACGGAGGGGCGGGGCTGGGCTGAGAGGGGCCGGAGGCTAAAAGAGCAGAGCCCACGGGACACCGGCGGGAGGAGCGCCGCCGAGCCGAGGCGCCGGAGATCGTTCCTCTCGTCCCCCTCTAGCAGAACCGGCCCGGGACCCCTGGTGAGTGCCGGGGTGGGGGCGGGGGCCGGCGGCGGAGGCCGCGCCGCCCTCCCCTTTCCCTCCTCCTCCACCCCCTCCCTGCGGCTCCTAAGGCGAGGGGCGGGCCCTTCCCGGGACGCGCCGGGGCCCGGGGGAGTGGGGGGAAGGTCGCGGGCGGGGCCACCCCGGGCGGAGCCGCAGCCTCCCGGCTCGCTCCGGGCCGGTCCCCGAGATCCTCCTCCCGAGAAGGCAGCCATCCCTCCATCCCTTCATCCCTCCCCGCACTCTCCGAAAAAAGTCCCTTTTCTTCTAAAAACAAAACAAAAACTTTGCAACTGCGGTTACCCTTGAGAACAGGGGGAGGGGGCTCAGCTCGGGGTCCGTGAACTTGGTGTTGTTTTAAACCGGGTCCTGCGGTCCCCGGGTCTTATTGTATTCTTTGAAGTCCCAAGCCGTGCCGAGTGCCCCGGGGGTCCACGACCCTGCCTCCGCTAGGTGAAAGTAGACGGGAAGGTTCGGAGCCCGTCCCCGGCTTGGGAGGCTGCGACCCGCACTTCCTCGCACTGAATTTGTGCACGTCTGGCCCAGGGCTGTGCAGCGCCCACGGAGAGCTTTCCCTCGCCTCTCCGAGCCACCAGCGGCCGGCTTTATTACTACTTTTAATATTATTCTGACATCACCTTTCTTAGCTGGCTTTTCAGAGACTAGAAATTGGAGGAAGGGAAAAACCATTTTTTCAACCTAGAGCTGATATGGGCAAGAAAGTTGGCAAATAACTGCGTGAGAAGAGGGTTTTGTTCTCCCATCAAGGAAATACTGTTAAGTACTGTGTGCTTGTTTTTATCTACTTCATTAACTGAGAGTTCTCTAAGGTGTATGCATTTTGCTGGAAGGTTGTGTTGTGTTTATTTTTTCCCCCTCCTTCGTTGACCGAGGGTTCCTTAGGTGTATGGATTATGGTGGAAGCTGCGTTAAACTCCCCCCACCCCCTTCATTGACAGAGGGTTCTTGGTGCATAGATTCTGGAAGCTGGGTTAAGCCTTTTTATTTTTCTACTTCATTGGCAAGATTACGTAGGTATATGAATTCTGCTGAAAGCTGTTAAGCTTCCCCCACCATTTCATTGACAGAGGGTTCCTAGGTGTATGATTGTACTGATGGAAGCTGCTTCCCCATCTACTTCATAGGTGTAAGAATGCTGATGGAAGTTCTGTTAAGCTTTTTCCCCCTACTTCATTGACAGAAGGTTCCTAGGTGTGTGAATTCTTCTGGAAGCTGTTACTCTTATTTTTTCCATTTCATTGATAGAGGATTTCCTAGGTGTACAGTTCTGCTGGTAGTTGTGTTAAGCTTTTTTATTTTTCTACTTCATTGACAGGGTTCCTAGGTGTATGAATGCTGATGGAAGCTGCTTTTTTTTCCTCCTACTTCACTGACAGAGGGTTCCCTAGGTATATGAATTCTACTAGAAACTGCATTTTTTCCCCCCTACTTCATTGTTATGAGAGAGTTCCCTAGGTATATGAATTCTGCCGGAAGCTGTGTTGCGGTGGAACAAATCCTGTCTCTTGAGTGTGTAGGTAACCATGAAACTAATTTTTTTTAAAAATCTTTTTTCCCCCCCATTTTAGGGCATCAGACTTGTAGGAAAATTCTTCTTTAGAGGTTTGATTATCCATTAATTGGTCCGAAATCCATCCTGTTTCTATAGAAGGTTGTCCTAATTCAATCTCTACCCATTTTCCAGATGAAGAAATTGAGACCCAGAAAGGTTATTCAATTTGCCCAAGGCTTGGCTCTCTCCAAGTGTCAGAAATAAAATGACTCAGTTCAGGGCTCTTTCTGCCTAACTGAGATGTGCTGGAATCATCCTCAGTGGTTTGTGGTTTTTTGAAGCTGTCTCTTGATCCTAGGTAAATCAAGACAGAAAAGGCATTATGACTGAAAGTGACCTTATTCATAGTGGTTGTTGGTAGTATTTTTTATTTGTTGCAAAACCTAATATCTGTACCTTGTATCATATAAGTGTTGGTAATCTTGGTTGTTGATTGAATAGTGAAGTGGTCAAGTTTTGAGAGCAGGATGGAAAAAGAAGATTTAAGGATGGAAAATTGTTAGCTTTTTTCATCTTTTTTTCCCCTTAACCATGACTTTTGCTGTCTTGGAAGTTTACTTTGCTTAAAGATATCTCATGATTTCTTTTCTCTCCATTTATCTTTATCTGGGTTATCAAGGTGTCTTTCTGCAATGTTTAACAAAACAGCTTTTATAAATTGGGATTTTTTGTAATAAAAGTTTTTATATGTGTCCAGTGTTTGGAATAAATACTGTGGCATTTGTACAATTGTCTTAAACCTTAAAACAGATGCTTTTTGTTTGGTTCGCTGGAAAGAGTGGTAGATTTGGAGGTCAGAGGACCCGGACTTAAATCTTGCCTTTGACACTTACAAACCTAGAGGTAACTTTTGGCTAATCGTTCAACTCCCATGATCTTTGGTTACCATATCTATAAATGTGAGGGAAGGGGTTGATTACTTGACTCTCCCCGGGTTTTTCCTCGATTTATATCTGTGATCCTTAAATACAAATTTTTGCATACTTTTTCTCTCATACATAATCGTATTGAAATAGGAGACAAATTAATTTTCAAAATTTTATTTTTTCATTTTTAACTCCATTCCGGACTGAGTATCTTTGCAAAAGGACATCTTAAATAATATTGGACTTTAAGCATTATTTTCCATACTTGATCAAGACTAATGCATTGATAGCAAGAATGAATTGCATTCAGCAGAGATGCTTTCTCCAAACATAGAGCTCTTCTTTACTTCTAACTTGCTTAATTATTTCTAGAGAAGTTCACTTTTGGAATACTGTCAGTCAATTAGTACTATGTGCCAGACAGTCTTTGGTGTGCTTTGGATACAAGTACAGAGAATGAAACTAATAAATTTCAACTTTAAAATATGTCTCTACTTTAGCAGAGTTTTGGATGATAAACTAAATGTTTAGTTCATTTATAATGCTGTCTTCCTCCCAAATATTTCTATTAGCCAGTTTTTGGTAAGCAGTATATGTTGTACCACATTGTTCTTTCGTATCTTGAAATGAATTGTGTATACACATACATATAAAATACATTTTGCAAAATTAAGGAGTTGGAGATTCCAAGTTATTTAAGCTTATATTAATTTTACTCAGTTCTGTTAGTTAGTATTTTCATTGCTGCTTTAGAAAAAGTTGAGTAACAGATTGGTCCATATTTAGTGATGTTGGGATACCAAATTTAGAGGGGGTTTATAAAACTAAAGCAGGTTAGTTGTGTATGAGTTGGCTTTTTTTTCTTATGCAATAGGTTATCAACCAGAATAAAAAAGACAGTAAAACAGGATAGCGATACAATTGTTAGGAAACTCCCATGAGCTCATAATCCGGAAGGACTTTTTTAGAAAGGCTTAAGGATGTTGTATTTTTTTTTTTTTGTAAAGATGGCTATGTATCAAATGCTTCTTGTGAATATCAAGAATCAGTTCTAAACCATCTTAGGAAAAAAGACTGACCATTTAAAAATATTGGTGAGAATCACAAAATATTCTAGAGTCTCATAAGAGCAGCTCTTATCCAGTCTTTTTAAAAGTATTATATTATAAATCTGCCGAGTAGTCAAATACTGATAATTCCACAGTTGTTTTGACATTGTGACACTGAATGGCATTGCAAATTATGATAATGTACTCAGTTTAATTATTAGCATAATGTGAGAGACTTTGACATGGAAATGCGTTGTTTGGAACTAAATAAATCCTTATACTTGCTGGTGTCTCAATTCTCTTTTGAAAATGAGGAAGAAAAGTAATGTTTGGAATATAGCAATTATTCGGATGTTAGTCACCATGGTCCCTATTGTATGGAAGCAGCTCCAGCCTTTGGGATTTTCAGCCTGACTTGCAGTTTTTTACAAGGATTTAAGTTCACAATTGGAATGTGAAATTGTTGATAGTCCTAATATTAAAATATATTTTTGAATTCGCTAGTTTATTTTTTACTGAGCTTTATTTCCCAGATCAAATAAATAGTTGCTCCAGCTTATTTGTATTTAGATGTTAATACTGTGTTTTTGCTTCCCTTTGGTTATAATTACATAACATTTCGAAGTATGTGGAACTGAATATGGAGTTAGTGTTTGAGGTAATGGAAATATTATTTATCAGGGAGTTAGGAGACCTAGAAGCTTTGATATGTATTTGATGCTTAATTATTTTTAGAAACATAAAAATATGAATGGGATATTTTCTTTGAAAAATAAGACCTTCCTGTTGGGGTTAGTTAGAGCCAACAGGAATCTTACTCTAATGAGAGGAAGGAAACTTTTTTTTAAAACTGCCTTAACCCAAAGTATTCTTTCCTCCCATAAAGTTGCAGGATGATATAGAATGTATGGGTGTTTAATTTCTAGAAGGAAGTATATAAGCATATTTTCTTTTGCAAACAGCCACTTTAGGAAGTCTTTTGTTTAGTTCTGAGTTGCTCTGATTTAAAAAGTTACTCTGCCAAATATGAGTTCTACTTTCAATCGCAAAAAAAATTGATGCCTCCCCTTATGATAGTTATACTGTTAGAGTATGTACTTTGAGAAAATGCAGAATGGTCAAAAAGCTGTTGTGAATTCATTTATTCTTTTAAAATAAATTTATATTTAATTCATTGCAATAGCCTTTGATTTCTTAAAAAAAAATCACATTATTTTGTTTGTGTGAAACAATATTCAGTATACAAAAGGCATTTTTGCTTAACTTATTACACTGAATTATTTAGTGAGCTGACCCATGCAGTTATTCCGCACCTCACAATCCTTGACCCACAAATTGGGAAGTAACATAAGCTTACTTTGGTTTGGAACTTTTGTTGAATATGAAGACAGCCAGAAAGTTTTGGGGAGTTGGAATAGTTTTAAGTAAATGTAAAATAAGCATTTAAAATACTTAAGGGCTTTGGAGGTATTAGTTATTTTTAATAGTTGAACTTTCCTGATAGCAGAACATAAAGCCTTTAACTTTAATCACTATGGATGGAGATTTTTTTTCAAACTGTCATACTTTTCTTTCCTTTTTCCTTTGTCTCAAGGTCATTGTAGCAGATCACAGTTACTATATACTCCATAATATGTTTAGAGTTTTTTGGCATCTAAGAGAACTTTTTGCTCCCAGACTTAATCGCTCTAGAATGCTGTCATGTTGGGAGTTACATTTTTAGAGTATTCTCTTCTTCCTCCCCTCTCCCCCCACACTCTCTTGATTACTTCTTCATTGCCTCTAGTAGTTGGTATATCCCCATCTCCTTGGCTACTTTTAATCTGTGGTAGATTTAGGAACTGAAAACCAGTAACAATAACTTATATTATATTGTGCTTTGTGGTTTACAAAGAGCTTCCTCACAACAATCATGTGAGTTGAAATAGTAGGTGTAAGCATTATCATTCCCATTTTACAGAAACCAAAGCTCAGAGAGCTTATGTGGCTTGTATGTGCTGCACACAGTAAGTGCTTCTCAGTTCTGGGATTTAGGACTCTCCACTGCTTTGTCTACTACATGCTGCTGCCTGTCAAGCTCCAGTTGTTTTTAAAACTACTGATAACTAACTCTCTCAGGTATCTCCTAGGAGTAAAACCACAGAGCTTTAGTGTATGTACTTGGTGATATCCACTTTTGCTTCTTAGAATCCTTTTTTTTTTTTTTTAAATTCCTGTTTCTGAACCATATAAATGAGATTATCACTTAACAGTTTAGGATGGGTGAGCCATTTCTGTGTAGTCTCCATTTCTTTTTTATTCATTTACCTTCTGTTTTCAGATTTCATTGTTTAGTTAGATCACAGTTTGGATGAAAGAACTCTAGATCTAAATTCTTATATGGTAACTGTGATTGCGGATGGCAGTTAGAATCATTAAATCTCATAGATGTTGAGATGGAAGAGGGTTTTAGAGATTATCTAAGCCCAGCCCTGTTATTTTAAAGTTAAGGAAGCCAAGGCCTAGGAGGTTAAGACTTTCCTTGCTCAAGGTCAGAGACCTATTGAAAAATAGGATTTGAACCCAGGCCCTGTAATTAGGGTCCTAAGGCTCTTTTCATCCTCAATCAGGAATAGCATATGCCTATTCATGTCAATAAATAAGAGCTTTTAAAAAAAAATAGAATCAACCTCTTGATTGAGTAGATTTTTTTTAACTGGTTAGTAACCCTGCTTCTTCAGAAAAGGATCCTTCCATCTCAACTGGATTAGGGTATGCTTCCTCTGACAAGATTTTGGTCATGAAGGACTATTGTGATTTGGTTGGATGGTCCAGGTTGGAACTGAGTGACACTGAGTGGCTTCTCAACCTTACAGCCATGAGCATGTGTAGTATTTTATACCCAGTGACTCACTTTGTTCTGAGAAATATTGGGCAACGCTATTTTAATGTAGAGTTGAAGTATTTGTGTAGGCTTCTCTTTTATAAATACATGTTTATATACGCCTCCTTTATTATTTATTAGTTAGCATTTAAGAGTCTCCAAATTATTCTGCTAAAGGGTGCACTGAGCCTGGAGTCAGGTGTATCTGAGTTCAAATTTAGCCTTAGACACTTAACTAGCTCTGTGCCTGGGCAAGTCACTTAGCCCTGTTTACCTTAGTTTCCTCATCTGTAAAATGAGCTGGAGAAGGAAATGGCAAACCACTCTAGTATCTTTGCCAAGAAAATTACAAATGGGCTCACTAAGAATCAGACATGAGTGAAACAACTCAACAACAAATTATTCTGGGCAAAGTGATAAAGATCGGAGAAAGAGCCAACTCTTTATATAAAAAAAAATGTATACAACAATTTTTTCCTTTTTTATAATGTAATTCATTATCTGCATTGTGAGGTCCCAGTGCCTTTGCACTCTTTTTTTTTTTTTTTTCCTTCTGTGCTTTAAATGGGTGTTAGTATTTGAGAGTTTGCTGTATTGCATGTTCTCTTTGGGGATATAGTATGATATGAACTGTCATCTGAAGGATTTTATAGTTGGCTTTTTCAGTATAAGAACAATTATGTTTGGAGTCCCAGAGACTACGGCAGAATTTGGCCATCAGCATGCAACTGCTTTGTTATTTTCTGTCAGAAACTCCTTCCAAAGATGTTAAGAGTGTTACACTGAACCTAAAACTTCCATTCATCATGACCAACACAATTCAATTCAAGGGATCCATTTAGGAAGTTTATTGAAAAACTGGAGTTAATCTAGAGGAGAGTAACTAGTTTGGTGAGGGAGATTCAACCCCATGTCAGTGGATGATTGATGGAAAGAACTTGTGAATGTTTAGCCAACTAAGGTGAGTTGGGGATGGGGGGGGGGGGGGGGGCTGTTTCATATCATTGGTCTCTGAAGGCAGTTGAAAGAGGTCTTATGGAAAGGCGCTGAGTTGTGGGGGTTTTTTTGTCTGCATTGGTAGAACTAAGAAAAATGGATAGAAGTCATATAGAAAGGCAGATTATCCCTTTGCCCTGTAAGGAAAAAATTGAGCTTTACAAAGATGGAATGGGACTGCCTTGAGGCACTAGTTTTCCCCACTATTGGTGAGTTTTTATATGGAGTCTGGCATTAGATGCCACCTCTGAAGTATCTTTCAGCTCTGATTCAGCATTTATTGTGTTTTCATTATAAATGACTATTAAGTCATATGATATAGGCGCATTTCCATTTCAAGTCCCCAAACATGACTTAAGGATCCACTTTGTACAAAGCACAGTTTTGAATGTCAGAATTGAAGATTTCCTACACTTACAAATGGATTTACAAATTTCCTTTTCTTTTCCCAGGGATACTGCTCCAGAATAAGGAAGTAAGTTGCCCTGGGCCATAAACTTGATATGATTGGCCACTCTGTAGACAGTGGAACCCAACAATCATCTCCTTTTTTCCTTTTCTGGGAATTGTACACATGCTATGTTCTCACTCTTCTCTGCTTTTCATCACTCCCAGGCCATTCAAGTTCTTCAGAGTCTTTCTTTTATGGGAACATGCACATCTTGTTTTCCTCTCTTCTTCCTCCACAGAACCTGAGTTGGAAGGAACCTCAGAGTCTATTTAGAACAATCTGTACTTAGACAATAAACCTGTGAAGAATTGTCATCAGTTAACAATTATTTATTAAAATATCAACTGTGTTAGGAACTCTGCTAGGAGATGGGGGAATATGAAGACAAAACAATAATTATTTCTCCCCTTAAAGGAACTTATATTCTACTTAGGCAGGTAGCACCTACACAGAAAGAGGGACAAAATCCATCCAAACTAAATATCAGGTGATTGAGGACAGGTGCCTGTCAGGAAAGGCCTGTTGTGAGACACTGAGCTCAAGCTGACCTTCAAGGAAGCTATGGTTTACCATTCAGTCATGAGAAACAATTGTGAGAGGTAAAAGGAACCCACAGTAAAAGGGGACTAATGTGTAATAAGTTGGAAAGGTCTTTGATCCGTGGAGCAGTGGGCCAAGTGTGGAACTTCTTGAGCAAGAGAGTGGCATGGTTGTCATGCCTGTGCTTCAGGAATATCACTTTGGCAGCTATGTGAAAAGGATGAATTAGTGAGGAAAGAGGGTATTGAAATAGTTCAAACCAGAGGTGATAAGGGCCTGAACTAAGGTGGGGCAGGAGCCATAGGAGTGCAGAAAAGGGGAGATATTTGAAAGATGTGGAGGTAGGATGGCCAAGGCTTGGCAGCTGATTGGATATGGGAATTGGGGAAGAGAGTGGTGAGGAGGTGAAGTTGACTACAGGTTGTAAATTTAAGTGATTACGGAATGGTGTCCTTGACAGAAATAGGGAAGTTAGGAGACGGGTTTTGGTTGAAAGAAAATCAGTTCAGTTTGGGATATGTTGAGTTTGCTTTAAAGCAGCGGTTCTCAACCTTCCTAATGCCACGACCCTTTAATACAGTTCCTCATGTTGTGGTGACCCCCAACCATACAATTATTTTCGTTGCTACTTCATAACTGTAATTTTGCTACTGTTACGAATCGTAATGTAAATATCTGATCATGTATTTTCATTGTTACAAATTGAACATAACCCACAGGTTGAGAACCGCTGCTTTAAAGGGAAAACCCACAAACCCCCTGAGGCAGGCCCTTTCTGGTAGTTATAATTGTGATTTCACTCTGGGTATCCATTTATCAAAGGTGGAGAGTCCTGTTAGCATTACTAGGTTCTCCTTGACGTCTGTGTCTTCTGAGATTTCTGTATTCCTGAGAGAGCTGAGGGCAGAGTGGGTGCTCCCTCCATTTGCTTGTTGACCTAGTATAGTATAGCAAAAGAACATGTATGAAAGAGCATGTAGTTCAGTTTGGATGGCATATAAAGTGGTGGTGTTGATGGGGAAAGAGTATGTGGTGTCTTAAAAGATTAAGCTAGATTGTGAAGGCCTTTCACTGCAACACTGGGAGTTTGTATTTTATCCTAGAGGCAATAGGAAGCCACTGAGGTTTTGTTTAGATAGTTGCATTTGAAATGCCTTTGGGCCAGCAAGGTGGAGTTGGAGAGATGAGGACTAGGTGTGTAGATTTGAAAATCTTCTGCAAAGAGATGATACTTGAATTCATAGGAGCCATGAGAGATTGAGAAAAATGAAAACTGGGGGGAAAAAGTCCCATTAGATTTAGTAGTCTTGTGCTATGACGTTGCAAGGTATTGATAAATAAATGAGAGCTGAGATTGGAGATCTTATAGAAGACAGCTTTTTCTAGGATTTTGGCTATGAAAAATAGAAGAGATATGATACCACCTTTATTACAAAATTAGGACTCCAAAGTACCCTTGATTGTTTTTCTCTGAAAAGAATTTTATTGGATTTCATGATTTTTTTTCTTTCTGATAGAAAAATAATGTATATACATTTTTTCATAGAGCATTTTAGCAAGTTGTTAGATTGGCTATGAAGCTTTTATATAGAAATGCAAGATGCCTTTTTGACTTGGGAATGTTAGAATTGAACCTATTTGAACTAAAGCAATTTTAGTAACCAAATCAAATTTTTGAATTCAGTTAAACAAATATTTAGACACCTGTAAGGCACTGTTGTGCTTGTTGTTTTGATGGATAGAAATATGAGAAAGACAAAAAGTCTTTGCCCCCTAGGAGCTTATTAAGGGAGATGAATACATAGTGTATTACAAGGAGGAATGTAGAGGCCGTAGAGAGTAAAGACACAAAAGACATTCATAGGAGAGAGGTGGCCTTTGACTGGGTATTGAAGGATGAGTTTAATTTTAGGGCAGAAATGAAAGTAAGGAGAATAACACAACATTCCTAGTGGAGGGAGAGGCGGAAGTAGGCCAAATACCAGTCTTAAGTTGGTTTTTTTTCCCATGATAACAAAGCCATTTGATCCTATTTTAAGTAAACAATAAAGCTCTCGATCTTTTGTTGTTTCTAAATACTAAGACAGAAGTCAGACAGTCCCTATCTTTCCATTTAAACGGAGGAGACACATATACGCTGATACACCAAACTGTATAAGGAAGATACTAGGTAACCTTGGAGGGGAGAAGGCTTTTGCTACTGGGGGGGAGGGAAGGAAATTGGAACCTTCTGGATCATCTCGTCCAGTGCTGTCATTTTTCACATGAGCCGGCAGACCCAGAGAACTAAAATGACTGGTGTAACTTCCAGTGGGCAAATGGCAGATGGGAGTGTCAACTCCAGGCCTCCATATGCCAGCATTTTGCTGTCCATATCCTATCATACTATATCTTGATTATGGGGTAATACGGAGATTGGCTTTACTGAGTTTATATTGCTGGGTAGAGGGAAACAAGCTTTCGTAGAAAATAGTGGATCACTTGTAGAGCGACATAAATGCCACTGAAAAGATTTAGAATTGGTCCAGTGTAGGTTGAACTTGTACTGTCTTGGACAGGAGAGTGATAGCTGCCCTTAATTTGCTATGTTATATTGCTTAAGCAAACTGCTTTTCTCTCTTCAGGCTTCAGTTTCCTGCTCTGTAAAATGAGGGAATTGGGTTAGAACTCTGATTCCTTCTAGCATTCTTTAAGCCTGAAATGAAAGCAGTGTTTTAGGAAGCTGAATAGGCAATGTGTCTTTGTAGGATGCCTCTTAGTAGGGGAGAGCAGCAGCAGGAACACCATCATTACAGTAATCCAGGTTGTGACTAGGCTGGTAGGCAGCTTTAGAGGAAGGGAGATTGGAGACGCATAAAGTGGTGATCATTAAGACTTTGTGATTATACATAGAGAAAGAAAAAGACTAAGAGTAAACTATGAGGCCCAAGGTTTTGAACCCCTTGGAATTGGGAATTGATAAGCATTTGACAAAAAAACCCAGCACATTGTTAGGAAGTGAAATTAATTTTAATGTGTTCCCATATTCCCATGAAGAACATACAAAAAACATGTTTCCTTTACTCGAGGAATTTACAATTTAGTAAACTGGAGTAATAATGATTTTCTTATTTGTTTTAATTGTTTGCAGGGAGAGGATTTAGGGTAATTTGCTTTTTTTATCCTTTCTGGAATCTTTGTCTTGCCCTGCTTGATCTGAAGTGACTTTAAAACTGAATCTCAAAACAGTTAATCTTGATACTCAGTAGTAAGTTAAGTAGCTATATTTTTGTGATATGTCGTGTTTTTTGAAGTTTGTGAACTGTTTGTGAATGAGAGAGACAGTAGTAATTTTTTTTCAGAATGCAGTAAAATTTTGGTTGTTTACTATAAATGAGCTGGACCACCATAGGTGGTGAAAAATTTGAAAAATGATGAATTCTGGTTAAAAGTTATGTGAGATGAGAATTATGGTGAAGCTAAAAATCACGGTGCAGTGGAACGTGTGTTGGATTTGGAGTCAGGTGACCTGAGTTCAAAAGCAGTTGCAGCTTCTTGCTACCTGTGTGAGATTTACTGCTGAAACTGTTGAATGTATAGTTAGAACGTAACCTCCAGGACTGTCTTTCTTGATTTTGTTTGTATTTCTAGGCTTAGCACAGTGCCTGCCAGATAGTAAGTAAATCTTTCTGTCTCTCCATTTAAAAATTGAGAGAAATTTTTAAAAGCAAATAAATCTTTATAACAAAAAAACATAATCATGCAAAATGAATCTTCACAGTGGCCATGCCCCCAAAATGTATGTCTCAACACCTTGTTTCCATCTCTTCTCTGTCATGAGGTAGGTAACATGCTTTTTGAGAGGTCCCTTGGAGATGTGGTTGGTCATTGCATTTTTTCAAAGTTGTTTTTCTTTACAGTTCTTACATAATTGTTCTCTTGGCTCTATTTATCTCACTCTGATTTATTTATACTATCCAGATTTTAAAAATGTCTTTTTTTTTGTCATTTGTTAATGACAGTTATCATATTCTGATATGCTGAGGCAGTCCGCCATTGATGGGCACCTCTCAACCTCTCAGATTCTAATTCTTTGCTTTTTTTTTTATTCCTCCTTTTAAATTCTTCTTCAGGATCAGGAAGTATGTGATTATTCCCTCCCTTGCCCAGTTTGATGAGTTTCTGTAACAGACTGTTTGAGTGTGTCTGTTAAATCTTTCTTTGTCTATTTCAAATAAGCCTGTGCTTCATCTGATCACCACTCCCCACATGCCTCTCTCCACATTTGTTTACTCTTCTCATCTGTTCCATTTAAGAGACCTGAGGTGTTCCACCTCCTTCTTCTGCTTCCCCACATGATCACATTCTTTTTTATCCTTTCTCATCCCCTTAGAACCCTCAGAATAAAAACAACTCCACCCCTAGGACCTCTGGTTTTTTGTGAAAAAAAAATTAACTCCCTCTGTATCCTTTGAAGACATTAAGGTTCTCAAGTGTCATTTTTCTTCTTCCTTTATTCAAATGTTAGTGCCGAGTCATCATATAGTTTCTTTTAATTGCTCAAAAATTATGGTTCTCCTGACTTATCTGCTTCTGTCTTAGTATTCCTACTCAGTGATGGTCTTTTCATCAAAAATGTTTGTTAAGTCCTGTATTCCATTAAAGTTTTTTCCTTGTAGGAGTAGACTTAACTTTTGAGGGTAAATTATTGGTTGTAAATGTATCTCTTTTGTCTTTTGGAATACTGTATTCCAAAAGCTCCTCTTAAAGTAGAAACTTCCAGATCCTGTCATTCATTAGACTGGGAGCCTCTGTCAGGGCAGGCATTGCCCTCTGCCTTTCTTTGTAGTCCCAGTCCTTCGCACCGTGCCTGGCACATAGTAGGTGCTTCATAAATGTTTATCGACCACTTGATCCAGACTCTAGTCTCTGGGTCCTAGAACCCAGAACTCAAAAACATTTAGAGGCTTGCTGGGGAAGCCCCAGTGCTTAGCGCAGCATGCCTCATAGGTGCTTCATAAATACCTGGTGACTGACTCTGGATTTTTTGAGTGTGACATTTCTGGTCAGGCACCAAGCATTTATTAAGCCCCTGCTATGTAGGAACTACTGGGTTAAGCTCAGAGGATGCAAAGAAAGGCAAAAAACAGTCCCTTTTCTCAAGGAGTCCAGGGTGGAAGGGGAGAGACAATGTGCAGCAACTATATGTAAACAAGATCAATACAGGATACGTTGGGGGTAATCCTAGAGAGAAGACAACAATAATTGTAACAGCTAACATGTGTTGCATACTGTGTGTCAAGCCCTGTGCCAAGTGCTTTACAGTTATTATCTCATTTGATCTGCACTGCAGCCTTGGGAAGTAAGTGCTATTATCTTCCCAATTTTACAGTTTTTAGACTGGGGCAAACAGGTTAAATGACTTGTCCAGGGACTGGATTTGAACTCACGTCTTGCTCTCTATCCATGGCTGTCCTGTAAGATTAAGGAGTCTGAAAATGGCTTCTTGCAGAAGGCTACTTGAGCAGGGACTTGAAGGGAACCAAGGAATCCAGGAGGCAGAGGTAGAAAGAAAGAGCATTCCAAGCGTGATGGACAACCAGCGAGAACCCCGGGCACCCGGAGAAGGGGAGGGCAGTCTGAAAAGCAGCAGGTGGGCCGGTGTTACCGGACTAGGGGTCATCCAGAGACATGAGAGGAGAAAGGCAGGAGGGCCCCCTGTTGTAAAGGACTTCAGAAGCCAAGCCAAGCACGTGTTTATATTTGATCTTGTAGGTAATAAGATGTTTTTTGAGGAGGGAGTTGACATGTTTCTGCTTAAGGAAGATCAGTTTGATAGCTGAGTGGATGATGGACTAGAATGTGGGGAGACTTGAGGCAGGGAGACCAACCAAAAGGTTATGCAATAATCTAGGTATGAAATGATCAGGGCCTGAACTGGGGTGGTGGCAGTATCAGGGGAGAAGGGAGGTTCGGGAGGTATTATCTGTAGTACTTGTTAATGATTGAATAGGGGGAGTGAGTAAAGAGTCTTGGGACTTTTTTTTGCTTTTTAGGGATGTGATCCATGGATTCTATCTTGACTTAGCTCTTAGAGATCAAGGCAGTTTCTGTTTATAGTTGCTTGAAATACAGTGTCTAGGCTTCAAAAAAAAAAAAACAATTGTGATTTTCAGGAAGTCCAGTGATTCACAAATTCTCCCTCCTTGACCTGTTTTGCCAGTCAGTTGTTACTGATATCACAGCTTTTGGATGGGGTGGTTAGCCCTATTTCATCTCATCATGGGTCCCTTGGGTTCCCACACTGACATCTTCCTCCTGAGATTAGTCTCCCATGGATCTTTGAGGTTCAGAGTTCTGGATATTTGTGGTGTCTCAGGAAAGAGAATTAGGGGCCTTGGAACCTCCTGTTCTTAGTGCTGCTGCAGCAGTGCTGCTGAGGCTATTCATTCCCCAGAGCTTCTAAGGTCCCCACTCTGGGGCGGTGTGACCACCCTGGGATCTGCAGGGTCAGAACCCTTGAGTCAGTCTATAGGTCTCTCACTAGTTGCCGCTCTCACTGGGAGGTTGAGCTTGTTTGCTTGCCCTGGTATTCCACTTTCTTATTGCCCACTGGTTTCTGGCTGATACTCTGTACAGTTGGGGGATAGATGTCACTATAAATGCTTATCAGATTTTTAAAAATCATTATTTGATCTGGTGCAAATTTAAGGTTTTAGCAGGACTAGATATGTTGGAACTGAGTAGTCTGCAAGACTTCTTGGCCAGAAGTTAATAAACTGACTGTTTATTATTTTTACTACCTGGGTTTAAAGGAAATTGAGATGGGGCCAAAACTTATTATTAATTTTACTACATTTCTTATAATTTTATATTTATTCAAGGTTCATATGTTTAGCAGATATTTAATGATCTACTGTTTTCAAGGCTGACATATAAATAACTATTTGTATTTTTAATAAAAATAGGTTAGGGAAATAGTAAATACAGATTTTATATACTTAATATTTGTATCATTTTTTCAGTTGGTAAAGAGGTAGACAGGTAAAATATTTGAATAGGCATTGAATCATAAAACTTTAGAGCTAAAAAAGAGTGTAGAGATTATTTTGTATTTTTGAGGTCTTAATTGCAAGATCTGGTTAGTTTATTTTTCTTTTTTCTTTAAGACCTTTTAAAAAAGTTCTGAACTGAGACACCAAATAAAATTAACACTTTGATGTACATAGAATAGGAAAAAAAAAGGATTCTACATGAAAGTGTGATTCTCCTTTATATGCAGCTTTCTTTTCTTTTAAGGTATAGAATAAATTCAATGTAACATTCAAAACTGCTCTGATTGAATGTGATTTCTTTTTGGCCTTTCTTTTGCATTTAAAATGTTTCAATGACTCTTTTGGTTAATTTATTTGAAAACTGGTCATCTGGTTTTTAAACATTGGAAAAATAGAGTTCGTTTTTAAACATTCTTAGGGAGTAGTTGAATCTTAGAATAAGTTATAAAAGGTGAGATGTGACTTTACATATCAGGATCACATCCAGTAGTCTCCCCTATGTGGAAGCTAGTTGATAAATAGGAAGTAAGCCAAGAAAAGTCTTTGAGCAGTCAAAATAAATTTTCAAGTAAAACCTAAAGTTCATTTACTTTACTCAAATAAAAGACTCACTGAGGCCATTTTTTTTTTTTTGCTTTATACGTAATTCTAAAAAACTTGGTTATCTGATCCAATCCTATAACATTAAAAAAAATTATTTACTATTAGCTTACAACATTCAGTTCCACAAGTTTTTGAGTTCCAAATTTCCTCCCCCTCCCCTCATGGTGGCATGCAATCCTCTTGTAGCATTTTTGAAGCAGTAAATAAAATTTTTCTGAAAAGGCAGTGGATTTACTTTTTATTTTTTCCAGTTATATGTAAAGACAATTTTTAACATTTAAAAAAAATTTCAAGTTCCAAATATTTTCCCCTCACTTTCTCACATTTCTCCTCCCTAAGACAGTAACAATTTTATATAGGTTATATATGTGCAATCATGTAAAACATATGTCCATATTAGTCATATTGTGAAAGAAGAAACAGATCAAAAGAAAAAAGTTCATGAAAAAAATAAAGTGAAAACTAGTATATTTTGATCTACATTCAAATTCTATCAGTTCTTTCTCTGGAGATGGATAACATTTTTCATTATGACTCCTTTGGAATATGTCATTCCAAAAATAGCTAAGTCATTTATAGTTAATCATCATACATTATTGCTCTTACTGTGTACAGTTTTCTCCTGGTCCTGCTCACTTCACGTTGTATCAGTTCGAGTAAAGTTTTCTAGGTTTTTCTCAAATTATCCTGCTCGTCATTTCTTATAGCACAATAATATCCTATTAAAATTTTATACCACAATTTGTTCACCCATTCTCCAATTGATGAGCATCCCCTCATTTCCCAATTCTTCACTACCACAAAAAGAGCTACTATAAATATTTTTGTACATGTGGATCCTTTCCCATTTTTTTAATGATAACTTTGGGATACAGACCTAGTAGTGTATTGCTAGATCAAAGGGTATTCACAGTTTGATTGTTCTTTGGGCACATTTCCAAATTACTCTCCAAAGTGGTTGGATCAGTTCACAACTCCACCAGCAATGCATTACTATCTCAGTTTTCCCACATCCCCTTCAATATTTATCATTTTAAAAGGCAGCAGTTCTAATGAGAGTAAGAAATGACAGTATGATCATAGAGGAGCTTTGCTTCTCTAATTTAAACTTTTTTTCAATGGAAATTTTTTTTTATAGAAACAATATGTTAGTTTGATAATATACTTTTACTGTACTAAAACATTGAACATGCATTGTCTCTCAAAAGTGCACTAATAATAGAGTTTTGTCAATTCTAACTCCATAACATCTTTGTCTCTTTCTTTCTCTCTTTTCACACTCCATGAATCTCCCCTCGGTTTCCATCTAATTCATTCTTCACACTACTGCTTCAGCTAGAGTGGTTTTGTTTGTCATGTAAGTGTTGAGAAGGGGGTAGATGAGAGAGCTATTCCAGAGGAAGAGTTGATAAAACATGGTAAGATGGTGACGGTGCATGAGAGCAAAGAGTTGCTGATGCTTTTAGGTTTTGAACTTGGTTGACTAGAAAAATGGTAATACCATGGACAGAAATAGGAAGTTAGGAGGGAGAGAATTTAATTTTAGACATGTTGAGTTTGAGCTACCCATAGGTTAGCCAGTTGGAGATATAGGTATAAAGCTCAAGAGGAAGCTGAGTGCTGGATATGAAGATTTTGGAGCCAGCTACATAAAGCTGGTTGGATTAAGAGGAACTGATGAGATCACCAAGAGAAGGTGTAGAGCAAAAGAGGAGAGGACCCAGGACAGAGCCCTGAGGAATATTCATGTATAGGAAGAGTGACATGGAAGATGAACAACTGCAGAATGAGAGGACTTGACTAGATTGCCTGTCATATCTGCTTTAGCTCAATGTCTAAGATCTTGTGATGCTGAAGACTGAAAAAGTTTAGGCTGTTAGGTAACCAGAGAACTATGACAAAGTATGGTAGGAAAAACAGGAGAGACAGGGAAAAAGCCTTAGAGTTTGCAGTGAAAAGATCATTAGTGTGACAGTTTAGAGCAGTTTCAGTTGATTGGTGTGGTAGAATCCAGGGGTAGGATACAAGGTGTTGAGAATTGAGTGGGAGATGAGAAAGTGGAAGCAATGAGTATAGACCACTCTTTCTAAGAATTTGGCTGTGAAAGAGAAAGATATAGGTCGATAGCTTAAGAGGATGATAGGGCCAAGTGAAGATTTTAAGTTTGAGAGAGAGCTGGTCATCTTTATAAGTAGCATGCAAAGGAACCAGTGGATAAGAAAATGTTGGCTCTATAAAGAGAGAAATGATGATAGAAGTGGAGTTCCCTGGAGGAGACTAGATAAAGGACACAGTTGGGACTGGGGTGGTATTGACAAGAGGATAGAATATCCCTTTATCTGAAAATAGAACAAAGAAGAATTGGTAGTACAAGGTTGAGTTGGTTTAAGTGTGGAATTGAGGAGGAGAGGGAGCTTGGGATGGATGTCCTGATTTTTTTCAGTGAAGTATAACATGAGCTCCTTTGCTAAAAGGAAGGAGGAAGAGGCTGTTGTAGATGACTTGAAGAGAGTAGTTGCTCTGAGAAGTCCAATTGAATCAAAAAGTGAAGAAAGAAAGGATCATTTTGCAGTGCTGAGAACCCAGTTGAGATAACAGTGTAAATTTGTATTGGCGCCTCTCTACTAGCTGCTTCCCTGCTGTCTAAAACCATGTCTACAGACATACGTGTCTCCCCCAGCCCAAAAAACCTTTGCTTGTTCAGTCAGTCTCCACTAGTTGTCTTCCCATATTTCTCCTCCTTTTGTGGCTAAACTCCTTAAGAAGGTTGTCTATAATTAGTTTCTCCACTTCTCCCTCTCTTCTTAACTCTTCATACTCTTACTTTGTACCTCTTCATCCAATTGAAACTATTCTCTCCAAAGTACCTCTTAATTGCCAAATCTAATGGCTTTTTCTCAAACCTTATCCTTCTTGACCTCACTAGAACCTTTGACACTGTTGATCACCCTCTTTTCTTCAGGCTTCTATGACACTATCCCATCCTGGTTCTCCGATAGAATGGACTGCTCCTTCTCATCTTGTCTGCTGGATCTTCATCCAGGTCATGCTTTCTAACAATAGATGTCCCCCAAGGCTCTGTCCTGGACCTTCTCCTTTCCTCCTCCTCTGTTCAAACTCTTATCCACTGTGCCACCTTGCTGCTTATCATACCACACAGACATCCTAAATTCAACATGTCCAGAACTGTACTCATCATCCCCTACTCTTCTCCCCTCTTCCTATCTTTCCTGTTACTGTCCAGGGTACCACCATCCTCCTGGTCACCACAGGTATTATTGTTAACTCTTTGCTTTTTGTTTCATTCATTCTGTTGTCAAGTCCTGTCAATTTTACTTTTGTAACATCTCTCCTCAATGTGGCCCCTTCCAACCTTCACTGTCTTCCTCCACCATACTCCTCACTATGTACTTTGATCTAGTGACACCAGTGTCCTTGCTATTCCTTGCACAGGGCACTGCATTTCCCAACTCTTCTGTATTTTCTCCGGCTGTTGCCTATGCCTGGAATTCTTTCTCTTCTCATCTCCATCTCTCATCTCCAGGCTTTCCTGGCTTCTTTCAAGTCCCAGCAAAAAGCCCATTTTCTGGAAGAAGACTTTGCTAGACCCCCTCACTCTTAGTTCTTTCCCTCTGAGATTGCTCCCAGCTTATCCTATAAGCTTGTATGTGTGTGTTTTTATGTATATCTGTCTGTCTGTCTGTCTATCTTGTTTGTTCGTAGTTGTTTGCATGATGTTTTTTCCATTATACTATGTTCTCTGGGAGCACGGACTGTCTTTTGCCTCTTTGTATCTTCCCAGTGCTTAACATTGTGTCTGGATCATAGTAAGTGCTTAATAATTGCTCATTGACTTGACTTGGCCCAGTCAGCATGGCTGTGGACTTTCTCCAGTGGTATTCTGCTGTGGAGCTTTTATAGTAGTTGTAGTATTGCTGTGCTGTTAACTTATGCTAGTGGGTTAGAAATTGTGTGTAATTTAATTTTACAATAAATGTTTGACAGTTACATTTTAGAATAGAAACTTTTCCCAGTGGGTAAATTATCCCACAAAGCTACTTGTCTCCTTTAGATCTGTATCTATATGGCGAGTGTCCAAAAGCATCTTGGGTGCTTTGCAACATTCTCTTGGAATATTAGACTCCATAGGAGTCCATTTGGAAGGAGCCAAGAGAAATAGTGTTGGGACAAATACTGCTACAGGTCTGGGTTTTTAAATCGTTTTTAATTTTTGCTTAGCACGAAGATTTCTTCCTTGCCCTTGGAATTGGGCAGTCATCTGTTATATAGTTCCTCACAACTTTGCAGTCTCCCTGTAGGATTGCCACAGGCTTCATCTCGTAAAGTATTAATATTAAAGCCCCCATAGTTTTCAAGGCACATTCTAGAATGTAGAGAAGAATTTTTTTTTAACTTTACAGAGCTTGCATTCTAATAGAATGACACTTGAGGGCCCATTCAAAGCATTTTGTGATGTCAAATATAGTTTTCACTCAATTGGAAGTTGTACCTTTTATAGAGAGACCTACAATTTTGTCTCTTATTTTGATCCATAAAATACTTTAAAATTCACTTCAAAAGAGACTATTTTTTCTCATTTTCCAATTGATCAGCATACCTCTTTCTGGTTTCATGATGTTAAAAATAACTATTTCTACTCAACTTGCGTATTTTATTGGAAGCCACATAAATTAAATGGACACAGGCTAATTGGATTAGGGCTAAAAAAAATTGCTTCCCTTATTATCTTGTAAACTCTGTTAAACTCAACTGGTTTATGGGAAATTTGTTGACCAGATTTTTAGTTTAGGTCTGATTTTGAATAGAAGGTCAAATGCCACCTTGTTTTTATATATTCACTTAGAATTTTCAGATACTTAAAAACAGAAACAGTTGGACTTGTGATTTCATAGAAAATTTCTCTCCTCTTGCAGATTCTTGGTACCTGTTCAGCAACACATTCTTAGTGAATTATCTGGGGCACTGAAAGCTTAAGTATCTTGCCCAGAGTCCCACTGCCTGGGTTCTGTGTCTTCACTTAGTGTCCTTTGCACTCTAGCATACTCTCTCTTGGTTATGTAAATAACACTCAAACATGATAATATTTAGGATATTACATGCATCATAACATCAAAGAATAAAGTGCATAAAATGGACCTGAGAAACCATCTAGTCCAACACACTTCCAGAGGAAGACATTTAGCACAAGAAAGACTGGGACTTGCTCAAGGTCATAAATGTATTTAGTGGCAGAGACAAGCCTCTTGAATCCCAGTCATTCCATATGTTATTGTTGTACAAACTATTCTTCACTGTATAATATTAGGGAGTTGTCATGGGGCACTAAGACTTCTTCAGGGCCACACGGTCAATAAACATTTAAGTGTCTGTTATCTGCCAGATATTGAGTATGTGTCGAAAAGAAAGACTTACACTTGGGTCTTTGTGACCCGAAGGCCTACTTTCTATCTCAGCTGCCACATTGCCTCTTTGGAGAACGCTGTCTGTGTTTAACATAACAATATACTACATGGATGACTTCTTTAAGTCTGTGTGGGTTAGCTCTGAAAAGAATCATCTAAACCAAGGATGGGGAAACTATAGTCTCCAGGCCTCATGTGGCTCTTGAGGTCCTAAAGTGTGGCACTTTCACGGAATCCAAACGTCACAGAATAAATCCCCTTAATAAAATTATTTGTTCTGTAAAGCTTGGACCTCGAGGCCACAGGTTCCCTGCCCTGATCTAAACTATTTAATAGTTTACCACCATGGGAAAAATTAATTTTTCTTCTTTCTCACAGGTGGGTAGACTGATCAGTCACAGAAAATGAAATCCATAGAATTGGAGATGTGGTCCACACCTCAAATGTTCTAGAGGTCTGATCTTTTCATGTACATTGAACATTAGTCTGTTAGTTTCTCAACATGTTTCTAAGTCCATTGAGGAAAAATTTTGATAGTCTTGTTTCTGACCTTTTTTAGGAAGCTAATTCCTGTTCTTTAAAATTTTTTATTTTCCAGTGTAATGTTCAAGCTCAGAAATGCCTTATGTGGATCGTCAGAATCGAATTTGTGGTTTTCTAGACATTGAAGAAAATGAGAATAGTGGGAAATTTCTGCGGAGGTACTTCATCCTGGATACCAGAGAAGATAGTCTGGTCTGGTACATGGATAATCCACAGGTTTGTAAAGTTCAGCTTAAAGCAATTTGCAGATAAACATTAAAACCCTCAGACTAATGCCATATGTGTCCATTAATTCTCCCTACTGCCATATAACCATAGAGCAGCAGTTCTCAACTTGTGGGTCACGGCCCCTTTGGGGGTCGAATGACTCTTTCACAGGGGTCACAGGGGTCGCCTAAGACCATCAGAAAACATGTATTTCGGATGGTCTTAGGAACTGAGACACCGCTCCTCTATCCGTCTCCAGGCAGGTCTGCCCACGTGCAGATATGCCCACATACGAGTATTAAAGGGGTTGTGGCATTAGGAAGGTTGAGAAACACTGCCATAGAGTGATGCATCGTTGTGACATGATTGTGACCCTGGATTCTGGAAGGCTGCGCTAAGGGGGCCAAGGCTCTGGTGGCGCATCCCAAACTGCAAATATTTTTGTTCTGGGTCTTGGGACAGACTGTCTATCTGTTATCTAAGGCCTGCCTTGTTGAAGTTCAGAGTCTCTTCACCAGCATGGGCAATGAGTTAGGAAATATTTGGCTGCAGAAATTGACAAAAGATCCACTTATAAAGTCATTGAAAGGGTTATGATATGTGACAGTGTATGGAGCACTTTTTCTCTGCTGAAATTACAGATTTCTGAAGTATTGAATGTCTTGCCAGATATCATAGCTGTAATAAATGATAGCTAACTTCTATATGGCATCTTAAGGCTTACAAAGCACTTTTACATGTATTATTTAATTTCGTTCTCGCAAAATATGGCGTAGGTGCTGTTATTATTATATATATTATTTATATTATAGATTAATATATATTATAATAATATATATATATAATATCTAATATATATTATTTATATTATAGATGAGGAAATTGCGGCTTAGAGTTTGTCATGTAGCTAGTAAGTATCTGAGGTGGGATTCGAGCTCAGGTCTTCCTGATATCATATCAAATGCTCTGTCCACTGTGCTCTGCTGAGTTTCTTGCTTTCATTGGCCTTTGCATTAATATTTTGTTTCAGAGTCAGGGGTTGATTAAATGCAAGGATAACTATTTAAAACTTTTGTCTTTTAGATGGTACCATTTTTCAAGCATGGTCTAAAATTTATAATGACCTTATAAAACTGTTGTGATCTGTTCACAAATCAACCACTTATATCGTAATGTTTATGTGTTTGCCTTTTCACATTCTCATATGAAATTTGTATCTTTATTGTAATATATCCATTAATATTAAACATTTTTATTGATGGCTTTTACTTTTATCACATTTATTTCTGATTATATTCCTCTTAGTTTCCCTTAGCAAGCAAATACTTCTTTTTGACAAAGACTTAAAAAGAAAGGGGGGGGGCAGTTTAGCAAAAACAACCAACATGTTACTCCTGTCTACCAGTGTATGCAGTATTCCACACCTGATACCTCCACTTCTGCAGTGAAGAAAGAAGGAAGGTACATTTTTCAGTTCTTCAGGCCCAAGCTTGGTTTTTATAATAGTAGAGGCCATAACATCATTTAAAGGCTAAATTTTTACTAACGTTCAAATCACTCTGGTAAATTTTATAATATTAATCTGTAAGTTAAACACTTGAAATCATAGAATTTTAAAGTTGGAAGAGATACTGCTCCAACCTCTTCACTTCTGAGATGAGGAAACTCGGGCTCAGGAGACTTGTGCAATGTCACCCTTCCAGGTCGTGGTAGATAGGCTAACAGAGCCCAGGTCTTTCGAGGATCTGTTTAAAAAATGCTTTTTCTTCTACTGTTGTTCCTTCAGAAAAGGTTTCACTAAATAAACACAATTAGTGAGGTGTTTTCACAGATCCTGAAAGAGTATGTGATCTGTAAGCCCAGTACACTGATCTTTTTAACATCTTCTCTGACAGTCATCAGCCTCTGCTTGAACCCCTCCAACGACAGGAAGGTTAGCTGCCTCGAGAGGCAGCATGCTCTGATTTGTGGATGACTTTGATCGTTAGAAACCTGCCCCTCTGTAGCTTCCTGCTGTCATTCTTTGTTCTGTTCGGAGGCACTACAAAGAATAGGGATAGTCCTTTTCAGTATGCTTAAATGTTCAAATGTTTGAAACATTTGAAGACTAAGTCTTTTGTTTTCCAGACTGAATATCTGCGATTGCTTCAGCTTCGCATGTTCTCTAGACCTTCCTGCCTCTGGCTGATAATGCTTTTGTTCTCAATGCCCCTCTTAACATTTGGCATCTAGAACTTAATGTCATCTGCCATATGTTTTTGGATTGATACAGAAGTACAGTCAGCTAGTTCACTTCTCCTGAACTCTATTTCTATATAAAGTCTGTGTAGCTTAAGGTTTGCAGGCAGCCGTGTCACCCTTTGGGCTCCTGTTGCAGTTAGCACTGTTCAGTCAAGTTCCCCTTGTCATGTTTGTGCTCTTGCCTTCTTGGATCCAAATACATAATTTAAATTTATCCCTCTTAAATTTTATTTTGTTTCAGCCTGTAGGTCTACTCTTTCAAAAGCTGAATCTTCTGCCATTCATTAGTTCAGTTCATGTAGTTCAATAAATGTTTTTTAAGGTGCTTACCATGTGCAAGGTCCTGCTAGGTTTTGGGGATATAAAAAGAAATACAATTGTCTCTGCTTTCAGAAAGCTTATGCTCTACAGCATTTTGTCATTTGAAGGTTTAGTAAATATGCCTTCTATGTCTTCATCCAAGTCAGTGCTAAAACTATTGAAGAAGATAAATCTAAGCATAGAGTCACTATGAATATAACACTAGAGATTTTCCTTTTGGATTGAAATTGATATAATAAATGACATTCTTTGGGCACATCTTTTCCATTGGCTAAAAGCTATACTTTTATGTAAGCAGTATTTTTGTTTCCTGTTCATAAGTATAGTATGAGAAACTTAGCTTTTGCTGAAAGCCTTGCTGAAAGCAGTTATATACTTAATGGTGTTCCTTTAATGTGTCTGTATAAATTAATTTAGTTTGACATAAAACTTTTTCTTAAATCCATACTGTCTCCTAGTGATCCAGTTGTTTAATAATCTGTTCCACGATTTTGCTAAGATTTATGACTTCATCAGCATTTAGTGACAGTTGGAAAGATTTGTACTTTTAGCTGAATATAAAAATGTAGGGATTCAAAAAATATAATTTTGATAAAATGTAGTAGAAACTTGCAAAATGATGCATGGCTAGTTTGGTTACCAGTTCATTCTTTTCTTCTCTCTTGTCAATTTTAAACAGAATTCTTTGCATTTGTACTTAACAGTAACTATAATGGTCATAAAAACTAGGGTTTTTCCACATTTCCTTTATCTCCTAGCAAGCTTACATTTTCCCCATACAGTTTGATTATTTAATCTGTGATCCTTCAGTGGTTTTTCATTTTTTCTCACACACAAAAGCTTGGGCCACTATTCAATGTGTTAGAGTAATAGCCTCTGAGAGATTTAAAAGCTAAACGTCTTGGTGTTGAAAAGTAACCAACATTTGGAAAGATCATTTTGCTTGTAGTTTGATCTCAGATTTTTAAATATTTCAGTAAGTATTCCAGGAATGAAAAGGTATATAATGCTATAGAATTCCATTCAGTTAACAACTGTTTCTGTTGTGCCAAGCATCTTAGATATCTAAGATTGTACCAATCCAAATTTCCACAAGACCAAACTCAGTGATTTCTGTATTGATTGCTATAAGAAGACTCTTGAGATGTTGATCCCACTTTTCTAATCCTCAACTCTGGATAATTCACATCATCCATTTTGTATACTTACAGGCTGACAAAAAGCCACAAAGCTGTTGACTACATATTCATGTTTTCTAACCTTAGTTCATTGACCATCAAGTCCAACCCATACCTGAAAAAGAATCTCCCACCTCTCCACTCTTCCTGGGCAACTGTTCTTCAACCGTTAACTTGAAAATCTCCAAAGAAGATGTTCCATTTCCTCCCAAGGAAACTCGTAGCTGTCATTTGTAGGCAATTTTTCCTTATATCAAACAGAAATTTTTTCATTGAACATTTCATCCGTTCTGTCCTGTGAAACCAGACAGAATAAGTCAAATTCTTGCATGTGACAACCCTTTAAATACTTGAACAGCTTTAACCAAACCTCTTATGGTGTGGACTCAAAGTTCTTACTGTTTTGATTATCCTCCTCTGTATACTCTCCAGCTCATCGCTGTTCTTCCTAAAATATGGCATTTAGAACTGACACAAGATTCCAACTGTAGTATGACCAGGGAAGAGTATAGGAGGCTTAACACTTTCTGTGTCTCTCAGTAGAGCTTTGGCTTTAACTTTCTTGGTTAATCTGTCATATTTGTGGATCTTGTAGAGCTTGTGATCCATTACAGTTCCCACATTTTGTCTAGTCATAAATAAGATTAGTCTGGAACGATTTGCCCTTTATGATGCTGTGAGGGTGCCAACCACCATGAGGTGGTTACTTATGATCACCATTTTTAAAAAGATGTTCACTATCTGGCTAATAATCAGTCATTGTTAGCCTACTTCACCCATCTAGCCACCAATTATTCCGTGCCTAGGGATGCAGTTCGTTAGGCCAGGTGACTTGAACTCTTCAAGTACTGCCAAGTGCTTTCTTAATCCAATTTTACTTGCTTTGAGTATTGACTCAAATACATTTGTTATTTTCTGTTCTCTCTTGAGAAAACAATCTTAATAGGAATGGGTGAGACCTTCCAGATGCAGTAGAAAGAATACTGTTTGGAGTTAGAGCATCTGGGTTCAGATTCTACCTCTATCACTAACTGTTTGATTTGGGGCAAGTCATTTGACCTTTGGCCCTAAGTTTCCCATCTATAAAATGAGGGAATTGAATTAAATTGTTTCTAAACTCTCCTTCAGCAATTCTAAATTTTTGAGTCTGTGAACCTATAGATTGAGCATCTCAACTTTTACCTGTTGACGGTTGTTACCCTATTTCCCCCAGTATAGCTTAAAAAACAAAGACAAAGCCTGCTTGTCTTCCATGTCCATAGCTTCCCTTCATCAACCTCGGATACTACTTAATCATTCATTCATTTCCCAAATCTGCTTTTCTCTCCTTAATTCCTTGCTTTTGATTGTGTGGAAACAAACCCTCAGTAGGTTTACACCCTTAATCTCTTGCCTGAGGCCTTGCTCTCTTCAGCAGTGCTTCCTAGATTTCTTCTGGAAGTGTCATTCCTGTTCATGTGGATCATCTGAACTTGTAGAATATCCATTGATATCAGTGATATCCATTTTGATAATGCTTGAAAGGTTCTCTGCTTAGTCTTGGATACTTGCTCCAGGAAGACCAGCAGACCTCTATCATTGCTGTTAGGTCAACAGATAAGCTGCCTCAGAACTCTTCCCTGAATCATCTCCTCCCCTATCTTTACCAGATAATCTCTTGCTTGACCGCCTCTGTGTATCTACCTTATCATTCTTCAGAGCTGGGCTTCTTAAACTTTTTCCATTCATAACCCTTTCAGCCCTTCTTAAACTGTGGGTCATGACCCCATATGGGGTCCTCTAAGTTAGAGAACAAGCAGCTACTTCCTCTTCAGAACATCCTGGTCAGTCTTTGGGAAGAGCCTCAAATTTTATTTTAGCTTCAAGCTCTAAGATCTTAATACTATTTTTCCTTTGTGTGATAACTTTCTTAGCCATCAGCATCCTGACAGATCAGAATTTTACCCCTGCCCTTTAAGATCCTTTTTCTTATTGATTTTTAAAATAAGAAACCGAACCTATCTTCCATTTTTTAAAGGAACAAACATTTCCTTGTCCCTGATAAAACTGCTGGCTCAGAGCCATTCTCACGTTCTTTTTAACCTCTTCCAGGAAGGATATTAGTTTGAATTTTGAACTAAGTTTTGAATTGACCCTGGACAATTCAGTTCTCTGTAGGCTTCAGTTTTTCTTTTTGCAAAATTAGTGGGATGGACTAGGGGATTTTTAGGGTCCTTTTCAACCCCAAATCTGTGATTCTATATCTGTGATTCCTCATCTCACTGATATTCCATCCCTATATTTTCAAGTGTCTGCTGGATTTCTCTATGTGAATGTTGCATTGACCGCTCAAAATTAATATGTCTAAAACAAGAATTCACCTTATGCTAGGTCCCCATCCTGTTAATAGCAACACCATTTTTCTGTTCACCTATGGGAGTCAAGTCCTTACCTTCTTAACTAGTATGCCCGCCACTGGCTTCTTTCTCTGATTTATCCTGTGCTCAGTTGCCAGTTTATTATTATTTTTCTAGATCATGGATCAGTCACATTATTTCTAGAACTCTTTCCTAGATCCTCTTTGTCTGTAGAATAAAGGCCAGATTAAATTCCACCAGAATTCAGCAACAGCACAGCTTTTCAGAATGGTCGCCCTTTACTTGTTCTTCATTGATCCTTAGTGCCCACCATGCTGAGAAACTGTCATTATTAAAGTGTTCTCCAAGAAGTTCTTCTATACATTCTTCCTGTCTTCCTAGGGCTGGTTCAAATGTCACCTCCTTAATGAACCTTTAGTTCAAATGTAACTCTGGCTACCACCCCCACCCCTCTGCAGTGATCCCTTTTTTGTAACAAAGAGCACATTATACCATCATTTTAGCCCTTCATGTATTCTGCTTTGTATTTATATCTTATCTCCATTACTAGAGAATAAGCTCTGTGAGGTCAGGAAGCATGTTTTTAATTCATATTTAATAATGCCAGATATTTATAAAATTTAATTCTAGTCATGTAATTTCTCGTGCTCAAAAATCTTGATTTCTTCTTCATTGTCAGTTAAAATGTTGTTTGCTTCTTTTTCTACCTTTAGCGTAATAGACTTTTAGTAAACATTTGCTGAGTGAATAGAAGTAAGTACAGTCTAGTAAGACCTATGGTCTTTAATGTCAAGCTCATTAAGTTCTCAAGTTGGAACGGATTGAGTCAGGGGCCCCTTTTATTTTCTTCTAAAAGTAGCTTTTTAAATATGTAGACATAGATATCTGTGTATCTGTCTTTAAAATGAATTGAAAGCAGTAATTAGACCTTTGAGCCAAATTTAATCCGAAGCTCACTGTTCAAGGAGCTATATAGAAAGTATGAAAAAGTTGTGTAAAATATTCTTTATCAAGATGAGATTTATGGTTGTGCAGAAGTTTCAGGTTTGAAATTTGAGAGCATTAAGGGAAAAAGAATAGAAATAGGTAAAGTATGAAGGGATCAGTCAGTTGCAGCCTTTATTTCTTCACTCCCTTGGTTTGGAAAAGCCAGAGTTCTCTGTGCTTGAAGCCAGACCAGACTAGTGATTATTTTTCAAATTAAAGACCTTTAAATTTTCCACCTTTAAGGAAGCCATCATTCATATTTATTCAGATGCAATATTCTTCATGAATCCTTTCCTTAGTCTCATCTCTCTTCCCTATGAATGTGGTTTCTCTTTTTTCTTAGTGTCCACAGACCTTTTTAAGCTCTCTTGTGGCATGTTAATAGATTTATATGGTTTTGAAATTTTTCTTATCTGCCTGGTTAGATCTTTAAGTCTGTTGACTTCTTTACATATTGTTGAATTTCTCTTAATGCCTAGTACATAGTTGGTTTTTTTTTAAAGTTGAGTTGCAGTGAATTTAATGACAGAGCTCTGTATCTTGTCTTTATAGCATGAATCACAATTTATTGGCTAAAAATTGGTATTACTGGTCAATTTTTTAAAGTAACACTATACCATTCAAGCAAAAACCAAAATAGATTTTCAAACCTTAAGCTGTTTGTTCTAACAAAAGAATATTAAGAGACTATTGCCATTTTTGTCAGCAACATTTTGACTTGTATGTTTATAACTTTTTCTACCCGTTGCAGTTAGTTCCAGCATATTACATTATTTATAACTCTACAGCTTGGTGATTAATTAGTGTTGCAGAAGAAATATTTCAACTTTTGGGTTATTTATGAAAGGACTAACTTAAAAGATAAAAAATGTTCAATAATAATGTCTTATAGAGCACTTTTTATTAGAATTGTGTAAGGTTCCTCTTATAGTAACAGAATGATGACCGTTAGGGCTTAATAAGAAAACATTTGAAGTTCTCTCTATTGTAAATAGAAAATGCACAATTTTAACTTCCTTATTAATTTTAAGAGTATAAATGTGGAACAATAGCATGCAAAATTTGATATCTGTAGTATTTTATATTGATCGTAATCCTTTTTGTCCTCTAGAACCTTCCTTCTGGATCCCCACCTGTTGGAGCTATTAAACTCACCTACATTTCAAAGGTATTTATTTTTGTACATATTTTATCTATTCTAGTAAACAGAGGGAACCACTTTGTTTTTATTTTAGCAGTATTGACAGTAATACTGAAAGCAGAATCTGATTATGGTTGGAAGGTTCTTATTATTGACATAGTTAGAGATTTGTGGGGCAAAATGAAATTATTTTATGGTGGTTGGGACAGATAAAAATTTCATTTTTGTGAATCTCATGCAGAAACATCAAGGAGAAAGAACTTAGTTGTTTCCTATTGTCATGTTTTATAGTAAAGGCTTCTTTGAGTTGTAAGTTTATTTATAGTTATTGGTTTTAAAATTATTCCTATCATTAGTCGCTATGACCTTTTGAAATTATGTTGTTTATATATATTTTACTTTGGTAAAAACATAAACCCTTTTTGTATTGTAAAAGATAATTTTGTCCTATTTATTACTACAGTTTTCCTTCTGTTTGTTCATTTTGATTTCTTAGGTTATCATTTTAATTTTTTAAAACCAGATTTGTTGTTGCCGAGGTGTATGCAATCCTATTTATTTCCACTATGTTTTAGAAACTGTGATTGAGAGTTCAAGGGACCCTAGTCTTATATATTTGTAAGTGAGAGGTGTTATTTATGTATTTATATATATATATCTGTATGTACATATGTGCATACACACATACATACACATGCACACATATCCATGTATCTGTGTATCTATATTTCTCCTTAGTAGAAAATTACTTCAAGAATTGAGAGAAAGAAAGGAGGGAAAGAGAAGAAAACAAACTAGCAGCTTAACACAGAGCAAAAGAGGTATATGTGAGCAATGGTACTTTGAAATTCACCAGGCAGCTTTTTAATTTCACATTTTTAAAATTATCAACCTAAATATCTGCAAACTTGAACATTTGAATGTACAAAGAATGACAGAAAGAGGACTGAATAAGAAGCTGTGAACTTTTAATTGTTTTTTAAGTCTATATTCAATTTAACGTAGTTATAAAATTATCCTGTCTCTGTCTCCTTCTAAACTTCCTTCTCTTCTCTTCTGTGTTTTTTAAAATGTTTATTCTGTGTTTTTTTCCATTGCTCTCCACCCATCCCTTGTCCATAAGTCCACCCCTCAACCAATAAAAGCCCTTCCTTTTAACAAAGAAGGAGAGTCAAGCAAAGCCCTTGTACACACGTTGGCTGTATCTGACAGTGTAAGTCCCATCACATTTCTGCAAAAGATATGCTTCATTATCAGTCTCCTGGGGTCATGATCGATCATTACATGGATCTTAATTCTTTCAAAGTTGTTTTACTTATTCTAGTATTTTTAGAAATCATTCTTCTAGTTCTGTTCACATTGCATCAGTTTATACAAATATTCTCAGATTTTTCTGAAACGATAGCTTTCCTCATTTTCTTCGGTGCAAAAATATTTCATTACATTTATGCATCAATATTTTTCTGAGCTATTTTTTAATTCACTTTGTTTCCTGTCGTACTTGCTGTCTGTCATCCTATATTTTTTCTGTTTCTTGGCTAAACTTGAACAAGCCATCTACACTAGGTGTCTTCATTTCCTCTAGATTTCTGAACTATCTGAAATCTGACTTCTTACCTCATTGGTAATTCGACTGGAACTGTTCTTGCCTTAGTTATCAGTGGTTTCTTAATTGCAAATCTAATGGGACCTCTTTACGCATTTGTCACTCTTGACCACCTTCATCTCCTTGGTACTTTCTCTTCTCTGGATTTTCCTGAATCTGCCCTCTCTTGATTTTTCTTTTACCTGCCCTCCATCTCCTTTGCTAGAGTGTCTTCCTCCATGCCATGCCTAGTAACTGTGGGCAGATAGCCCAGGGGTTTGCCCGAGGCTCTCTGTATTCTGTCATTTGGTAATCTCATCAACTTTCATGGGTTCAGTGATCTCTCCACAGATCCCTCCGGGATCTATATCCAGCTCTTGTCTTTATCCTAAGCTCTAATTCCTCTTTCTTATTATCACAATAACTTGAATTTTTAGCACTTCAAACTGGATGTGCTCCAGACAAACACAACATGTCCACAACACAATTCATTATGTCTTTGAACACAGTCTTTCTGGACTTTCTATTGTGGTTGAGGAGCACACTGTCCAGACACACAGGTCGTCAGTTTTGATGTCATCCTTGCTTTCTCTATCTTATTTATTCCACACACCCAATCAATTGCAGATATTTTATGCTTTTTGTAGTTATTTTAAATGGAATTTCTATTTAATTCTTTTCATATCAGCTTTTACTAATAATATGCAAAAGTGCTGACACTTTTTATAGATTTCTTATGTGTTCTGACAAAACTACTGATTTATCTTGATTAGTTTTTTCTTCGGTTTTCTAAGTGAAACATGACAATTGTCTGCAGATAGGGATAATTTTGCTTCTTCATCAATGCATATTCCCTCAATTTCTTTTTCTTATTTTCATACCTAGCATTTCTTGTCAGTGTGAACTGAAACATGCTTGTTTTTATCACTTAGTTGTACTGATAAAGCATCTAGTATTTCTCCAGTTAATTACAAGTGATGCTAGTTAGTGTGCTTTTGGTCATAATAAGGAAAAATTCTTTTATTGCTATGTTTTACACTGTTTTTAACATAAATGACTACTGCATTTTGTTAGACTTTGTTCATCTTTTTGTGTATATTTAATATGATTAATAATGCTAATTATTTTCCTAATATCGATCTATCCTTGCATCCCTGATGTAAATCTAACCACGTTATAATTAATTTTTAATTTTCCTATAGTAATCTCTACAAATGCTCAAATGAATATTTCATTCCATCAGTTTGGAAAGCTCTCTCCAAACAGGCAGATCTCGTTCTATCCACGCTTGACTCCTGTGTAAATCTAGTTTCCCCTTATAAGTTCATCACTGGGGATTGGTTGAGGAGGGTCCATCTAATGTGCCCGTAGCTTTCCTTGCTTTCTCTTCACATCTTGAGTTTACTGGTGTACTTCACTGCCCATAACTCCTTGTGCCACTTGAACAAATTTTTTTCGTAAAACATAGTTTCTTGATGACATCTTTTACTTCTATACTCCTTTGAAATTTGTCATTGGTTATATGGAGCATCTTGCTCATTCTCATGCAGCCTTTTCATTGGTACTAATTTTTAATTCTTTGGAGACTGTTTGCAGCCTTTGTTCTTTGGCTATACAGCAATATTTGCACAGTGTTGGGGTTAAAAAGGTGGAACTTGGATTTTGTGGGAAGCTCTGGAGTCATTTAAGGAGCTTTACGATTTCTTAGAGACAATCATTTTTCCTTTTCTTGTTTAGCTTTGGACCAAATTCATTATACAGCTTTGTTTATTAGGAGGCAGCACATACAATGGGAATAGTACTGGTTCTGGATGCAGAGAATCTGGGTTCACCTTCTGCCTCTGTGTGACTTGGGGCAAGCCACGTAACCTTTCTGTTGGGGTTTAGTTTCCTTATCTGCAAAATGGCCTCTGAGATCCCTTCCACTTCGAGATCTACGAGCCTATGAAAAATTTGTAATGTCTGCCTTTAGCTGATGGACAGGCTATATAAGTTGTCGATTCAAATACATGTTAAAACAGTCTTCATCCATTTGGTCTTTGTTGTGTGGATAGTTAGGTTTCTTATTATTCAGAAGATGACTGGTGATCTCTTCCAGCAGACTCTACTGTGTTCTGGAATTTCATCTGCCAACTGGTGCTTTAGATGAATTTCACCATCCACAGGAATGAATTTGTTTTCAACTTGAATTCTACAATAGATCTTCTTTATCAGTGGTGAATACTTTAGGCGAGCATATATGGCCTTGTTTTATGCTTGATCGGATGTTTATCATCAGGTGATCATTAAATAGAGTTATTTCTGTTAGTTTTGAAGGAATTTTACATTTTTGATGTTTGGATGGGAGTTACCTTCTCTTAATCCTGCAAAGCAGCATTTTGTTTTAGTGAATCAAATGTTTTTTCATAATCAACAAACAGTAATCAGAGTGAAATTTTATATTTGCTACATTTTTAATTAATTGTGAAATGGTAAAGATGGTTCCTTGTTGGCTATTGTATACAAAAGTCAGCTTCCCTTCCTAATACTGTTATACGGTAGGTTGGTAGTTATTGATAGTCTTGCTTGTGGTCACGTTTTCTTGTCATTAATAAGGTTCAACATTTTTCCATTCTTTCGACACCTTTCTCTCCCTCATTTATATTGTAAATCACCACCTCAATAAATGCTCACATTTGTGTCACCTCCTGCACAAATACAGATCTCCTCCGTATATTCTTGGGCCATTCTGGCAGCTTTTCCCATCTTTATTCTCTTTAGTGGCATTTTTCTTTCCCTGTAAGTACCACCTTTGGGACTGTGATGTTGGAAGCCAAATCTGGTAGTTTCACAGTCCTTGAAAAGTGTTTGTTATAATAATTTTTACAAATCTTGTCCATTTTTCTTCTGTTATCTTTCCATTTTCATCTTTAATTCTCTTTGGGAAGACTTTGCATTATTGGATGTCATGCTAAGCTTTCTTTAAACTGGTTTTCTCCTCTATTGTTTCTCTAGGCTTTATAGTTTTTACTCTAGTAGTATTTAAATATTTTATTACTAATATTAGTTTTATCTCCGCTTTATCCTTAATTGTTTTGGATATCAGGACTATACTTGTCTCGTTAAAGGAGTGTGCTATATCTTTTTTCTCTATTTTGTGACAGCAATTTATGTGTCAGAGAGCTTAATTACTCTGATAGGATAGGATATTTGATAGGATTCCCTTATTAATTTATTTAATATGTGAGGTTTTTTTTTTTAGTTCATATTGGGCTTGTTCAGTTTCTTTTTTTGAGATTGAGCTATTTGCCATCTGTTTTCTCTGTTGTTGATTTTGATATTTCATATAATATTAATTTTTTATATTCTTAGATTTTGCTGGCATTTATTTAAGAATAGTTCCTATTAATGTCTTTTGTTTCCTCTTTATTCATTGTAAACTTGTCTTTTTTATTTTGCCACTTCATTTTCATTTTTCTCTTTAAAAAAATTTCCATGTTAAACTGATGGTTTATTAATTTTTAAACTTTTAAGTAAAATTTCTTTATTTGGTATCTTTCCAGTAGTCTTTTTGCCAGTCTTATCTTTACTCTGATTTTCAGAATTTCATCTTTCATTCTTCTTTTGGGATTGTTAATTTTTTGAGGAGGGTGTTAGTCTAAAGGGGTGGGGAAGAAGTGGCAGTGACAAGAGGGCAGATGATTAGGTGGCCTATTGTGTTTGACTTATTCTGGAGGTCTTTGAAATTTTTATTTAAATTTTCCTTCATGTACTTGGATGCAGTGCCATTCTGGGCATGTGTCTTTAATATTGAGAAGTCTTTCATTAATTTTTCCTGTCGCGTATTTCATTCTTGATAGTACTTGTTTTTTGTTGTTACTTAGTCGTTTCAGTCATGTCTGACTCTTCGTGACCCCATTTGGGTTTTTCTTGGCAGGGATAGTGGAATGACTTGCCATTTCCTTCTCCAGCTCATTTGAGAGATGAGGAAACTAAGGCAAACAGGGTTAAGTGACTTGCCCAGGGTCTCAGAGCTAGTAAGTGTCTGTGGCCAGATTGGAACTCGAAAAGATGCATCTTCCTGACTCCAGACTCAGCACTGTCCATTGTGTCACCTAGCTGCCTTGTGTGAAACCATGCTTGCATTTGATGTTTTTTACATTTGACTGAGGAATAGTAAATTTTATTCAGTCTTCTCATTTTACTTCCTTGTGTCTAAGTGTTGTGTACAGAATATTGTTGCGTTCTGCTTTTCTAATCCGTCCTGATACTTTGTTCTCTATTATGGACAAATTGAGTCCATTAACATTTGAGATTATAATTGTTTTTTACTTTTTTCTGTCAAATTCTAGTATGTTACTTTAAAAAATAAATCTGTACTATGTTCTGATTGTTTTGCTTACAACAATCTGATCATAGTATCTTTTCTCAGACCGTAATCATTTATGTTACCCTCCCCAAGCCCAGATTTTAATTCTATTTTTATTAGGGTTTCTTCCTCCATCCTTCCATCCCCCCCATTTCTCTTGCTCAGCAACAATTCAGGAGACTGCTTATCTTTCTCAGCCCTCTGATCACTTAACCTGTTTGAATAACCCTTCTCTTTGGTACTTCACATACCAAGAAATACTCCATTCTTCTTCCATCTTCCTTTTTCTGAGTTATTCTAATATCTCACCCCCTTTCATAGCCTTTGTCCGTTATATTTTCCCTTTGTTCTCTCGGTGACCTTCCTAGAAGGTGAGACTTTTTAAAGATAATATTTTTGCATTTTCCTTTGTTCAAATAAGATGAACATGTGGGATGAATCTTCTCATTGTCCCTTTCCTACTTGTTTGAGTGATTTTAGTTTATGTAGAATGTAGACTAGTACAGCTGAAGTAACATTATATTTAAGGTTAGCTGAACTGGATGGAATCTAGGGGCATCTATTTACCTTGAAGCCAGACACTCTAGTATCTGAAACCAAGAGCCAGCATTAACTGCAATAAGGGTTTTTCCAGTAAAATTGGACCTTTCCTTGGGCCTTTCCAGTAAAATTAGGAATAAAGCAATGATGTTCGTAGTACTAGAAATACTAGTTAAAGTAATAAGACAAGAAAGAGAACTTAAGGGAATAAACATAGGCAAAGAGGAAATAAAACTTTTTATCAATTTTTTTTAGAGAACCCTAGAAATCATAACTTCAGCAAAGTTGTAGGATATAAAATAAACCCATAGAAGTTATCAGTCATTCTGTATATTATAACAAAACTCAGCAGAAAGAAATTACATTAATAGTCACTATGGAAGGTATAAAATACTTGGGAATCTACCTACTAAGACACATATAAGAACTATATGAATACAACGACAAAACGCTCTACATAAGACTGCACGATTATAATTTTAAAAAGGCCATACTCCCTAAAATAGTTTTCTTATTCAGTGTTATACCAGACTATAAAAGAATTATTTTATAGAATTAGAAAAATAATAAAATTGATTTGGAAGAAGACAAAGTCGAAAATCTAAAGGGAAATGATGGGGGAAAAAACAGGAAGGATTGGGGCCTAGCGTTATCAAATCTCTAACTCTGCAACACAGCAGTAATCATTAAATGATTTGGTATTGGTTAAAAAACAAAGATCTTGACCATTGAAACAGATTAGATATACTGTATATATAGAGAAGCAAAAGAGCATAAATAGCCTGGTATTTGTTAGACCCAGAGACTCCAGCTACAGAGTAAGAACTCATTATTTGACAGAAACTGGGAAAACTTGAAAGTAGTGTGGCAGAAACTAAGTATAGACCCATATAGCCCACTGAATACCAAGATAGATTCTACATGAGTACATGACTTAGATATAAATGGTGACATTGTAAATTAGAGAAGCAAGGAAGAAATTACCTCTCAGATCTCTGGATAGGGCAAGAGTTCATCAGCAAACAAATGATAGAGAAGATCACGAAAGATCAAACGAACACAGTGGATTATATGAAATTAACAAGTATTTGCAGAAACAAAATCATCGTAACCGAAATTAAGAGAGAAGCAGGTAACTATGGAAAAAAATAATCTTTGCAACAGATTTCTCCGATGAAAGCATCACTACCAAGATACATAGAAAACGTACTCTAATTTATAAGAATAAGAGCCATTTCTCAACAGACAAATAGGCAAATGATATGTACAGCAGTTTTCAGAGGAAGAAATTCCAGTTAATGATCACTAACAGTTAGAGAGATGCCAGTTAAAGCCTCCGAGGCTCCCTTTTATACTGATCATGTTTTCGGATGGGACAAAAAGGGAAGATAGCAAGTGCTGGAGGGGCTTTGGGAAAGCAGATCTGTTAATGCAGTGTTGGGCGGAGCTGTGATCGGGTTTTGCTATTCTGCCAAGTGATTTGGAACTGTGTCCAAAAAGTAACTAAACTGTGCAAAACCTTTTAACCCAACAATGCCCCTAATAGGTCTCTTCCCCAAAGAATTCAAAGAAAGAGAAAAGTACACCCAGGTGTACAGATCTGTTTATAGCAATTCTTTAATGGTGGCAAAAAACTAGAAACTAAGGGAGTTCCTGTCAATTGAGGAGTGGCTTAATGAATTCCAGTATATGAAAAGGTGATGAAATATTATTGTGCTGTAAGAAGTGATGAAGGGGATGGTTTCAGAGAAACCTGGGAAGATTGGGTATGAACTAATGCAAATTGAAGTGATTAGAACCAGGAGAACAATTATACAGTAGCAACAACATTGTAGGGATAAATAACTTTGGAAGGTGTAACTCTGATTAACACAGTGACTGGCTGCAATTGCAGAGGATTTAGGATTAAAACATTCTGTCCTCCTCCTTATAGAGAGGTGCAGATTGACACATTTTTAGACGTTATCAGTGCGGGAGTATGTTTTGCTTGACTGTGTGTATTTGTTACAAGGTATTTGAATTCACTTTCATTATTTCTTCTGATTCATGTCATGATTTAGTACTGTATTCATATATACCATGATTTGTTTAACCGTTCCCCAGTTGAGGGACATCTATTTTTTTTTTCCACCATAAAGTAGCACTTTAAGATTTACAATTTGCTTTCCATTATGGTGAAATGATAAGTTATAAATATTATTCTGATTTCCCATATGGGGAAACATGCTCCAAGAGAGCAAATGACCTAATGAATGGTTTCACAGCTAGTAAGAGTCAAGAGTCAAGCTTAGGTATTTTCTGACTCGACAGTCAGCATTTTAACCATTCATGTTTTCTCATGGTAACTTCACCTTAAGGTAGTAATCCTCAGTTTCTTTAAAATATTTACTCCAAATGTCATTTTTTTTTTTTGCAAATCTTCAGTAATTCAGTTCATTCTAGCCATTTATTGAGGACTTAGTGTGTGCTTGGTACCAGGGACATAAAGACAAAAATAGAATCGTTCTTGCCCTCAGTGAGCTCATATTTTATTGATCGATAAAACATATTTACAAATGACTAAACATAACCTAACATGAGGAGGGAGAGAGCGTTAAACACTTGGCAGGGTCTGCATGTGCTTGGTGTAAGTAGCCCACAGGCTTGAGCCATGAAGACAGTCGAGGATTCTGAGGAGTAGTTTGAAGGTGGAAATTTCATAGTTGCTTTGGTTTCTTAGGAAGGGTCATAAATATAGGTTTCAAGAAACGATTGATGGAAAAATTTTCAAACTTCCTTCCAAATATGAAATATTTATGTTTAACATAAGGTTTGCTTTATTCCTCCCATTCACGTTTCCCTTGAGAAATAAACAAGTCTGTCTTAACAAAACATTGATGTCATTAAAAAAAAAAAACCTCTTAGCAATGTAACCTCGCGTCTAACCCAGGTCTTCACACATAATAAATAAATTCCTTACTAAACGTTGCGTTGTGTTTAAATTACATGGTTACTTTTTGCTGCCCCCAAAGTTGAGCTTTATATTGATCTGTGATGCCTTTGTCAAGATTGAATGATTTAAATCACTTTGTAAACCTTTAAATGCTTAAAAATAAGTTGTATAGGGAAATATTTTGTGTGTGAGTTTATAGTGCTTAAGGTTTAACATAGCTAATACAAAAAGATATGGTGTGACATTTCTATTTTTCTTGGTAGGTTAGCGATGCAACTAAGCTCAGGCCAAAGGCAGAATTCTGTTTTGGTAAGTAAGTACTATATTTTTACATCTCATTTTAGGCAGGGCTGGCATAATCATATTAGTCTTTAATTTGGGGAATTATTCTTCATACTATTTTGTTTTTCCTGTGCATTCTTTCTCCTTCTTGGCCAAGTTCCTGCAGCTGTTTTCTATATTTCATTTATCGCTCCTTCTCTCCCATCTCACCTCTGCCTTCTGGCTTCCCTGATTTTCTTCAGGGGTTAGCTCAGGTCTCATCTCCTGCACGTAGCCTTTCCTCATACACCTGAATGCAGTTGCCCTTTCTGTACCCTAGCTCCATCATGTATGTACACTGTTGTTTACATGTCTCACCTGTAGACCTGGAGCTCCTTAAGGGCAGGGACCATTTTTGCCTTTCTTTGTCTCTCGAGTGCTTAGCTCAGTGCCTGGCACAAAACAGACTTGATAAATGCTTGTTGACCAGCTGACTGACCGTCTTACAATCTGCATAGAGTGGACACTAAGGGTGGTGGAAGTTTTTATGGATTTCTAAAACTCTAGAAATTTAAGAAACAACAAAAGAAGGTGGCAGTGTTCTTTCTGTTTGGCTTCACTCTTTCTGTTCTAGTGTAACTTCCTGGCAAATAGATGGTTTCTGTTGGATAAGATCAAATGATTTTACTCAGTTCTCTTTTGTTGTTTTATTTAAAACTTGATAGTTGGATTTTGGTTATGAGTTTACTTCTTTGGACATCAGAACAAATTAGGCTGACCATGGCAATTGACTTTTGTTATAAACCCAAAGTTCGAAGTACTGTTTGTTATGAGGGTTTAAACTGGTAGAAAAAAAGGGTACATATTTGCAACTTACTAACAGAGGAAAAATAATAATTCTTATGTCAAGATTTTAAAAAAAGTTTTATCCTTAATTTATTCATACTTTTTTTTCTTTTGTTCTGAGTTCTTGTTTATGATATAGGTAGGTGTGGAATCTTCTTTTTCTGTTTTTTATTTTTTCATTCATTTGGTAACCTAATTTGGCTATTCTGCTTACTGGGAAAAGTTTAAAGTACCCATAATTGACATTACTGTGTATAATAAACCATTTACATTTATAATTTTTTTTGTAGGAAGAACACAGAAGTGAACCATTAAATTTAATGGACAGAAAGTAGTTTAGTCCACCATATTCTTCTTGGGCCTTCTTTACTAGTTAGTTTTGTCAAGCTAGTCAATGATAGTTAACTAGATATAATAATAACTAGTGATAACTGTTAGAGCAATTTGATGTTAATATCAAAGTTCGGTGAAAGTTAGTATATTTTAAAGTGCTCACTCGTTCTTTCAACAAATATTTAATAACTGCTGTGATTTTTTTTCCAAAAAAGACTTTTTGTATGTGCATAATAAGGATAAGCTAGCACTAAAAGCTTGCCTACCAAATTTATTTTTAATAGCATCTTGGTCCTTTTGAGTGTGTGGCTGTAGTTTTTAGTTTTCCATTCTGTTGGAACTACTATTCCATTAAGTATCCTACTCAGAAATTTGCAGAAAGTTTTGCAAGCACTTGACCTTACTTTGGTCATATGCATAGTAGCAGGGATTTGATAATCAAGGTCTGTGGGACTAATGGGATGCTAGACAGGCTAGTGTTGAGATAATTCTTAGAGATTTCTCAAGCTCAAGAGTCCGTATTAAGCTGTTGCATGTGGTATTCAAATTGAAGATGCTTTTCATTCTAGTGTTCTTATTGGAGCAGATGTCTCTTGTTTTGTATATTCCTGGAGCTGATTCTTAGGTCCCTGGGAGATGACTCCCTGGTTACCTACTTTCTTTTCTTCCAAAAACTCTATTTCTGCACTTGTTGCTTTCAAGGTAGAGTTTCTTATATTCCCTGACTCATAGTTAAAGAGAATATAGTCTCAGTTTTCTAAGGAATTATACTGTTAAGGGGAAACAATAAAAAGCCTCTCCCTTTTCTAGCTTCCTGCCAACTCCACAGCATTGTTCTACCCCCTAACTTCTCTCTTTTTATCAGTAGCAATGTAAGGGAAAGATGCAGTTGTGTCTGAATATCTCATTTAGGCCTGAGGGCCCCTGGTATAGGTTTGGCACTTGGGAAACAGTCTACTATTATATTACTCTTGTATTGTTCTTATAGAAGGATACAGTCAGATAGGCATTCAAGGATACATGGAGCTGAGAGCTGCATGTGGCTTCATAAGGTCTTCTCTTCCTGTGGAGGCTCACTTGAGGCTTCCAGTAACAGCAGGCTGCATGGAAATGATTCTGCTTGGTTGGGGAAATCCTCTTCCCTTCTGAGACTGTTTTCATCCCCCTCATATTCCAGGTGTCATATCAGCCCAGGGCTATTCACACAGTTACTAGAAACAGTCATTAAAGTAGACACAGTGATGTGTGGTTTATGGATTCCTTCCTGTCTCCCCTCCCCCTCTTATCTTTGTAATCTTATTTTTCTGTTTGAACATAAACTTCTCTAATTGGTTATTGCTCTTGGGGTATTTCCTTACTCTGATTCTGTATATGTAACTGGGGCTTAGTGATCTTAAGCAGAGCCTGACCCAAATCTGACAGAGCTCCAAATCTGAGATCTTTATATAAAAGAGCTAGAGTAAATTTTGGCTACAACACAGTTCTTGTTGTCTAATTTCATTGGATTGTCACTGTTTACTCAGTTTGGCTCCAAAAGGTAGATCTAGATATAATGTGAAGAAGTGACAAAAAGGCAGATGTCAGGAAAAACTTCCTAACAAAAAGCTATCCAGAAGTGGAATGGGGAGTGATCGGTTCTACAAGAAAGATTCAGTAAATACTTGGCTGTGTTGTATTAGGGACTCTTTTTCAGGTGTAGGTTGAACAAGATCAGACTATACAACCTTCAGCCAGCTGACAGATTTCAGGTGGATTGTAGATCTATGTTTTTCACGGGCCTGCCGCCTGAAATACTTTGAGGCTGAAGGTTGTGCAGGCCTGAACTAGATGATTGCTGAGATTTCTTTCAGTTCTGAAATTTTGTGTTTCTATTACGTGACTGTTCTTTTACTCATCACCTTTAGGCTTTCTTTCATATTTCCCACAGTTGCTGTTCCAAACCTTCTCTTTTTGCTCCGCTTACCTATGTGCACCTTCTACCACCTCAGCAAATGACCTTAGTTCCCACTTTGATAGGAAGCAAAGAATCAAGACCATCTACCGCTGAGTTTCCCTCATCTCTTCTGCTTCATGCTTCTAGCCCTCCCCTCTGCGTTTTTACCTTTTCCTCTTCTAATATCCGAGGAGGAGATAACTCTTCTACTGCTGTCCTGGATCCTCTAACTTCCTCTTTCTTTCTGGAGTGTACCATGTTCATCTCCAGTCTTTATCTTTCTTTTTTTTGCTGACTGCAGCCTACAAGTTCTCCCCCACCCTACCCCTCGCATCTTTGACAAAGAGAAAAGGAAAAGGAATGAACTCCACCACTCTCAAACTGTAATCTTCTGTCTCTCCTGTGTACTGTTAGAAACAGCATTTCCTCTTGCCTTGCTGCCCACACGCTTTTCAGTCCCTGACATCATAGCTTCCAGCTCCTCAGCTCTACAGGACCTGCTCTTTTGGAATCTGCCAGCAATCTCCTACTGAATCCAAATAGTCTTTTCTCAGTCATTTTTCTTGAATTTTCTGCAGCTTTTGACTCTGTTGACTGCCTACTCCTGCTGGATATTCCCTCCTTCCTTAGCTTTAGTGATGTTTTTTCCTGCTCTTTCTACTTATATGACCCTTGCTTTGCAGTCTCCTTTGCTAGTTTATTTTCCGCTCAGAGCCTTATCCTAGCCTCCTTTTCTCTTTTATGGTGATCTGGTTAGCTGCCTTGTATTCATTAAGTTGTCAGTTGTCATTGTCTAGAGTTACAGTTTCTACAGAATTGGCTTTTAGAGCCATTTGGCTAGCCCTGATTTCTCTCCTGAATTTCTGTCCTGATATCCACATGGATATCCCTTTAGGATATCCAGCTCATTATGTCCACAACAGAACCAACCATCTTTCCAACCAGACTTGCTATTCCTCAGTATTTTTCATTTTCTTGTCAAGGGTACTCGCATCTTTCCATTCATCCAGGTGCATAACCAGAATCAGGCTTGATACTTCCCTTTTCTTCTCATTTCCCTCCACCCTCCCTCCTACCCTTTTTTGCTCGTCATCTCTCCAGTACCTCACAAAGCCTACCATATAAAATGAGTGTCATACATGAGTACCAGGCTTGGCACCAAGTGGTTCTTCCACCCTCTTCCTCCAGGGCCCCACCCAAAAGTACCCGATCCCCACTTCCAAATTTCCTACCAGTTCTCCTTTCCTTTTTTCCCTCCTGACTAAACACTGACCTTCCCTCACCTTATTGGATTCAAAATCCCCATTCCACTCTGACCTTAGGACCATTACCTACCCTGACACCCCTCAGCCTTCCTGGCCTTGACTTTTGCCCTGGAGTTATACCCCGAAGATCTTGAGGTCTTTCTTGTCTGCAGCAGAATCCTCCAGTGTGTGTTGACTCCCTCAGTTAGAGTGGGAGTTCCCTGGGAGTAGGTACTGTGCTCTTTTTCTGTTGGTTTATCCAATATTTTGCACATGCTTGGAGCATTGTAAGTAGATATAAATACTTTTTTTCAGTTATTCATTTAGTAAATGGTTATTGAATTGTTGTCTTGCCAATATTCTAAGATTCTTTAATATTCATTACATTTTACACAGTTTACCCTCTGTGGTTGGAGATGTTGGATCCTTAATTCATTTCAGTTCAACAAATTAACACATTTAAGGGCCTATTATGTGCAAGACACATCCAAGGCATTGAGTTCCAAAGACAAAAAAAAATCACACATGGAACTTGTGAGCATAGAACTTAGTCTTCTATCACATTGTTTTGTTTTGTTTTGTCTTTCCTGAAACTAGTCCTAAGGCAAACTAACATTGACTGATGCTCAAGCCTTTCACATAATAAGTATCCGGTATTTGCATGAATAATGAGAAGACTTTGTTTTCTGGGGTGAGGAAGGATCATAGGGATCACTTGATTCAGTGCTTAGAAAAACATTTTTTTCAGGCATGTTAAGTAATGTCCTAGTTAAATTATTAATATAAATTTGTGTTTTATCATGAATCTTAACAGCCTCACTGCTGCCTTCCAGAAAACCTTAAAATCTGATCTTTAGGAGACTAGTTCTTCTTTAATAATTTTCTCAAGTTGTGTCTTTAGTCAGATTTCTCCCACAGCTTCTTTTTTAAGGCCTTTAGCTCAATTCGAGGAAGCTCAAAGTGACCCATATAAAAGAGGTGAACAGAGCTGGAGTAGGACATGGGAAGGCCAGGGTTGTGATGGTGAGAGATGAATGTGGGGTGGAGAGAGAAGTTTTTGCTTAGGCATCCGGGTTTTCAGTTTCAGTGGCATTGAGATAGCAGGAGGTGGTGGGAGTTTGCTACCCATAGGACACTAGTCCCTGCAGAGTACCAGAAGATCCAAGCAGCTGTTGCCAAAAGCAGGAAGCACCACATAGGGAGGTTAGGGTGTTATATCATTTAGCTGCACCTGTGTAGTACCTGCCCTTGGGGTCTCTCAGGCTGAGCAGGTCTGGCCCGCAGAGGCTTTTGCAATGGCATCCCTTTGTCTTGTTCACATGCCTTACTTAGCTTGTTCTTTTAAAAAAAATAAAAAGATGTTTGCCAGGAAAATGCATGTGCTGTAGAAAAGTTTTCCTTCAGTGGTGGACATTGATAATTTGCACATAACTAACTGTGTAGTGGTACTTTGGTTTATACAACAGTTATGTTTCAGAAAAGGTTTGTATAAATAAAATCATGATGATTTACATCATATTTTGTGAGATAGTTTATAGTAATTTCCCATTCTTATCCCAGCTTTTCTTTCATATAGTAAATGATTTACAACCACTTAAACATATATTACTGTTGAAAGTAATGCTGCCAGTTTTTTTAATTGAAAAACTTTTATAATGAGAAGAATCTCTCCCTTGAAGCCTGGATTTCTGTTTTTTGGGGTGTTCTAAAACAGGGCACCATTATAAGTGGCAGTTTCTTCTGCTATCACTTGGACACATATAGGGGTTTTTGGAGGGAGGATTTTGATCACTAGAATTGGGGTCAGAGTATTGAGTTTGAAATTCCAGGTCTGCCACTTGCTTCCTATGTGACTTCAACAAATCATTTCACCCCTTTTGGGTCTCAGTTTCCTCAGCTGTAAGATAAAAGGGGCAGATGAGATGATCTGCAAAGTCCCTTGCAGCCCTAGCTAGACCTAGACCTAGCTGCTCTCTGGCTACTTCACATTAGAACATAGTAGTAAGATGACTTATATATTCTGAAAGTTTGCCTGAAATTCCCAGGATCATACATTTAGAGCTGGAAGGGGCCTCAGGGACACTTAGATGAGGAAACAAACCCAGCAGGGACTGTGACTTTTCAAGATACTGTAGGTAGTCTCAGAGGCAGGAGAAGGTGTTGACTTAAAACTTTTTTTTGATTGTTATATTAACATAGATTTAAAAATAGCTTATTTGGTTGTAATTTAATTTAGTCCTTCTTTTTGTCTTAATAGTTATGAATGCAGGAATGAGGAAATACTTTCTACAAGCCAATGATCAGCAAGACCTAGTAGAATGGGTAAATGTTTTGAACAAAGCTATAAAAATAACAGTAAGTATTCTCATTCTTTCTTAAATGTCTTGATGTCAAGAAGAATTATACACACCTTTTGAAATTTTAGTTCTGTGGCACAGTGACTAATTTTTATTTAATTTTATATCTGATTTTTTGTTTCAAACAGCGTTTCCTTTGAAAAATAGTTGACTATTGAAGTACATTTTATAAACCCCTTGGATTCTCTGTTTACCATCTGAAAAGTAAATAATTTCATATTTCTATGAAAACCATTTATCCCAACAATGAGTTAATATAGCTCAAGCTTTTCTCAGAGGTTAAATTGCATTTTTTGTCTTGCGCTAGAACAGCTTGTTACCACATGACAGCAAACACCCACACACGGCATCTGATCTCGACATGAAGCACAAGTTATTTTTAGAGTTTTTTTTTCTCTGTGTAGTTTCAGGGAAGCAATTTCATGGACTGATTCAGAAGTACATATTCTTCTAAGAGTCTAACTGACCACATAGGGCAGAGACTCTTTTAGCAACTATTTGCTCATTTTTATTTAGGAAAATAATTTCTAATAACTGTTTCTGTGTAGCTTCATTTATGTAGTTTGTCATGTAAGAGCACTAGTTACTTAGTCATACTTTAGATCTTTAAAAAGCAATAAATGATTTTTTAAATTTGATTTATATCTTTGCATCTGAACTATAATGTCTGATATTTTCCAAGTCACAGTTTGTAAGGGAAGTAATGTTATTTTAAAATAGGATTAAATAGATATTACCCTCAGTTTGTTTGCAGCTTTGTCTTTCTCATGTTCAGAACTTTTTTTTTTTTTATACCTCTGAAGAGGTATTTAGTAGTAATTGATACTGAAAAGATTAATATGAAACTTGGGGCATGTGCAGTGTAGAGTGCTGGGCCTGTGGTCAGGAAGATTCATCTTTCTCAGTTCAACTCTGGCCTTAAACACTCACTAGCGGTGTGACCCTGGGCAAGTCACTTAATCCTGTTTGCTTCGGTCTCCTCATCTGTAAAATGAACTGGAGAAGGAAATGGCAAACCACTCCAGTATCTTTGCCAAGAAAACCCCAGAAGGGGTCACAAAGAGTCCAACATGACTGAAAAATAATTGATTAGTAACAAAATACAAAGTTTAGGAAACTTGCTTGCCCAAAGAGAGGTTCTAGTTGGATTAATATGGATGTATCAGAAATATTTTTAGGTAAAATTATTTGACAATGTTTAACATAAAATAACTTTGTAATTCAGTTACCCTAGAACAGTTAGACTAGTTTTATTAGTGTAGTGAAAATATACATTGAGAGGTTGTCTGTGTTTTTAATCAGCTGTTCGCTGCTGTTTTTTTAAACTTTGTTAACTTTCTTTTTTGTCAGTTTTTAAACTTTGTTTCTTTTAAAAAAAGACACATAATAAACCTTGTAATTATTTTACTTTTTACATATACATACATACATACATACATACATACATATGAATATATGTATGGACAAAGAGAAAGAAAGAGAATATAATTTGGGGCTGTAAATGTTTTGAATTATGAAATCTACAAAATAAGACTTTGCTTATAAAATATCATTCTTTTAAAATGAGGAATTAATTTTTGTAGCTACTGTCGGTTAAAATATGCTCAGTGTAAAAAGATTTTGGGATCAACTTTTCTGTGAGAAAATTCCAAATAATTTTAGCAGTGTAGCGTTTTATTTTTTAGTGACCTGCAGATATTGTATAGTATAAATGTTGAAATTTTTTTTCAAAGCTTAAAATTACATTTGTTTTGGAAGTGTGTGTTTAAGGAAAGGGAAAGAGAGTAGTTGATTGTTTAACCATATTTTAATTACAGTGTCTTTGCCATCCTCATGGTCTGTCCACCTACATAGTCTCCTGGTATCTTTTCTTAGATACCTTATGTAGGCCTGTGTGAATGCTGGTGGGTGGTTACCTTTTTTTTTTTTTTCAATTTCTTTTCCTCTTTATAAAATATGTGAGAAAATAAATGACCTAAACTTGAAGGTAATTTGAAAGAACAAATTTTAAAGTGAATTGGTTTTTAGCTAACTCTCCTTATATCAGTGTTAATCTTTTAAGTAGCCATTTCTTTTTTTTTTCTTTTTTTTTGCTTTTTGGAGGGAGGAATGCAGGGCAATTGGAGTTAAGTGACTTGCCCAAGGTCACATAGCTAGTAAGTGTTAAGTGTCTCTAGGCCAGACTTGGGTCCTCCTGACTCCAGGACTGGTGCTCTGTTCACTGTGCCACCTAGCCACCCCTTAAGTGGTTATTTCTAAAATGCAGATCACATCAATCAAATTTATTTTACTCTGTATTTTAATCTACATTTTAAAAATTTGACTATGAGGCTTTTAAAAATGTCGTCGTAATTTCTCACCCTGGCAAAAAAACAAAAAACAACAACAAAAAAGAACCCTCTATTAACTGAAGGGTGTTTTAATTTTGTCATAGAGAAATGAGAACAGAACAGAAAGAAGGATGGTGGGGGTGAATAGTGTTGGAGTTGAAGTAAGGAAGATGTGGGTTCAGATCTCACCTCTCACACTAAAATGTGTAGTTCTCCACGAAGCAGCCTCTCTGAACCTAGGTCTATCATCTGTCAATTGTAGATGACATATGTGGTTTCTCCTCTGAAGAATTTTTGTGATTCAAATGTGATGCTACGTGGAGCACTCTGCAAACTCGAAAGCGCTGTGCAAGCTTCCGTTATTGTTTGTACCTGACTGCTGGCCCGGACCCTTGAACCTCCTTGTCGTTATCTTATGCCTTTTTTCTCCACCAAGAGCGCCAAACCCGCAGCTCTCCTAGAGGCCTGACTGACCTGAGAAATAAACATTGGAGTCCTTTGATTTTGTTTTAGTGAATTTGGTTCTTGACATTTAGGCCACATAAGATACAGTAAACTATTTCTAAACAAGTCTTCCTAATAATGTTCAAAAGTGATTAGATCTGCAAAGCCTTCTTTCACATTACAGATCCCTTCTAGCTCTGAATCTACCATCCTAAAATCTTTCCCTATTCAACAATGTCTTATGTTATTCATTTGTTTCAATTATATCTGACACCCTGTGACCCCATTTGGGGTTTCCTTGGCAGAGATACTGGAGTGGTTTGCCATTTCCTTCTCTGGCTCATTTTACAGATGAGGAAACTGAGGCAAACAGGGTTAAGTGACTTTCCCAGGATCACACAGCTAGTATTGTCTGAGGCCAGATTTGAATTTGGGTGTTCCTAACTCCAGGCCCAGCACTCTTATCTTTTAGGACTACTAACTGCCTCAACAATGCTAATTGGTTCCAAGAACACATGAAGCTAGGTGAAAGAACGTTAGTGGGGGTAGGTCAGAGGGGTGAGTTTCATAGAGACAGTACTATACACGTAACTATTATGGCAGAGTTTTATAACTTCATAGTAGGGTTTATTTTTTATGTAGAGAGATGTGTGTGTATGTGTGTGTGTATACACATACACATAAATATAATATATAATGATCATATTTAGTTAGAAACGTCATTGATTAGGTTGACTTTCTGGTAATAGAGTGTCTATGTAGCATGATTGCTTTTTTCCTATCTTTTTTCCTGCTGTTTATTATATCTCAAGATAAAGGAACACAAGCATTTCTTTATAGAAAATACTCATTTTTCCATTCAATCACAAATTTGCATAGCAATTTTTTAAAGGGGTTGGAATGAAATAGAATTAAGGTACATTTCTTTGATGCTAGCTAAGTAGTTCTCAATAAGGTTTTTTTTCTTCTTATTATTAAACAGATATTAATTTTTATTTCTGGTTTAATGGGTAATTTAAAATTTTAATTGGGAGTATTTTCTGATAAAGATTAAAACATAGTCAAAGATTATTTCATTGGCATATTCCCCTTATTGGTTAGGAAATAAAATGATCAAAACTAGTTTATTTTTTACTTATAACTTTGTTATAAAATTGTTGCCATGGAAATTGTTCTTTAACATAAGCTTTTTATAATAAGGACCTATAGGAGAAACATTGGACTTCAGTCCCTTGTTTCTTTATTGTATCTTTTTTTTAAAAACTTAGCTTTACTATGGATAAAGGGAAAATAGGAAGGCAATACGAAGTTCCCAACATTTCAAAATATTTAAGTATGTTAAATATTTCCTATAATGGGGAAGCTCTTTTTCAGATCTGGTACTTAAGTCTAGAGTACTCGTCTGCTTTCAACATAAGGTCATCCATCTTGTCTCTTAATAAATACATTTATCTACTAGAGTTGAATAGATAGTTCTTTCTGGGATAGGTTTCTAGTAATTTCATTTTCTGTTCTCAGTAGATAAGTTCCCCACTCTCCATTCTAAACAATCAAATGTCATAAAGTGTCCATTAGAAATTGTTCTGACTTCCATCAGTGAAAATAAAGTGAACTAAAGTATCATCTAGCAATAGGATGCTGATTTTTCAAAAGCACTTTAAATGGTTCAGCCTCTTAGAATTACTGCAAATTGTTGTTTGGACTTAAAGAGTCTTTGTGTTGAAAATTTCCAGAAGTACCATTGGTACATTTTGTTTTTATAATTAAAATTATTGTACTGTGACAATTGGATGGACAGAACTTCTGCGATTTTTTTTCCCTTAGGAGTTAAGCAGTGGATTGATTGATTTATTCAGATTGCAGTGTTTCTTTTACCTAGCTATAAAGTTATATGAAGCTTTCATTGAAACTTTATCTCAGTACTAGTTAGGAAATGCTGAAAAAAATTAAAATGGCAGAGTCATTTTTATCTAAATAAACTGCTCTCCCTGGCCAGTTGGCCCTTTTAAAAAAGTGACTTCTGCAATTCTGCAGACCCTTATTTAAACCACTAATGCTTGTCATAAAGCCCAAAAAAACATTCCGGGTACCAGTCTAAGCCCCTACTCAAACCATTATGTCCTGTGCTTTTCCTCCTCTGCCTCTTCTGTCTGTTGGAATTCCATCAGTAGCCAGATGGCATGATCTCTTTTCTGTGAAACCTTCTCTGATCTGTCTGTTGAAAAAGCAACACCACCATGGTGTCTCCAAAGTGTTAGTATGACTTTGAGCTTAAATAAGTTATGCAGTCTAGATGCTACAAACATAAAAAAATTTTTGAAAGGTTAATTATTTAAAAAAATATTGATATTTTTTACATTTTGTATTATATATAACTTTGGTTGATTTTAGAACTTTGTAACAATCTTTTATCGGCTACTGCTCAGTGACTGAAAGGATTGCATGTGTAATCCTAACCCTCAGATTGTCCAAAGAATGAGGTTTTGATGCTGAAAACAGTTTTGACATGACCCACTAGAAAAAGTCTAATGGAGAGAGATGAGGTGGCTGAAGTGACTAGTTGGAGATTCTGTCATCTAGAAACTGTCACACATTTTTTTTTTTCTTTTTGGAGGGCAGTTGGGGTTAAGAGACTTGCCCAAGGTCACATGGCTAGTTTTTTTTTTTGTGTGTGTGTTAAGTGTCTGAGGCTGGATTTGAACTCAAGTACTCCTGACTCCAGGGCCTGTGTTCTATTCACTGTGCCACCTAGCTGCCCCGTGTTAGAGCATTGTCTTTTTAAAATAAAAATTTTAAATTCACAAATTTAAATGTGATAAAGAAACTTAACTAAAATTTTAAATGATGTTTGGGCTAAGTTTTATAACATATACTCCTGAAGTTATTAAAGCTTAAAATTTCATTAAACCTTTTGGAACACCCTATTATATATGTAACATACATGAACTGAAGTTCAGTTTCTCCTAAAAATGTAAAAATGTTATCTATTCTATAATGTTTCACTTATTTTCTAATCACAAAGAATAGAGAAAAATGTCTGGTACCTCTTCAATTGGCAGCTGTTAGAAATAAACTGTACTGACCATAAACTTTTCATAGTGTTAACACATACAGAAATTATGGAAGTAAATTCTACAAAGCTTATTAGCCCAGTATGAGGAATAGGGGAAAAATCAAAGGTCACAGACAGAAATGTTCTCATACAATACTTTATCACGCATTCTTATTGTTTTCGAGTATATTTGTACAAGTCTCTTCTCACAGAATGGATTTTTAATTCTGTGAGGGCTAGGGTTGCATCTTACCTATCTTGGAGTCTCCCTAAGCACCAAGAACAACAGTAGGTCACATATAAGCATAGCATTTGTGTGTTGATAAAACTCTTGTGCAGGACTGGGTCTAAAACAGACCCTGGTGGTGTTCTTAGATACTCACTTTGGCCTGACGTTGATCCATTTCAGGAGACTTAAAGTACAGCCTCTGCCACAAACTCAGCTGTGTGAGTTTGGCTTTGGTTTCTTCATTTGTACTTGAACCTGGATGAACTCTGAAATTCTCTTCCAACTTGCACATACTATTCATTTGTGGCGTGTATGGTAATTGTATTTACTTGAGGTTTCCATTACCAAAACGGCTTATTTTGAGACTACAGCCCTACAAAATACTAAATAAGAATAAACCTGTTCTGGACCTCTGGAAGTTTGTTGGATTTTAATTGCCAAATTCTGATTTTGCTATTATATTCTGGTTCAGTTTAAGAATGAATTTCATACTCATTATAAAATGTTTCATTTATCTGCCTTGTCTCAGTTCTTAATAAGAATTTTCTTAGAGTACATATTTTCACGGTTTAAAAAGATATGTAATTATTTTTTATTATTCCACCATCATAACTCCTCTCCCCCCCAGTCTAAAAGGCTCTTTGAGTAGATTCCTCTAAAATATTTTGTAATGTTAAATATACCTTTTGGTGTATTTTTATCATATGAAAATGTATAATAATAATTAAATGCTATATAGCACTTCAAGATTTACAAAGCGCTTTACAAATTTTATCACTTTTCCACAGTAACTCTGTGACATATATGTTATTATCATCCTCATTTTTGAGATGAGAGAACTGAGGCAGACAGGTTAAATTGCTTGATCCATCTAGTGTCTGCACCACTGCATCATCTAGGTGACTTCAAGAAGTTATGACTTACTTAATTTTCAAGATTACGAGGACTCTGTACTTTTTCAAATAGTTGCTGTGAATTGCTCAGGATAGAAAAGTCATTCGTTGTTGACCAACCTTTTATTGTTGAACATCTCAGAAGATGTTAATGAGGCTCATCCTCCAAGAATAGGCATTTAGTCAGTTGTTGGAATATGCAGTTTAGCTTGTGTTCTGCTGGCATCCTTTGAGAACCCCAGATTACTTCCCTTTCATGATGTGTAGGACTTGACTGAAGGAATGTATTACTAATTAAAAATTCTAGCTGAAAAATACTGTTTTCATAATGACTTTTTTTTTTTTAAGGTACCAAAGCAATCAGATCCACAGTCTCATTCTGATAGCTTAAATCGCCAAGTTGAAACTCCAGGTGGAAAAAAGCAAGTGTCTTACAGGACAGAAATTGTGGGTGGTGTACCTATTATAACACCAACTCAGGTAAATAACCTGAAGCTAATAATATTGTTTTCTCTATGACTTTTTAGTTCCTGAATTCATTTTATAATACTAATATAAAATAAGCTAGTTGTTCCTCATCTTATTAAAAGATTTGTGTACATTGCAGATTATATTGGAGATTTTGTTTTTTAACTTGTTTTTCTGAAGAATGCGTTCAGTGTGTTTAAATGAAGAAAATCTATGATTCAAAAGCCCTGAACTTTGTTTCTGACAGACTTCATTGTTCCTAGGCAAGAAATGTCATCTCTTCTAAAGTGTGAATGTAATAGGCCTCAGAAGGATTTTGGGAACTGTATATTTTGGAATGGTTGAAAAATTCTTTTATTTTGATGTATATTCTAAGTGCTTAATGACCCTAATATGTGGATGGTTGTTGCATATTTTTTTGATATGCATACTTAATGATCTTTTGATTTTCTAGATGTTTGTTTTATTATTTCATCATTATATTGAACATTTTCTTTAAGTTATATTCAGTAACTTAAAGTCCTTGTATTGCTTCATGGGATATAACATGCTTTAGAGCTCAAGAGAAATCATAGATTCAGAAAGGGTCATTTGACCTTGCCAGTTTTGATATTTTAATATTCTTTTGTGATATACCATGAAAAAGAGAGAGAAAGTGTCATTTACTTTTTGGAGGCCTAGAAATTTGGAAACCCCGTAATAACTCAAGTTTTATTACATAGATTTCGAAGGTCTTTTGACAGGGGAGAGTGACTGGAAGAGAGAATTCTTATTCTGCCTATCTTCTCCAAGGTCTGGACCAGATCAGGCCAAGATTATGTGAACTCTTCTATAAAAGTGTGAGCTAATATGATCTTACAGATTTAAAGATGCAGTTAGACTAAGCTTCTGACAACTTTGCGTTTTGTCCAGCTTTAAATTGAGAAGAAAGAGTTTTTGGTCTCTACTTCTGTTAGGAAGTTTGAGTACTTCATGTTCTTGAATGTTTTAATTTTGAATAGAATTAAGGATTTTGATGTATGTCAGTTATAATTCTTTGGAGTCGGTGGAAGGAGCTTTGAAGAAGTCCAACTTAGTTTCCTCTTTGTCATTTGAAAAGATAACTGGCTCTAATTGTGCGCATAAAGTGAACAGATTTTGTTTGTTTTTACTTAATTTTGTTTTGTTTTGTTTTTACTTAATTTTAATTTTTTGTTTCTTCTCCACCAAGTTAAGAAAGGAGATGGATAAAGAAATGAGAAATTTTTAAGTAATTCCAGTGAAGTTTATTTGGATGATGATGAACTTTCTGGATCAAGAAACCTTTGAGAATGACTTAAAGCCCCATGTTAAAGTTTAGGGTTCTTTCAGGTGTAATATCTCTTGGTATGTGTTATGGGTTAACTGGGAAAATCTTAACCTAAAATCTGATATATGTCTGAATAAAATTGAGATGAGATTTAAAGAATGTTCTATTGTGTTAAAAAATATGTATTAAAAATGCTTTTGTACCATAAGTAAGTATAGCCAGAAAAACCTCTCCTCCATATTTGTTTCGTTTTAGAAAGAAGAAGTGAATGAATCTGGTGACAGTATTGACAGGAATAATCTGAAACGGTCACAAAGCCATCTTCCTTACTTTACTCCTAAGCCACCTCCGGATAATGCAGTTATCAAAGCTGGTTATTGTGTTAAACAAGGGGCAGTGGTAAGTAATTTCAATTAAGTAGCCTGCTCCAGGTAAAGATGGTAATGCAAAATGAACACCCTTTATACTGGTAGTTCTTATCACTTACACTGTCATCCAAGTTACTTTTTTAAAGTTGAACAGAATTTTGTCTCATTTGTCTTTCTGATTTAAGACACAAGGACCCAAATAGTACTGCAGAGCGGAAGTAGGAAGGTCTGTAGGTGTTGTGGTCTTTGGGTGTTGGGTGGACACGAGGGAGGAGAGTGTTTTCTTTGGGTCAGTGCTGGGCCTCAAGGGGCTGGGTGAAAGGAAGCTGCTCAGCTTTTAGTTTAGACACTAAAGCGAGAGCCGAAGCAGATTTTTCTTCCAAAAATCTTCCCAGTTCTAAGTGGAACTTTTTAAGTGAAATTTTAATATTCTTTGGGGGACTTTTATTGTCCTGATTCTCTTTTACTTTTAAATCTGATAATATGAAGTACTTAATGGCAGAGTTTAAGTAGCACATCACACTTTTGGGGGGGCTCAAAAAGATCCCGACAGTATTCATTATACTCTTTCAAGAGATAATTATTGAGGTTGTTTTGGTCAATGGTCAATAAATATGAAGAAGTACAGGTGAAATAAGTTTAGAGTTTCAGTTTTAAGTATGTCTTACTTTCATGGTAATGAAGAGCCTGGATCCGGGTCACATCCTTCCAACACATTAGGCACTTAGTTGGGACACTGAAGGTAATGTTTGACTTGATGTCAGGAAGACCCGAGTTCAGAATCCTACCTCCAGCGCTTCTGGCAGGGAGGCCCTTGGCAAGTCTTGTAACCTGTCAGCTTCAGTTTTCTTATTTATAAAATGGAGCTAATAGTAGCACCCACCTTGCCAAATTGTGGTAAGAGTAAACCAGATAACATAAAGGGCTTTGTGATTTGTAAATACTACCCTTTATTAGTCAGTCACCAAACATTTATCAGGTGTTTCCTGTGTGTCAGGCACTGTGCTAAGTGTCAGGGATACAAAAAAGGCAGAAGATGGCCCCTGCTCTCAAGCAGCTCGCATTTGAATGGAGGAGACAGTTCAAACAAGACACCAGAGGGAAGGCATGGCATCAGGAAGCTTCCTATAGACGTTGCGGTTTTAGCTGGGGCTTGTAGCTGGGGGTGGGGGTAGGGGGATTCTAGGCATGAGGGAACAGCCAGTGAAAATGCCCAGAGTCCTGAGATGAATTGTTTTGTATGAGGAACAGGAAGGAGGCCTGTGTCCCTGGATTGGAGAGTACCTGGGGGGAGATAAGGTATAAAAAGATTTAAAGACAGGGGGTGGGAGAAGTAGGTTTTGAAGGGCTTTGAAGGCCAAACAGAAGATTTCATATTTGCTCTTGGCAGCAATAGGGAGCCCCTGGAATTTATTGAACAGAGAGGATGACATAATTAGACCTGACCTTAGAAAGATACTTTGACAGCTGAGTGGAAGATGGACTGGAATGGGGAGAGACTTGAGGCAGGTAGACCAACCAAAAGGCTATTGCATTATTCCAGGTGTGCAGCAATGAGGGCTTGTTCCAAAATGGTGGCAATGTCAGAGACAATGGAGGTGTATATGAGAGATCTTCCTGTGCTAAAGTCAATGTAACATGGCAACAGATTGGATACGAGAGGTGAGAGAGAATGAGGAGTCAAGGATGCCCCCCTCCCCCTCCCGCCAGGTTATGAGCCTGAGTGACTGGACAGTTATTACCTAAGTGGTAATAACCAAGTTAGGAATTGGGGAAGAAGGGGGGGAGGGGCACAAGAGTACAGTTTTGGACATGTGGTTTAATATATCCATGTGACATCCAGTTCAAGATCCTCAGTAAACAGTTGGGGATGGGAGCCCAAAGGTCAGCACAGTTTACAGTTGGATTTGTAGATTTGAGAATTGTCTCCTTAGAGACAACAACTGAATCCATGGGAGCTGATGAGATCACCGAGTGAAATAGTGAAGAGGAAGAAAAGCGCCTGAGACAGAACCTGGGAAATACCATCAGTTAGCAGAGATGATGTGGGTGGAGATCTAGCTGAGGAGACTGAGAAGGAGCAGTCTAATAGGTAAGAGAAGAACCAGTATAGTATAATGTCACAAAAACCTAGATAGAAGAGAGTGTCAAAGAGAAAAGGGTTATTTACAGTGTCCCAGGCTGCAGAGAGGACAAGAAGGATGAGAACTGGGAAAAGGCCATTGGATTGGAAAATTAAGAGATCACTGCAACTTTAAGAAAATAGCTATGGTTGAATGATGAGGGTAGAAGCTGGACTCTGGAGAGTTAAGAGAGTAAGCAGAAAGGAAGTAGAGGTACTAATTGTAGATGACCTTCTCAGGGAGTTTAGCTACAAAAGGGAGGAGAGATGTGAGCCAGCAGTTGAGATGGATGTAGCGAGTGAGAACTTTTTTGAGAATGGGAGAGAGGTGCATGTTTGTAAGCAGTGGGGAAATAGCCAGTAGACAGGAAGTTGATGGTAAGTGATTGGAGGTGATAGAGGGAGCCAACTTTTGGAAAAGATAGTCTGGAATGGGGTCACTTGTGCATATAGAGGGATTAGCCTTGGCAAGGAGAAGAGTCACCTGTTTGAGAGTCAAGAGTAAAGGAGTACGTATTGATAGAAAGTATCTGTGATTTGCTGTGAAGAGGGGAGAAGAGGCAACTATTGGGGAATGGCCTTTTTTTTTTTCCAGTGATATGTGAGACAAAGTTGTCAACTGAGAGGGCAGGGGGAAAGAGGGACGTGAGGTTTGAAGAGGGATGAAAGCCACTGTGTGAGGTAATAAATCAAATAGGATTACTTTACTACAGTGAAGATCCACTTGAGATTATGTAGTAAAAATTTTTGATGGATCTAGTCAGCATGGTTCGTGATTTTCACCAGCAGCATGTGAGTTAGGAATGAAGACCACAGATGGTGGGAGTAATCCAGGACTGAGACTTGGGCGTGCAGAATAGATGGCAAGATATGGAGACAACGTACTCAAGGGAAGAGGGCAGTGAAGAGTTGAACTGACTCAACGAATGGGGAAGGGAGGGGAGTATAGACTAGTGGAGGAGTGATGGCCGGGGAAAGAACTGAGAGGGGTCGAGGGATTGGAGGTCCCGGTGAAGAGGAAGAATGGGACTTGGGGTTACGTGGTAGAGGGAGAAGTAGAATGATCACAGACCGGTCAGGTAAGGGAATATTAGAGTTTACGAATGTAGACATACTGTATTTGTAGGTGATGATCAGAGAGTATGACCATGCCTGTAGCTGAGGTGGTCTATACAGCTAGATCATGGCAAGACGTCTTAAGTTGAGAATCTGTGAGGCTTGATGTTTGAGGGAGTTATCAGTGCATATTTTGTTGAAGTCCCCTAGATGAGGACAGGAGTTGGGGGGTGAGAGAAACTGAACCATTCCCTCATTGAATAGAGAGGGGGAGTTCCGAGTGGTAGATGTGGATTGAGGAAACCTCAATGGAGGAGAAGTTACTGAGAGATGATGGTAGAGGGAGAACTTGGGCATAGCACCGGGGAGCAAGGAGTATTCCAAGAGGAGAAATGAATAGAAGTGTGATCAGTGCTTCAATGGGAGGCTATCAGAAGAGTCTGGTCTCAGGGAGAGCTGGAGAATGAAAGGTGTGGGGAAGGAAAAGATAAATGATGAAAGCAAATTTGTTGTCTTTGTAACAGGTGTTTCAGAGGGCATATTAGAAATAATGGGTAGCCCCAGAGTGGGCACTGGAGAGAATTGGGTTGAGAAAGAAAGGAATAAAGGGCTGTACAGTAGAGAATAGAGAGCAAGGCTTGAATAATGGAATCTGAGGAGTTCAGAATCCTTGAGATAGGAAAATAATGACCAGGTAAGAGTTTTGTTAATAGTTGATGAACGAGACATCACTATGGGTTTGGCCTCAGAAGTATTTTGTAGGCACTATTTTGTAGGCACTAAGGTGAAGGGACCAGTAGGAAGAGCTAATGGCCTGATATTTCTTTCCTTTCTCTGCAGCCAGGCCAGGAATCATTATACCCAGACAGTCCATTATATGTACTACACTGTGCTAGGCATAGGGAGGTTTTCAAAGAGAAATAAGAAATGGGTCGTTGCCTTCATGTAACTTAAGTAGATGGTTTTATATTTCAGATGGAAAAACTGAAGACCCAATGGTTTAATTTCCTGTACTTGTTCCAATAGTGTATGGTGAGAGAAGGAGGTGGAGGGAATCTGCTTATTAAAATTTGGAAAACCCATCACATTTCCAGTTGAGTTAATTCTCTAAACCATTTGTATCACAGGAACTGAAAGCCAGCATTCTTTTACTTTTCTGAGTTTTATTAAAACTTCAGGCTAAAGTAACATGAAAGATATCATTTGTATCTAAGTGGGAATAGAAATTTTTCAGCCTTTGGTATTTCTGACTTTTGTGTTCATATCAGAATAAGTAAATCAACATTTGACATTTTTAGAAACAGAAGTCTTACTGTTTGTTTTCATCTCCGGTAGATGAAGAACTGGAAGCGAAGATACTTTCAATTGGATGAAAATACAATAGGCTACTTCAAATCTGAGCTGGTATGTTTCACCATCACAAATTTTTATGTAAAAAGTAAATATTTAGAACAGACGGTCCTGACCTGAGGCCTTGGCCCCATGGAGGGGTCTGTAGATAGATTTCCAAGGATTTTTTAAAATTGCAATAACTTTCCTGTATTTAAAAATATTATTTTGAGAAATGGTACATAGGTGTCATCAGACTACAGAGAAGTCTGTGACACAAAAATGTTTTGTTTTTTTAAAACTTATTTAGACAGAGAGAGGCAGTTTGGCATGATGGAAGAGAGTCAGCCTTGAAGCCAAGAAGAGCTGGGCTCAAATGCTGCTTTTAACACATCCTAGCTGTGTGAGCTTCAGCAAGCTCTGACCTCTCAGTGCTCCAGACTGTAGGCATCAAATTTGCTTAGACCCCCCAAACTTGACCAGATTAAAATGTAATTGGGGAATGCTTAACAAAATAAAAATACAGTACAACATAGATACTGTTAACATGTGGGGGTCTGTATGGGTTGGCAGCAATCTTTTGTATTTGAGTTTGACATCATTGCGCTAGATAAGTTGCAAAGAGGGTGCCAGCTTGCCTTGGGAGAGGGAATTTCTTCTCCCAGGCTTTGCCTATACTGTGAATTTATAGTCAGTCCATATCCCTATCCCTGTATTGTAATGGCCATACTTCTTATTCCTCGTGCTTCCTTGGCCTTCTGAATAATGTATAACACTTTTGAGTGCTTTTATCTGTATGTATTTTGCTAATATTATTTATATTATGTATCTGGTAAAGGAATCATAAAAGCAAAAAGGGCAAGACAGCATGGTATAGTGGGTAGAGCCAGGAGGAGCCGGCTTCAGGTCCTTCCTTTCATACTTTGTATCTGCCTGACCTTGACCAAGTCATAGCGTCCCAGTGCCTCTCACTTTGCTCTCTAACATTGTAAGTTACACGTGTTTGCAAATTTCCTTTGATGAGGGGGAGTTTTACAATGGAGTTCCCTATACCAATAAAATAATAGAACCAAACCAAAACAAAATTGAAGAGCCACACTTGAAAGATAAACCTATACAATAAGTTCACAGAAGGAAGAAAAAATTGTTGTCATTGGAGCCAACATCAGGCACAAGAATTATGTTGTCTTATCTTTACCCTCTTCCTTTTTTTTTCCCCAGTCCATAAATCTATATGGGGCAAAAAATAGATGAAATGTATGTTAGAGTGTTGTAGCTTTCCCTCCTTGTGTTAAGTTCTTTATGAGATGTTGATATTGTTTGATTTCAGGCATGTAAACCAAAACTAAAAACTGTCTTTTGACACACTTGACTAATCTTATTTTAAAAACATAGTGTGAGATTTACTGACTTATTTAATAGCTGGTTTATGCTTTTTATGTTTAGAAAATATCTTAATAGCTCGGTTTAAACATAAGTGGGTTTATACCTTGTCAAAGCAACTGATTTTTAGAAGTAGTGTGCCATGTGTGGCTTGCAACAAAAAAAAGTTTAAGTTTAAAATTTAACGCAGTAAACAAGTGGGGTGGTCAGTATTCCTTGACAAAGTAATACTGCTGTCATGTTTATATAAGACTTACAGGTTTACAAAGTACTTCATGCTCATAGTCCTATGAAATGCACCATACGCAGTTCCGTTTGCATGATGTGGTACAGTAGAACCAGAAGATGTGAGGTTGAGCCCTGCTCCTGGTGTTTCCTACCTTGGTGACAGTGGGCACATCGTTTAACCAAGCTTCACTTTCCACAAATGTATAATGGGGATAGGGTTCACATTACTTCACCTCCCAGGATTGCTGGGAGAAAAGTGCTTAGAAACATAGACTACAATGCATTGATTGTCTGATCGCACTGGTATGGATACTCTCTTCAGTGCTGTGAATTGCTGCTTATCTGTGACTGCTTTTGCTCCTCTTCTATGTTCTCCTATAAGTTTGCCACTAGAGGTCCATTCAACATTGTAGTTGTAGGGACCTTTCTCACTTTCTCTTGATATCATGAGGCCTCCAGTAGAGCATGTGGACTGTCCATTGGCTATTACCCCACTCTCACATGACCAGCTCAGGTCTTTGAAACCTCTTTTTGACTCTAACTCTAGTTGGTAGTACATATTTGTAATGTGTTATAAGCCTCTTTAATGGGAGTTACTATTTTAAGCTTGCGATACTGAAAATTTTTTTAAAACCTTAAATTTTTATAATAATTTCTTAAAATTTAAAAGCATTTATTTTCTCTTCTTTCCTACGCCTTCCCCCCCATTAAGCTATATATATATATATATATATATATATATATATATATATATATGTATACACACACACACGCGCACACACACACACACATAAAAGAAAACTCTTGTAATGAACATGCATGGTAAAGCAAAACAAATTCCTTTATTGACTGTCTTAAAGCAATTTGGATCTTCACTTTTCTGTCACAAGGTGGATAAGATGCCACATCTTGAGTCCTCTGGAATTGTGGCTTATAATTGCATTGTTCTACTCTCAAGTCTTTCAGAGTTATAGGAAAAAAAAACCCTGATTACTTAATTTAACAGATTAAAAGTAAGCCAGACTTTCACTGAAACATGTGAGGAATAATGTGCCAGTTTTCCCTTCATAACATGAAGTTTTATATTAGATTTGTAGTGATCATATTTTGGATGGCTCATAAGATTATCAAAGTTTTAATATAGATTCCCAAGGAAAATAACTAACCCTGAACATGATCTTAAAAGACAAGTTATGTGTTGGTTTACGTGTTTTTTGGCAGGAAAAGGAACCTCTCCGGATAATACCACTTAAGGAGGTTCATAAAGTCCAAGAATGTAAACAGAGGTGAGCAATACTAATTTAAACCCTGTTAAAATGCTCTGTCATAGTTGAGTAGGGAATGTATGTGTCTTTCGATTGTGATAGCCAGTTGCTAACTTATTTTTTTTGTCAGTTACATCATTTAGTTGTTTATAATTGAGACATTTACTTTATACCTATTTTAAAAATCACATTTAAAGAGTTAGATTTTTTCCCATGATCTTCATGACACAACAAAGTACTAGAAATCTATTTTCAACTTATTTAAACTCTTAGAAAAAAATTTTTAATAAGAATAGAATTAGCCAACTTGATTTGAAAATTAGATATTTTAGGTTATGTTTAGTACTGATGGGCACTGCAAATATGGCTTGCTTGAATAATTTGTCATCTCTGCTGATGTTTCTCCAAGAATAAAATAGAAAACAGCTTTGAAACTGAAACTGACATATGGAGGAGGGGGAGGAAGGTATGCTTAATCAGCAGGTTGAGCCATACACAGATAATCAAGAATTTATATAACAACTTGAAAACTGAGGTCCTTAAATATAAGCATTTTTATTTGTATCATAAATGTATTCTGAAAAATGTGCTGTAACTTTTTGTTCTTCAGATGAGATATTGGTAAAGCACTTGGCACAGTAGGCCCATTATAAAAACTTATTCCCTACCCCTTTTCCCCAAGAAAAAAACTGAAATAAAGTTGAAGTAGTAGTTGCTAATTTCAGTTTATTTATACTCATCTAAGACTTTGATTATTGACATTGTTTATTCTTAAGGAAGTTTTCTTTTTAAAAGTCTTGGTTTCTATTTACTTATTGAAACTTGAAGAAAGATGAGCAGCATGAAGAATCGACTGTAAATACATTTGGATATTTTGTTTTCCCAGTGACATAATGATGAGAGACAATCTCTTTGAAATCGTAACAACATCTAGAACCTTCTTTGTGCAGGTGAGACAATTGTTTTGAGATTCTGCAAGAAAATACAAGGTAGTGTTAATTTGGTAATACGTATATTAGAATCTGTCATTTGTGGGGTAAAAAAATTGTATTCTACAAATACAAGAAAAAGATTTTATATGGAAGGTTGTTTTTGAGCTGAATTCTTAAGAAGGAGAAAATAATCTTTGCATTATTAATAAAAAAGTTATATTAGAATGGGAAAGATGATGTTAGAATTTGAATTTTGTGATTCCTTTGCTACTTAATGATAACTATTGATTCGTAAGTCCTGGAAACTATTTTTTTAAAGTTGGAATGCTTGGTATTATTTTGTTCACTTTTTAATGGGCCTCTAATTTTCCATTTTCTCTTTTTTGTAATTTTATGATAAATTATGATTGACATTAGAGTTAATTACCTTAACATTGTAGAGTTTTTAATTGATTATAGTTTCTTGGTTTGTTTAGTTATCTTACATTGCAAAAATACCATCATTAAAATAATTGTAGTTTATGTGCTAATATCCATTTCAAATGATTTAGATATAAAAGAACTTGATATGACTTTTCATATTAATGCAGAGGTAAGTATAGAGGCACAATGGTGAAAAATATGATGAAAAAAATGTGGTTCAGGGGTAAGAAGCAAGAAAAGCTCAAAGGCTTATATATTATACAAGAGGCTTGCAATTATTTCTTTAAAAAAATTTTAAAAAGAAGTAAGAATTGGAGGTATGGGACATGGCAAGAATCAAATAATGTAAAAATTAAATTGATCATGTTAGTAGAGAGAAAATAAATCTTTACTCATGTTGGAATCATTCCTGAATCAGCCATCTCTGTATAAACTACTGACTTATTAGACCCGGTATCAAAATTAGTATAGAATGAGGAGGGAGAATAAAAATTGGAAAGAAAGGGCATAAAATCAAAGTAACTCCAATCTGAACTTTTTAAACTGCCTTTTGACCCCCTGAAATGGAAAGTGGATGGAAGAACAAACCTTGACACAGATTTTTACATTTCCTAGAAAAGTTGAGCTAATGTAAATCAATTGCCATAATGAGGAGCTAGAGAACAGTCTAGGACCTGACTCAACCAGCATGCTCTTGATGTCTTTTCCAAGTAGAGAAATAGGATAAAAGAGGGGAAGATAGGGGAAGGAAAGGGAATAAACATTTATACAGTACAATTAGGTGCCAGACCCTGTGACACTAACAGAAAGGAAGGGAGAAAATAGCATCAATTAAACATTTTTTAAAAATAAATAGAAGAGATCAATAGAAAATTCAGAATGGGGCATAAAGCAGTGTTGGAGCTAGCATGTTAAAGTTGAATTTAACAAAATGAAACACTCCCTCCCCAAAATGTAATGGGAAAAAAGATAAACGATACATAACAGAATTTTACAATTTCATATGTAGAGTCCCTTTTTTTATACTAAAATGGTCACTTTTGAAGTTCACAATAAAAAAGGAATGTTTTGTTTTTTTAGTTACAGATGATTTTTATAAATAATATGAGAGTGCTAAGGGAAAGAATTAGAAAAGAAATAAGAGTTGTGGAAGAAAGACTTGAAAAGAAAATTACTAGCTTGGCACAAGACATCCAAAACTTTATTCAAGCAGTAGACTTCTTGAAAGTTAGAATGGACTAACATTCTAACTCTTAGAGACAACAGGAAATATTAAAACAATTAAAACTATGAAACAAAATAGAAGAAAATGTAAAATATCTCATAACAAAGTAGCTGACCTAGAAAACAGATTAAGGAATAAAAATTGGACTACATCAGAATCAGGGTCCAACTATAAGGAGAATCACTGAACTACCTGAAAGCCATGATGGGAAAAAAAAAAAAAGTCTAAACAGGATATTTAAAAAAAAAAATCATTATTAAAAATATTTCCCAGATTACATAGAATTAGAGTTCAAATTGAATATAGAAAGAGTACACCAGTCATTTTCTGAAAGAACTTCTAAAATGAAGAGTTTCAGGAACATTTAGCTAGGTGCCACCATGAAGATCACATGAAATTAGCAGATACCATTTTTAAAATAGTGGGAAGCTTGGAATTTTACATTCATAGTGGTAAAAGATAAAACGTCTACAACCAACATATTTTATCCAGCAAATTCAGTATTATCCTGTAGGAGGAAAAAAAAAAAGATTTTTAACGAAATAAAGGACTTCTAAGCATCCCTAATGAAAAAAGCAAGCCTGAATGGAAACTTTGAAATTCAAACATGGTAGTGAACTAAGCAAAATTGAACTGTTGACATTCTGATGTGGGGAGGAGATGCTGCATGTATCCCCTTAGAGCCCTTCTATCAGCAAGGCTTATAGAAGTCTAATTAGAAGAGCGTTGGGAGTATTTTGTTATGTTTTAATAAGCTTAAACGATTATATTTGAGGGGGTGGATGGAAGGGGGAAGTTAATCGTACATAATTTCAGTGTGCAAGTAGAAGTCTGTACAAACCAGGAGAAAGGAGTAAGAGGAGCAGGTGACACTTGAATTCACTATCATATGAAATGGTTAGATGAGCAGAGAATATACCCAGAATTGCATGAAGAAAGCTATTTATTTCAACAGGGAAATAAGGGGAGGTGAGGTATAGGTTAAGGAAGACTAGTCGTAAGTGAAGCAAATACTAAATACAGAGAGATAGGTCTCAACAAAGAACTTAAAAGGAAGGAAAGATAAGAACCTGTGATTGGGCTCAGGTTGAGTAAGAAAAAGAGAAATGATGGAAAGATAAAAGTGAGGGAGGGAAAGCAGGGGAGCAGAAATAGATTGCTTCTGGCATATTTCTTGTTCATCACCTTCATTATAAAGAGTAGGTAGAAAAAGGAAAAGTTAAGTGTGAGAATAGGATGAAGAGAAGCATAGCATTAATGATCATAAGGATGATATGAATGGGATGGACCCTTCCATAAAATTGGTTTAGAAAGTAGAATCCAATTTGTGTTGTATAAAGAAAAAAAGACTTGAAACAAAAACACAGAGGTAAAACACAGGGCCAGACCAAAATCTGTTATGCTTCAGTTGAACTAAAATAGTTAAGGTTAGCAATCATGATCTCAAACAAGTCGACAGCAAAAAGTAGAATTAAATAAAAGTGATAAACACAGAAACTACATTTTGCTGAAAAGTATCATAGATGATGAATTAATATTAATACTAAAATTTTTGCATTTAAGTATGTAGATAACAGCTCCTAAATACTAAAAAGTTAACTGAATTACAGGGAGAAATAGACAGTAAAATTATGATAATGAGGAATCTCACTTTACAAACCCTTTCAGACTTGGATAAATCTAACCAAAAAATAAGAAAGAAGTCAAGGACCTGAGTAGAATTTTGGAAAAATTAACATCTATTGCTTCTCTGGTGGTTACTAAATGGGCCTAGAAAGAAATATAACTACTGCTTAGCTGTTTATTGCACCTTTACAAAATCGAGCTGGTATCAAAACATAAAAAGCAATGCAGAAAAGTTTAAATATCAAACATCTTTTTTGTGCTGCATAATGCAATAAGAATTAAATTTTATAAAGGGAAACTGAAGAAATAATTAAAACTTCATTAGAGACCATTTTAATCCTTTAAAATGGATGCATCTAAAAATAAATCATGGAAATAATCAGTAATTTCATTTAATGAAAATGACAACAATGAAAGAACATGACAAATTTTTTGATGCAATCAAAGTATTCTTTAGGGGAAAATTAATATTTCTAAACATTTTCATTATTGGGAACAAATCAGTGATTTGGGCATGCAATTAAAAAGATAAGAAAAGCAACAAATCAGAAACTCCAATTAAACACCAAAGTATAAGTCCAGAAAATAGAAAATAAAATTGAAAAAAAAAAAAACCAAAACAAAACCCCAAATCATTGAATTAATAAAACTAGGAGATAGTTAAAAAAAAACAAAACATAACAGCAATAGAAAAGAGAATGCATTAGCTATAATTTGATTGAAAAAAACCAAAATTACCAGAATCAAAAAAATATAAAAGATAAATTTACAACAAATGAAAAAAATAATTATTAGAATCATATGCCAATAAAATTGACAATATAAATGAAATAGATAAGTATTTACAAAAATATAAAACGCCCAGATTAACAGAACATGAGGACTTGACCCAATCTCAGAAAAAAGAAATGAAACAAACCATAAATGAGCACCCAAAGGGGGAAAAAAGCCCCAAAACAAACATGAGACCAATTGGATTTACAAGTATGTTTCACTAGATATTTAATGAACAGTCAGTTTCAACATTGCGTAAGCTTTTGGGGAAAGTTAGAGAGTAGGAGTATGCTAACCATGGGAGTGATTCTGCTCTGATAGGGAGAGATCTGCTGGAGAGGTCGATAGTATTACGTTCTGTGAGGCTTCCAAAAGCACATCTCAGGAGGGATAAGCAGGAAGAGATAAGTATGTCCTGGCGAGTTTGGAAGCCTGATCAAAGGACTAGGCGTAACATTTCCCTAGCCAGTCTCTTCAGCAGGCACCAGCAGGATTCAAGCTTAGCTTCTGACCTGGAGAGCCTCTGGAAGTGGCCTAGAAGCAGAAGGTAGAATATCTGACCCTACCCCTCGGTGGCCATAGGCAGGTCCTGTTCTGGTGTTGAGGGGGTAAAAAGGTCTCCAGAAGCAGCCAGAAGTCATTACAAAAGAAAAATTATGTAGGTGAAGTAATGTAAGATTGTCATTGGATGAATAGATGCAAAGTGAAATGAGCAGACCCAGTAGAACAGTGTACACAGTAATAGCAGTAGTATACAATGAGGAATTGTGAATTACTTAGCTGTTCTTAGCAATACAGTGATCCAGGATAATCCCAAAGGACTCATGATGAAACATGCTGTCAGCCTCCAGAAAAAGAACTGATACAGACTGAAGAAACAATACAGACTGATGCATTCTTTCCTCCTCCCTCCCTTCCTTCCTCCCTCTCTGCCTTCCTTCATTCCTTCCTTCTTCCCTTCTTTCCTCCCTTCCTTCCTCCCTTCCTTTCTTCTTCCCTTCCTTCCTTCCTTTCTTCCTTCTTCCTTATTTCATTTTGTTTGAATCTTCTCTTGTACAAAGTGACTAATATAGAAATGTTTTACATGATTACACAGTATATAACCTATATCAGATTGCTTGCTGTCTTAGAGAGTCAAAAGGAAAGAGAAGGAGACAGGAATAGAATTTGGAACTCAAAAACTTTTTTAAAAATGTAAAAAAATTGTTTTATCATTTAACTGGGGGAAAAATAAAATTTTTTTTAAAAAAAATATTGCCATTGGAGTATTTATGGCCTAAAATATATGTACCAGTCCTATATAGAGTGAGTAAAGAAAAACTGAAAGTTTCATTGGTTTCTACACAATATACAGATAATGTGAGGAAGGCCCAATCCAGCACATGGATGAATTTCCTGTATAAGATTTCCTGGAGAATATGGATAAAAGTAACACAAAATGGGCAGGCATGGATAGGTTAAAATCCATAGTAGTGGAGTACTCAGTATTGTGCATTAAAGAAATTTATTAATTGATAACAAAGTTATCTGAAAATGTGATTATGCACCTAACATGCCCTTATGTCTGTGGTGACTCACTTCTCAGGATCTGAACTTAGAATAGTCATTCCTGTGCCTGGGGAAAATTAGGTAAGGGAGCCTTGGGATGGAAAGCCAGAAGGAAATGTAGAGATTTCGTAGTTCATACGATCTCCTTATTTTAAAAATGGGGACATTGAGGCACAAAGAAGGGGATGGCTTATCTAGGATTATCCAGGTTCAGGAGCAGGACCAGATTTGTTCCTGGGCCCAAACTTCAGGGCTGTTGCTCTGGTTTCTTTTCATCATTGTACTTGATGAGGATACAATGTAAATTAGCTCATATTTTATTAAGATAGAAGCTTCTCTTGAGAAAAACATGATATTTCCTTTTCTCCTCCTTTAGGCTGACAGTCCAGAGGAGATGCATAATTGGATTAAAGCAATTTCTGGTGCCATAGTAGCACAACGGGGACCTGGAAGATCAGCAACTTCTGTATGTTTCTGAGCTTTTATTACTTTCCAAGGTTTATTTCCATTTTATGAAGTTGTATATCCTTTCCTTCCTCTTAATCCTTTTTGTCTTCCTCTTGTAGTAAAGTATATTGCATGATAACTGTCATACCAACTAGACTTGCAAAAATAATGCATTTCTAATTTAATGCTTCCTGTTACTGTTATGTATTTGTACTTTTTTGTGTGCATTGTATTGTCCTAAATGCACAATCAGGAAAACATGTTTTCCCAAGTCTATTGATCTTAGGAAATCTTAGGATAAAATTTTTATTAGCTATAAATTTAGTACAAGCAACTAATTCCTAGCATAAAATCCTTTTTCAGATTTTGGAAAATTTATAACTCATTTGATCAATTGTGTGAATTAAGACATTTTTACTAGTAGGGAGCTTTTACTATCTTGAGGACCAGTTTACATGTGCCCTGAGATCTTTATCTTCCATGATAGAGATCCTGAATCTTAATCCAAATACTGGCAGATTTGTGAGTCTTCCAGTGTAATTGTGTGAATTAAAAAGTTAATTCAACAAAAATGTTTTTGGGATCTGTTGTGATTTTTTTGAGCTGCACGTCTAGCCCTAATATGTCCTTAAGTTCATGAAGAGAATTGAAAATTGTTTATTCAGTAGAGTCTTCGTGGATAGAACGTTTCAGTCAGTTTGCATTTTGATCAGTATCCAGTCAATATCTAGATCCATAAGACAAGGGGAGGAGTATCTCAGTTCCTGTGTATGGAAGTGGAATTTCTTCTTCATAGAGATAATTTGAAATCATTTTTGTGCTATGTAACGTATGGCTATATTTACTTGGCAGTATCATAGAACATAAAGTTCTTTGCCTAATGCAAATAGGTTTGCCTAGGAGGTAGCCTTTACAGTGATTAGAAAATAATATTTTTTTTAATCTTATTTTCAAGTAGACTTAATAAGGCAAAGAGACAAATTCAGTCTAGAGCCTCAAATACTGCTTAAGTACTAAAAGATACATTATGGGTTTTCCCCCCTCATCAGAAACACTAAAAAAAAACCCGAAACCCCAAAAGCCCAGCCCAGATTTTCTATTCATAGTAAATTTTCAAGTATTTATTTAACCTGGGTAAGCGAAGAATAAGATTTGGTCAGTGATTAGGAAGTCTAAACTCTATTGTGAAAGAGTTTCTCAACTGTTTTTGAAATGCTATACCCCAGTCTAGGGAACTTTTATAGTGTCATGTCCTTTATATGTAGATTTATCATGCATTGATCAGAGCTCAAATGTTGATTAAGTATGATTTTTTTTTTATTTTCCTGATAGTGATACTTTTCTTAAAAATAGTTCAGTACTTAGAAACCAGTTTTTGCTTGTTCTTCAACATTCAAGTCATCAGATATATAGCTTTTTTAAAATATAGAAGTGAAATCTTATGTATGTAGTGATTTTTTTAACTACCTAATGTTCCCTGTGAACTTTTCAGCATTGAAGTATGAGTCTTTCTGCAAAAGCAATGGGTGTTGGGGCAAGGAAAAATTGGAGAAGGGTGTTTGTGCTTTGTGGTGGGGGCAGATTGGGCATTCTAGCTCTTCCTATCTCTCAGCAACACTTTTTCTCTTTTCCTCCCTCTCCTAAGTATAGGTTAACTCTAATCTTAGCTTTGCACTGTGTTCCAGATGCGGCAGGCCAGAAGGCTGTCGAATCCTTGTATACCGAGGTATACATCAAGAACTGGTGAATGCAGCACGTATGTGGGCTCTCATATAAACTTGCCTTCTTAACAGAGGGCTAGGACTTACACACTACTCACCACTTATCATAGAAAGTTGAGTTAAACTAAACTACCTCTTGCAGTTATCATAACTGCTTTTGTCAACACTAACCGGTCATCAGGTTTCATATATGTGGGAAAAAATTTAGACAAGTGATGGAAGAAATCCATGCATTAGTTAGGATATACAAAATGTACATCTTGATAGATAATATAAACTGTGATAGAGTTTAAAAAGCAATTAATGTAAAAATTAGTTTGATGAATTCCAATGAGAGTTCCAATTTTTACTTTGCTCTTTGTATCTCCTTCACTTCTGACCTAATAACCAGATATGTGCAAATTCAAGCATGCACAAACACTTGATAAACCTAATATTATAATCATCTGCATGACATTTTAAAAGATTAAACAGAGCCATCATATGGAAACTAATATTTGAGTAATTTTTATTATCCCTTTGTTTTCAAAACCATGAATGTTGTAGTTTTAGCCAGTTGAATGGCAACTTTAAGCATATCCACTGATGAACTTCAGTAAGAAATGTATGAAATTTGTTTGAATAAACATTTCATGTATATGCTTCTCTGTCACTTTAAAAATATGTGTCTAGATAAAATATAATTAATAATTCTAGGAGTAAGTGAAATAAAAACTCAACAGTGAATCAGGTTGCCAAGTAATCACCTTTTTTAAAAAAACAACAACCGGTAAACAACAGCTGGTGATTCCTGCTTGATGAAGCCATGGAATTTTATTTCTCTAAGTCTGTGTTTTTCTGTTGAACTACAAAGAATATTTTTCCCTATAACATTTTGTGGAAGATACTTCCCATCATCAAATTAGGATATAGTGTTTTTATTTAGATGAGATCATTCTGTTAGGCTCCCATTAAAATACATTTTTCAGTTGTCAATGGAACACTTAACTAATTAGAACAGCTTAAATTGGCAAAGTTCTTAAAGTTTCTTGAGCTGACAAGACCAGCTTTAGTGAGATATATACATACATATGTAGCTGATTTCTTAGCTAAAATGGTTGTTGGCTCTTACTGCTATATACTCACCCCTAAAAATGCCTTGCTTTGGAAAAGCACCTGTTTATTTGTGCTGTCATGGCTCATGCTTCGCTTTATGTGTGTGTGTGTGTGTGTGTCTGTGTGTGTCTGTGTGTGTTTTGTTCTTCAGTCTCACACTGAGTTACTGCCTTGTTCCTAATGAACGTATTTGACTGGCACTGTTTTTTGCAGGAGCATTCCAACTGTTCTTCAGAATCCAACTATGCTTTCTGTTCTGCCAATGCAACAGCAGCCACCTCACATTCCACAGCCTCTCGCAACAACTCTCTGGGCTCAAGCTTTACCATGGAGAAGCGAGGATTTTACGAATCTCTTGCCAAGGCCAAGCCAGGGAACTTCAAGGTCCAGACTCTCGCTCCAAGAGAACCAGCTTCCAAAGTGACTGTACAAGCTGTGCCGAAACCTCAGTATCACAGCGGCCCTCAGGAAAGAGAGAATGACTTAGTGGACCTGGATGATGCGAGCCTTCCAGTCAGTGATGTGTAAGAATGGAAACATTTGGAGAGGAGGATCCACTTGTTAAATGCTTGACTTCCTTTTATAGGGGCTTCTATCCAAAGATGATACAAGAAGGAAAGGGAGAGGGTAAAATAGATCTGGGGAAGATTTACTGAAATATACTGCCTCTAACCTGTTTTTCTTATAAGCTGGTAATCCCAGATAATCTAGAGAATGGCCAAACTAGAACCAGTCTCTTAAAATACTAAGAGTGTGTTTCAGTACCAAGGATCTAAATTCAGTTCAGTAAATACTGATGTAAGCACCTACTAAGAAACAAAAATGTTTTTATGTTCTCTGTTGACTGATTAAATATTTGCCTAAATTACTTTTAAAACATTTGATAATTTCATATATACCAAATTAAAAACATTCATTTTTAGAGGGGAAAGGGTTATATGGGCGTTATTATATATTGGTCTTCTAAAAACAAAAAGGTTGAGGTGAAAGCCTCTTAAGTATTTCAGCATCCATACCTTTTGATTGATCAGCATTATCTATTGAAAAGTTACCAGACTAAGATATCATTTGCATCTCAAGTCTGTGGTGCTGCAAAATTTTCTTTAGAATGTTGATAATTTTGAAAGTTAGACCTTTTTTTCTTTTTTTTTTTTTTTAAATGCACTGGTTCTTAAGGTGAGTGGAAACTTTTGCACATCAGGTATTAATTGGACCATCTTTATAAGGGTTTTGGTTGGATTGGTTAAGGGAAAAAATGGCAACTCAGACTACTATATCCTGGACATTTGAACGAAATACATTTTATATTACATCAGGCCTTGCTTTGTTCAATGTTGAAAATTATGTTATTTGGTATGAATTTTTTGAGAAATTTGATTTTTCTTAACATTTTGTGAATAATTCTTGTTTCTATATTTGGATCAGTGAAAGACCTCAAGTTTATATGTAAAGACTTAATCGATGAACCTCTCTTAGTCATTCAATTGTGACCTGTAACTTTTGTCACTGATAATCTATATTAAAGTGCCTGTGTTTTCTCATTTTGTTTTGAAACATTTTGAGATCAATGTGTTCATGACCCCACCTTCCTGTTTTAAAATCTTGGGATGAGATTGTTTTTGAGTAGTATAATTTGTATTAAACTATTTAAGATAATGTCTTAAGCTAGGGATATCAGAATACTGATGTTATATCTCTTAGCTGTGCAATATGTACATTTCTAAAACTGAATTCTGGATATACATTATATTATACAGTGTCATAAATATGAACAGTACTTCTAAGGAATCTTTAAATTTCGGATATTTAATAGTAAATCTAAATTGAGCATGTACCATTTTGTGATTCAGTTTTCAAAACATTTGCTTTAACCAAACAATCTTGAATTTTATGTGCTGCTATTTTTGTGATTAAAATTTGCCATTTTGCAGTAGCTTGTTTTCTGCAGATTAGTAGGTAACGTGTCTTGTGGGTCTCTCCTCATTTTTCCAAATTGACTTCTTGTCTGAGATACTGAAATTTTCTACTAAAATAGTGGGATCTAAAGGTCACATAATCTTCATAATGCCAGAATTAAGTATAACCATTTAAAGATCAGAATGGAAAGAGGATGCCATTGTTGAGGGTTTTTTTTTATTCATAAGCTAACATTTATAAAAGTTGTACTTGTAAATTGTTTTCATTTTCTTTGTCATATTTTTTTAAATTTTATTTTTTTGGTGCAGACCTGTGATTTCATTGGTATAGAGAATTCACAGTCCCTCTACCAGTGCAGATCAACAACTGTTCTCCAGTTTATAGCCTTAGATTTAACTGCCTGGGGCCCTGAGATAAGTGACTATTTTTGGTCACCAGTCAGAATGTGTGAGAGGTGAGACTTGAACGCAGGCCTTCTAGTTCTCAGGCCAGCTTTCTGTACCATGCTACATCTCTCTCTTGGCAAATGCCTATGAAAGCTAATTACAGAATTGAACTCTCTTAAAGCAATTAAAATTGTTTAACTGATGTATCAAAATTAGTAGTTATTTTTGAAAATTTCTGAAAGCATACCTGTGAAGAACAGTTTTCATTCTAGACCTGAACTTAACTTTCTTTGGTACAACTTTTACCTTGCATGTTCATTTTAGTCTATTTCGGTATTGGCAATTTGACATATTTGGTGGAGGCAAAAGTTTAGCTCCATTTTGGGACTTTTTATAGAACTACTATGGTAGTTCATTAGCATAGGAAAATGTTCTTGTGGTTGATAATTGTCAGGGTCTCCTAATATTTATCAATACTTTTATAAATCTATGAAAATTGTTAAATTATTTTAGAATTTGTGCTGTTTCTTGTAAATATGTCACATTTTGAATTGTCAATAAATTAGTTTGGATAACTTAAAAGTTGCTGCATTTTTTTCATTATGTTGCATGCTTCTTTCAGAATTGGGAAAATATATTTACCTGTTCTTCATTCTTTCCTAGTACCTTCTCTCACTTGCCTAAGTTTAAGTTTAGTTAAGTTTTTTTTTTCCAGATTGGTTGAACATTGTAATGACTAGCTAATAAACTGGTCAGATTGAATTTCTCTTCTTTGTTGTTCATTTTGGTTTCCTTAGCTCTTCTATAGCATAACAGCCATAATGGACTTGTAAAGAAACAGAAGTTATGTTCAGTTCATTGACTTGAATTTCAAATGTAAGGAGTATTGAGACCTTTGATAAAGTATTTTGCCTGATAAATAAAGATAAGCTTCAGCTTTAAGGTAAGATTGTTGGGCCACAGCCTAATGTAAAGAAAGATAATGACTTAAAAAATAAAACCTGCCTGGTTATCTTGTTAATATGTAGAATTAGTTTTTATCATGTTTCATAGCTTCATAGTTTCATTTCATTCATATAGTTTCATTATGAATAATATGGGCTGGTTAAAATAACTGATTGGAGTGCCTAGTATAGTTAAAGTTCAAGTTAAGCATTTAATTCCTGTGAGTCATTTAGTAGAAAGAAATGGCCTATTTCAGGACCACAGATTACATCCTTATGACTGTTGGCCCATTAATTTACAAACACCCCATTGATCAAGAGGGAGATCAGATAAAATGTAATAATTAAACTGATACAAGCTAGCATCGTTGATGCTTAAGCAAAATAAAAATCTAGCATGAAAAAATGTTCATGGCACCCATTTTACAGTACAATAAACACATATAGTGAAGGAACTTTATATTCAGCAGTCAGTGTGGCATAATGGCTAACATTCTGAACTTGGAGTTAGTAATATCTGGGTTCAGAGCCTTCCTCTACAAAGGAGGGTTTCATACACTCACAACATGAAAATTGATGAAGAAATACCTCAAACTCAATAGGAAAATGGAGGAGAAGGAGCTCAAGAGGGAAGACAACACAAGTGTACAAAACACTTCCTGAACCTGAAGAAGACGTAAAGGGAAAGGCATGAAGACAGGCCAAGAACTAGAACTTAAAAGGGTGTTACCATCTTTGGGGGAATGGCTGCACAAGTTGTAGATGAATGGAAGGGACTGTTATTGTACAAATATGGAATATTATTGTGGTGAAAGAAATGGTCTAAGAGAATCCTAAGTGTATGAACTGATGCAGAATAAAGGAAGCAGAACCAGAAGAACAACTTATACATGAACAGCAGCATTATACATTAAAAAAAAAAAAAGAACCTTTTAAAGACTTAAGGACACTGATCAAACACTAACCACCCACAATTCCAAAGGACCTGTGTTGAAGCATGTCACCCACCTCCAGACAGACGATAGAGACATTTTTTGACATGGCCACTGTATGAATTCATTTTGTCTGACTGCTTATTTGTTACAAAAGCATTTTTTTCTTTAGGTTTTTAATTGAGGATAAAAGAGAGTTATCAAGAGTGGTACCAAAAAAAAGGCAACTTGAATGTTTAAAACAAAAGGACAAGGAAACAAGAATAGAACGGTTTTGAAAGTAAAGTGTGTAATTTATTACACTTCAAAAAGGTATAAAATGGACATTAATAGTCTCATACAATCCTATTTTTATGTTCTGCTGGGAGTATGGAAATAGTCTGTTGGTGTTTAGGTTCAGAATAAAAAATAATTAAAAAATTAAACCTTCTCCTGTCATTTATGCAACATATGAGCCTGGGCAAGTTGTTTAACATCTCTTGCCTTCAGTTTCTTCATTTATAGAATGGAGGCCAATGCCTGTAATATCTGCTCTGTGCCTCACTAAAGAGGAGTATGGGGAGGGGTGGTTGCTGTGGGTCTGGATGGGTGTAAAATGCCAAATTGATGCGTGTTGTAGTGGCTGATGACTAATTCATGAAAGCTCTCTTCACTTTACTTTTGGCTTTGTACCCATTCCTGCTTTCACTACCTTACGCCCCTTTATGCCTTTGTTTTTGGACATGACACAGATGTTGCTGAGCTACTCTTCTGCCAACGTCATTATATAATTTTTTGTAAGGCAAGTAACTTGGTGTATTAATTGTATTATTTTGCTCATGGACTGTGGCCTCCAAGGGCTTATCTGAACTTTGTGGCCCTCACCCCTCAACATGGAGTAGATGCACAATAAATACTTGTTGGATCAATTAATATATTTAAGTCTGTTGCCATATATTTTCCTCATGGCATTGTTCCAGACGATAGTTATTTCTTTATGGACTAATGCAGAGTCTTCCCAACATCCTCCCCTTTGGTGCCTCTAGAAGGCTTGGAAGACTTTATTCCAGTCATCACTTAGGAGTCTACCAACTCCAGAGGGATGCTCCCTCTGGCTTGCTTTGATCATTCTTAAAAGTCTCTTTGGAGACTCTCGTTGACTTTCGTTTGCAGTTTGGAACAGAACCAAGATATATATGGAAATTTTTTTAAAAATCATATAACAAAGGAAATATGTCCATCCTGATTGGCATATTTGGATTCAAGAATGTTCTAGACCGGTGGTTCTCAACCTGTGGGTCGCGACCCCTTTGGGGGAGGAGTGTTGAACAACCCTTTCACAGGGGTCACCTAAGACCATGGGAAAACGCATATTTCTATTGGTCTTAGGAACCGAGACACTGCTCCTCTATCCGTCTCCAGGCGGGTCCGCCCACATGCAGATACGTCCACATAAGAATATTAAAGGGTCGAGGCATTAGGAAGGTTGAGATCCCCTGTTCTAAGACTAAAATATGCCCATTGCCCTCCTTTCCTTCTGTCCCGTTTTTCTTTTGTCCCAGACGTGTTTATTTAGTATCTTTTGCACCTGTGTGATCACCTTTTCTTCAAGTCTCCTAAGCCACGCCCTTTCTGCAATGACCTCTGTCCCTTTCTTATAGCATTCAAGTAATTTTTAAAATCCTAGTTTTTTGGTTGTTTTTTTTTCTGGGAAGCCTCAGCCAGCTTACCAAGAGACATAGAATTTCCTACACGTAACATATATGTGTAATGCTTATCATTTTATCTAAAGAAGGAAGTGCCTAGATGTTCAGAACAGTCCATTTTGGTTTCCTTTGGTACCTTAGTACAACTTCTAGGCTACTACTGTTTAATGTTTTATAAATATTAACGAAGATCCCGGTCACCTTTATCACTGTCAGTTTCTTAAGTTACTTTCAGGGCCTTCCACGCATCACTGTCCTAATGATGTTCCTGTGTGTGTCCTGCAGACTAGGCCAATTTTTGGTGCAGTGGCTAGAGCACTGAGCTCATCTTCCTGAGCTCAAATCTGCTCTCAGACCCTTACTAGCTATGTGACCTTGGGAAAGTCACTTAACCCCATTTGTGTCAATTTCCTCATCTGTAAAATGAACTAGAGAAGGAAATGGCAAACCGCTCCAGTTTCTTTGCCAAGAAAACCTCAAATGTGGTCGTGAAAAGTTGGATTCAATGAAAATGACTGAACAGCAATTCAGTTCCTTCATTTTACAGATGAGGAAACAGGACGAGAGGCTAAATAACATGCCCAGGGTCACAAAATTATTAACTTCTTGGGGTAGCAGTTGGACCTAGATCTTCCACCTTAACATTTGTATGCATGTTATTCCCAAGAAAATTCAAATGCTAGTGATGGGACATTTTCTCCTAGAATTTATTTCCTCATGCGTGTTACTATTTATTTTACTCCACTTACTCTAGGGGGTCCAAGAAGTCATAATTCTCCTTATGAGTAGCTGTTTTTGGTTGTTTAAAAAAATAGGTATTTCATGAAATAATACTTGATAAGTTAAAAACAGGGAGGGAGTTCATCTTGATCCAACCATTGCTCTTCTAACTTGCTCTTAGTAAAGCCCCTGTCTAGGTCTTGGGTCCCTAATTTGTAAAATGTTGTTAGACTTAGATGAAATTCTGGGTTGCTTCCAGTGTGAACATTTTATGACTTTATTATTGTGTGACATCTTGAAAACCCAATAAATTTAATCCTTATTTGTTTTGTCACATCTTAACTAGTACAACTTTATTTGATTTTTGAACCCACTAAAAAGCACTTTAAAATCATACACTTACAAAGTAAGGCATGTTGAAAGGCAATGTGGAATCTTCAACTTTAAAAGAAAAAAGAATTCTCATTAGTTTTCCATTATCTTCTATATGGAGACCAGATACTTTCATTCTTAGTATTTTACTTTATGCGGTATATTATTCTACTTGAATAAAAGGGGAAAAATATGTGCTTGATATCAACGTACTGCATATCGCCTGAAGTGGGTGATTATTTGTGTCAAACACGTTATATCAAGCTCATCAAACAGCAGATTTGGTAAAGATGTCCTTTTTGTCTTTGAAAGAATTGGTTAATTTTCTAGGTGCCCATAACCATACAGATATGATACAAGGTATGTATAAATTATTTTTATTTCTCATACCAGCTTTTCCATATGCACATCATCTAAATATATAATGTGTATGTATCATTTGATTTAGCATAATGTAAAAAATTACATTTGTCTGAATATTAAATAAGAAAATTATTTCTTCTGATATTGCCGGGTTTAAATAGCCTTCAGAATTTTGATTATTTTATCTCATTTATAAAGTAGTTTTCTGCTCTTAAGGTGAATGGAGAGCGAATTTTTCTAATAAGCTATGACTCCATGATATTGTACTACTCCTGTGGTAATAGCACCACCTTCTGGTCATATGATGAGTCTCCAGGTTTTATAATGTCAGAAGTTCAATTTACAATAAATTATTTAAACCACCCCCCAACAAACCTATTTATTTTGCTCAATCACAGTAAAATTCAGGGACAAAAATTTTCTATTACCTAGCATGTAGCTGGGATTTTAAAAACAAATCAAATCACATTTTCTTGAAGCAGCCAGATTTATTTCCAGTCATGAATTGGATATAGGGGGGCTTGAACTCTTTAGCATTAGTGAATTAAATAGTTCGGTGAAAGAGATAGCCAGAGATAGACATGAAGTAACTACCTGGCTTGTTAGCAATGACCACTGATTAATTTTTGTTGTTGTTATATGATTTTGTGGGCTGTTGGAAATTTTGTCCAAGTCTTGTCTCCCCAGCAGTATTAGGCACTCAAGGTCCCTATGTTTGCTTTCATGAGTAATCAATTCATTTGGTAGAAAATCACAAGATAAAATTTAATTTAAAATATTAAACCAGGACATGCCTCTTGATCAGTTTGCTTAAACCACCTGCTGGCTGATCATTAGGATCCAAGAACTCAAAGGTTATAGTTCCTTTCCTATCTCATTGAAAGTCTAATCTCTTCCTGATGCCTTCATCATCAGGGGACACTCTTTGTCCCAGGCATTTGCAGAATACTTTGAAGCACAGAGTTAGAGGGCTGATAGGGTGTTGGATTTGGAGTCAGGAAGACCTGAATTCAAGTCTTGCCGATGGTACTTACTGTGTGACCTTTAGCAAATCAGCTAGCATTTCTGGACCTCAGTTTCCTCATCTGTAAAATGAAGGGATTAGATTCCATGAACTCCATGATCCCTTCTAAAGAGTCACAGCAGCTCTGCAACTGCTATTAACTCCAAAAAACCAAAAACAACCAAACCAGAGTTCACACAGGTTATCAAAACCATAGTTAACTGTAAAAACAAAGGAAAACCAAGGAGATAACAGTGGTTATAAGCAAAAAAGCTTTCTTTATTCTGTTGGAGGAGGGGAGCTAGACGGGTCAGTGCCAGGGCTCCCCCAGTAGGAGACCTGCATTAGTGTGAACAAATCCCAATACTTGTACCTATGGCTGCACAGTGATCTGTAGCCCTGATGGAATGGGGTAACAGCAACAATGAGACAAGTTTGATTCAGAGCAGGACTTCATGACCAGAACACAGGTTTTATAGATGCTTTGAACTAAGGGACCATCTGGTACAGGTGTGAAAAATTCTGGGATTTTGCTGTAACTGAGACTCTCCAGAGGGTGAGCCATAGAGGGTTGTTATGCCACGCTCAGGACACAGCTTGCTTGTTGGGTGTTAGCTCTGGAAAACATGGTAAAAGGAGAGAAGCAAAAAAGAGAGGGGTGGTCTTGGTATGGGGATCCTAACCATGGTAAGCCAGATAAGCTTGGATATCTTCAACTTAAATTTTTAGCAAACACAACACTGACCATATTATATATAAAGACACTGTACTTAACGTTAGTGTATTTTTTATTGGAAACCTTTGTAAACTTTTTAATGTACATATTATAGTTCTTTTTTCCTATATAAATGTTTTTTTTACAAGTGTTAAATTTGCATTCTTTTAACAATATTTGTCCCTAATTACATGTAAAAACAATTTAAACTTTTTTAAAAGTTTTGAGTTCCAAAATTCTTGGATCATTGAATTGCTGAGAATAGCTAAGTCATTCACAGTTCATCATGCACTATTTCTGTTACTGTACAATGTTCTCCTGGTTCTGCTCACTTCACTTTGTATCAGTTCATGTAAATCTTTACAGATTTTTCTGAGATCATACTGTTTTTGTCATTTCTTACAGCACAACAATATTCTGTTATAATAACATATAACTTATCCAGCCATTCCTCAATTGATAGGCATTCCTTCAATTTCTGATTCTTAGCCACCACAAAAAGAGCTGCTATAAATATTTTTGTACAAATAGGTTCTTCTCCACCTCTTTTTTTTTAAAAAAAAAATCTCCTTGAGATATATACCTAGCAGTGATATTACTGAATCAAAGGGTATATGCAATTTTATAGTCCTTTGGGCATAGTTTCATATTGCTCTCTGGAATAGTTGGATCAGTTCACAACTCTACCAGCAGTGCATTAGTGTCCCAGTTTTCCCAATCCCCTTAAACATTTATCATTTTCCTTTTTTGTTATATTAGCCAATCTGATAGTTGTGAGGTGGCACCTCAGAGCTTCTTTAATTTGCACTTCTAATCAATAGTGATTTAGAGCATTTTTTCATATGATTATAGATAGCTTTGATTTCTTTGTCTGAAAACTGCCTGTTCATATCCTTTGATCTTGTAGCAATAGAAGAATTACTTGTATTCTTATAAATTGACGCAGTTCTCTATGTATTTGATAAAGGAGGCTTTTCTCAGAAATTATTCCCATAAAAAATTTCCTCCTAGTTTTCTGCATTCCTTCTAGTTTTGTTTGCATTGGTTTTATTTGTGCAAAAACTTAAATTTTTTATATAATCGAAATGATCTGTTTTACATTTCATAATGCTCTATCTTGTTTGATCCTAAATTTCCCTTCTCTGTAGATCTGACAGGTAAACTATTACATGCTTTCCTAATTAACCTTGTTCTATACTCTATATCTAGTTTCTGACGTAGTTTTCCAGTTTTCCCAGCAGTTATGACTTTTTGTCTTTGGGTTTGTGGATCTTTGGTTTATCAAATACCAGATTACTATGGTCATTTACTACAATATATTGTGTATAATCTATTCCACTGGTGCACCATTCTATTTCTTGGCCAGCACCAGATTGTTTTGATAATTACTCCTTTATAATACAGTTTGAGATCTAGTACAATTAGACTACCTTCCTTCACTTTTTTTCATTGATTCCCTTGATATTCTTGATCTTTTGTTCTTCCAGATAAATTTTGTTATATTTTTTCTAGTTCCCTTAAATAATTTTTTGTATAGCACTGAATAAGTATATCAATTTAAGTAAAATTGTCATTATTATTATATTGACTTGGCCTACCCATGAGTAATTGACATTTTTCCAGTTGTTTAGAACTGACTTTGTGTGAAAAGTGTTTTGTAATTATGTTCATATAGTTTCTGGGTTTATCTTGGCAGGTAGACTCCAAATAATTTATATTGTCTAGAATTATTTTAAATGGAACTTCTCTATTTTTTGCTACTGGATTTGGTTGGTAATGTATAGAAATGCTGATGATGTAAGTCTATTTTTGTCCTGCAAATTTGCTGAAGTTATTAATGACTTCAACTAGTTTTTTAGTTGATTCTCTAGGGTTCTCTAACTATACCATCATATCATCTGCAAAGAGTGGTAGTTTTGTTTCCTCACTGCCTATTTTAATTACTTCAATTTCTTTTTGTTCTCTTACGCTATAGCCAGCATTTCTAGAAGTGATAACAGGCATCCTTGCTTTACTACTGATTGTACTGGGAAGGCTTCTTATTGTCAAATTATAAAAATAATTTTAGATAATTTTAATATAGAAAATGATAGTTTTAGATAAATATTGCTTATAATTTTAGGGTAATCTCCATTTGTTCCCATGCTCTCACGGGATTTTTAATACGAAGGAGTGTTGTATGTTGTCAAAGACTTTCTGCATCTATTGAGATAATCCTATAATTTCTATTGGCTTTGTTATTGATATTGTCAGTTATACTGATAATTTGCCTAATACTGACCTGGCCCTGGATTCCTGGTAAATCCTACCTGGTCATAGTGTGTGATTCATGTGATGTACTGTGGTAATCTCCTTGCTAGTATTTTATTTAAAATTTTTTTCATCAATATTCTTTAGAAAAATTGATCTATAGTTTTATTTTTCAGTTTTTGCTCTTCCTGATAAAAGGAATTTGGTAGGATTCCACCTAGTTTTCTAAATAGTTTATGTGGTATTGGGATTAATTTTCTTTAAATTGTTTGGTAGAATTCATTTGTGCATCCATCTGGCCCTGGGGATTTTTCTTTTCTTTTTTTGATTTCTGGAGGGGGGAAGGCAGGGCAATTAGGGTTAGGTGGCTTGCCCAATGTCACATGGCTAGTGTTAAGTGTGTGAGGCTGGATTTGAACTCATGTCCTCCTGACTCCAGGGCTAGTGTTCTATTCACTGCCCCCTCCTAGGGATTTTTCTTAGGGAGTTCATTGATGGCTTTTTCAATTTCTTTTTTTTAAGATTGCATTATTAAATTATTCTATTTCCTCTTCTGCTAATCTGAGCAATTAATTTTTTTGTCAATATTCATCCATTTCATTTAGACTGTCAGACTTGTTGGTATTTAATTGGGCAAAATAGCTTCTAATAGCTGTTTTAATTTCCTCTTCGTTGGTGGTAAATTCACCCATTTGCTGGTATTTCTAGAGACGGCCAGCCTTTGTTAGAAATCCATGTGTGATGATTATAACAACATAAAAGGAAAAAAACAATACCCAAAGTGAAACTGGATACTATGTAATTATATTGATCAAGGATGACCCCTAAGAAAGGAGAACAGAATGCTCCCTCTCCCTTCTTTGAGAACTCTGGGTATGGAAGACTGAATATACCACCAGACTTGTTTGATGTGTTGTTTAGTTTGCCTGTGTTTTTTTTTTCTTTCTGACTGCCACGTAGTCCTTCTTCACCTTCACTTCACAGCATCTTTATTTCCCTTTAAAATCTCTCAGATATTACCTCCCCTGGGAACTCTTCCCTGATTCTACCAGTTTATTACCAGATTTTGGGGGAGGAGAAGTCAAGGGGAGTGTTTCTACATGGATTTCCTTCTCTCTTTGGACTGCACCTGCCAGAAGCCTGCATACCAGCCCTGCAATATGTCCATAATCCAGCATGCACTCTAGGTGGATAAAGTATTAGTCCAAATGGAAAAGCTTGGAAAGGGGTGTTGGAGAGGCACAGGTACAGACATCTGTGGAGAGAGATGGGAAGATATTGGCAGTGGGAACAGCTGTGTGAGAGGCTTCTTCTGTTTTATGAGAGGAGTTCATGCTCCCAAGAGGTGAGGGAACTATTTTAGGCTCCTGCCATGACTGAACCAACCTATCCTTTTCTTGCTATGTTTCAGACAGCTCTCAGGAGGCATGCTGGAAGAGGTAATTATTTGGGAATAGGTACTGAGAGCACTGAAGACCTAATTCAAGAGGCCTATTCTAATTCCAGATCTGCTGCTAAGTAGCCATGTGACCTTGGACAAATCACTTTCCGCTATGATTCCAATTTTCTTTATAACATGCACAAAAGGTGGGGATGGCAGGATTGTATTGTAATTTATACAATAACAACAAAAATGCTGATCAATGGAATGGACAGCTGCTGTTCCAGAGCACTGATGATGAAGCATTTCTACTCACTTCCTGTAATAGTAATGTAATTTGAAGATCCCCTTGTATTGGCAAACATTTAGCACCTTGTTTCAAGTGTGATTGTATCAAGTATTGATCCAGAACTTGTGAATCCCAAAGTGGGAGGAAATTCTGTTGTAACAGGAAGGAGCTAATACCTTATATAAGGAAAATCCCAAGCTGAGAGAGTCTAGAATTTCTCTCAGTGAGCATCTGGAGGCTGGGCTGATACTGCTGGATTGAGAACTGAGAATTAAGAAGAACTGAAAAGCAAAATGAGAACTGAGAACTGAGACAGAACTTCTTGGAGTAAGCCACGTGGAGGCTGAGAAAGAGAGGCCCAGGCTGGAAAAAGTGATTTTGAGAACAGAACTTGTGGTGGTGGAGCCAGCTGGAACTTCTGCTGAGATCTTTCTTCTGGGAATTTCTGCTGACAGCTTCTGAGAATCAGCCAGAACTTCTGCTGAGGAGCCATTAGTGAGAGAGAAGGATCCCTGCTTGAGGAAACCTGTTCTGTTGTGAAGACTTGGGAATGTGGGTGTTCGCTACGTTTTCCATGTGTACCAACTTTGTGGTTACTGTAATGAGGGACTTTCTGGTTCTGGGACTCAGTTTCCTGATATTTTAATAAGGACTTGAGGTGGAATAGACTCTGTGAGCTTCCATATGGAACAGGAACTGCCCAGAGAGCTGGACAAGGAACTGGGAGCTGTCTGCCTTTGAACTCAGGTGGCAGTTGGTTAGATTCGGGCAGTAGCTGGGACCATGGAAGAGGAACCATGGAAGCTGAGAGCCTGCCTTGAGTCAAGATGAAAAGACCTCTCCTTGGGTATTTAATGCTGACTGATGAGATTGTAACTTACTTGTGAAATAGGGGTGTACTTTCCACTACCCCTTAAGAGGGTACTGAGTAGTGACTGATGATATTATATTATAACTTAATTGCACCCCATGGGTGGAGGACTTTGATTTTTGTACTTTGTGATTGAATTAAGGACTTTGTGATTGACTAAATGAATGCTTAGAACTATGTGACTACTTTTTGGTGAAAACTATGTGGTTATCTTAGTGATAAGTTGTGACATTGTAAATGCTGTACCTTGATTTTCTTTGAATGTTTTGTCTTAGTTTGTTACTGAATAAATAGAAAGTTTACTATACTGTGTAATCAGAACCTTTAAAGCTGTTCACAGCAGCAGTCCTCTGGAAAGCTGCTTGTGCCTGGCTTTACACTTCCTGACAGAGGTGATGAATTCAAGATGCAGAACGAGGCATACATTTTTAGACATGGGCAATGTGGGGATTTTTTTCACTTGATAAGGTATATTTGTTACAAAGACTTTCTTCCCTTTAGTTTTGGGATAGGGTGAAAGAAAGAGGGGGGTTAGGTATAGGGTTGCCACAAAACAGAAAAAAAGAGAAGGAAGAAAAGGATGAATTCCAGACCAATAGAACAGATATGAAGACTCTATGTTGAATTTTTCATTTCTTACTTATTTCTATTATAAAGAAAAGCAAAATAGAGATCCACAGTTTCATGTAAAATGCCCATTTCATCTGGTGCTGGTTAAGTTCAGAATAAAAAAATTAAAAATAAGTATAATGAGAGACCTTGCATATAATAATGAGCTATAAAACATAACTCGAATTACATTTATTTCAGATCACCTAAGGACTGCTAGTCATGATGGTAGCCAGGAAAGTGGTTAAGAATTTCTAAAGACTTTAATTACTATCCTGAAATTTTTTTTCCCCTAAAAGAACAGTTGCTTTATGGAGACCAGATCTCCTATTACACATGAGCAATATGTTAACACACTGCTGACTTTGAATTTTCAACCAGTGTTATCTTTGGACAATTTAATGCATATCTTACATTTTACAAAAATGAGCAATATTTCATAGATAAATGTCATAGGGAAAGGATTTATTAAAGTGCTAGTATTGTCAGCTCTGATTAGGACTTACTGTAGGGCACTATAGCTCTAGGAATGTGGAAATGGTACATTAATGAGCTTATAAAAATAACTTTAGATAATTTTAATAGCAGAAATGAATGGTGTAATTCAGAAGGCTTATTTAGCAAAATCTTAAGGGGTTGTATCTTTATATTTATTGAGCTAATAGGCCTATAAGTGACTAATCATACATAATGTTTGCATAGCCCATGAACTTTTAAGTCAGATTTTTTAAAAAGGTAAATCTTGGTTAGTTATATCAATGAATTAGCATGAAAATTTTCTCCATGACAAATCTGGATTTTGAGACAGTATTGGTAAAGTGAATTATGTCTTATATCAAAACACATCAAACATTTTGCTGTCATCACAGTTTGTCCTTGGGTTCTCTACCCTTTGAGGAAACATGCCAACACTTAATCCTCTCAGAAAAAGTAATCAGAAAGGGATGCTTTAAAAAAATAGTTATATATTTTTCAATTGCCTCTGCTTTACTTCTGCTATTGCTGGCTGAAAATGCATAATCTTGTATGTACCCAGTTTTCACTATTGTTTTTGGTAGTCAAAACACATTCTCATAATGCCTATGTTGTACATCATTTAAAAATCTATAAAGTAATTAAAAAAAAATATATTGTTTTCTTGAGCCATCACTGAACTTTCTGGTGTAAAAAACAATAAAATGGTTACTAGCTAAAATGTATTTATCAACAGGGCTGTTAATTTTGGATGCAAATTGTCACATTTAATTTGGAAAATTTACTTTGAATTATCTGATGATTCTTCTGGTATAAGATCTGTCAAGTCCCCTTTCATTGTATTTGTCTTTGGAGAGTGAAAAATTATATGAGGCTTTTAGAGAGATAGTTTGGAAGGGCAGATGTTATGAATAAAATGTTCTGTAGTTTGTATTAATTTATTACTTTGTGAGCATCTGAGAAACTAAACATTTATGAAAGGGAACAAAGTCTTGGTGTCATTTGCAATTTAGAAGGCTTAATCTGGCAGGAACCTTAAATGCAATCTAGTCCAACAATTTCATTTTACAGATGAAGAAACAGGGTTATAGAGGTGAAATGACTTGAATAAAGTTTTTAAAAAGCTAATTGGCAATAGAACTTGGATTTGAATTTAGGGCTCAGAATTGCTAGCTTCTGCACTTTCACATCATAATCACACCTCTGAAAATTACTCTTTGAAAATTTAAGATTCCAATGTAACGAGATTTCCCATGGGAGAGTAATTTTCAAAAATTGGTCAAAAATTTCCAAGGCATATGTTTCCTTATTCATACTTTTCAGCTCATCCCAGATAACCCCTCAAGACCTATACAAAATCCCTTAAATGTTTTACACTATTTAACTTGACATTATAAATGAGCAAGGTTCCTGGATTATATGGTATGGTGAAATAATACAATGGAAGGGACTGAGAGGTGGTAAATGGTGGCATTTGAAATACCAGGTTGTGCATCATTCTACAGGAAATGGTAACACCTCAGTGTATGTCAGTGTCAATGACAATAAATTTATCATCTCTATTTCAGATGAGTTCAGACGGTTAAGTGTCTCCTGTGTGCATAGTACTGAGAAGAAGCAATATGAGGGTGTCCATCTCAGGGAGTTTGCAATTCAGTAGAGGGAGATGAGATTCTCAGACCTAAAACTGCTAGAGAGAAAAGAAAAAGATAGTATGTCAGGAAATGCTAAGTCAGGTAGTGGGATATGAAATGTAATAAAAACAGAGAAGGGAAAGATCACTGACGGCTGGAAGTATCAGGGGGCTTTGTGGAAGAAGTGAGATTTGAATTAGTTCTAAAAGCAGAGGAATACATGCACCTGGTATACTATTAACTTTGGCAAATTCTGTACATCTTGATAGAAGATGTAAAAGGTCTGAATCATCTGGCAGAATTGAAATTAGACTTTTAGTTGTCCGTTTTCAGTTCAGATTTACCATGCGATGAAGTCTTTTTCCCTACTTTCCATTTTCTCCCCCCGCCAATACATCCTGTATAGAAAGTGCTACAAGACTCATCTTCCCAAGTGGTTACTGTAATCTTGTCATTTCTTTGTCAAAAATCCAGTTAACTCCACCTTGCTAATTGTATCAAACTATTTCTTCCATGTGATTTTAAATTGTTTCTGTAGGAGGGAGGGAGGAGGGATAGAATTTGTAACTCAAAATTTAAATAAAAATGTTTAAAAAACTGGAAAAAAATTTGTCTAATTTGACTCAGCTGGCGCTATTTACCTTTCTTTCCCACTACTGCCCAGTCCTCGGTTTAAGGTGCTTGACATATGACAGATTAATCCCCACCACTATACCTCTGTTCAGGTAATCACTCATTTTTCTCTATCTGGAGTACTTTCCCCTTCTCTTCCCTTATCCAGATCTTACCCATCAAATTCTGCCTCCTCCATGAACCCCGCCCTATCTATCCCAGGTTCCCATAATTTCTGTCTTTTGAAATTGTGCTCTAAACTAAACATAAAAAAATAAAATAACACAATTCAATTTATATCTTGGTCTTGAAGTAATCCTCATGTCTAAGGCTGCATCAGATGATCTGTAACCTCTTAAAAGGTAAATATTATGTTTTTTTTTATATTTTCCAGAGCATGTAGCGCTAAGCACGTAGTAGATTCTCCCTAAATTCACGTAAACAAACATTTATTAAGCGACTGCCCAAAAGCACCATGTGAGAAAAAAGATATAAAATAGTCTCTGCCATCAAGGAGGTTACATTGTTCTAAAGGTGGAAGAAAACAACATTAAATACAGTTAAATTAATCTTAGGTAATACTTATTTGATTTCTGGCTTTACCTTATGGATATTTTTAATTTGGATAATTGGTACTTGAATGATTAATATTTTACCTTGGAAAATCTGGGCTGTCTGATTTAGTAGTTTTTCTTCCTTATCTCCTGTCCCTACTAAAAGTAATTACCTCAGAATCTTGAAGGGTTAGGAAATGGAGGCAATCCAAGGCCAGCATTTTGTTAATCAGATTGGCATCAAAGACAATTAAAAAAGAAAATCTGGCATTTATTGGGAATATAATTTAATGTAACACTGCCTCTAAAAGAAGACTTTTCCTGGTGCAGTTTAGGACCTAAAGTGACAGGATGGAAAACAGAATCATTTATATCCTTTTTACGTGTTTTCCATAGTTTATGAAAGAATCACAAGATGATGGGAGAGAATTGGTGGATTAGAGAAGGGCAATAAAAGCAAAAGGATTAAATTATCGTGTAAGAGGCACGTGATGGAGAATGTGGAAATTCTTAAAGAAGGAGCATGTATACAGGGATTTTATGTCAGAGCTAGACACTGAAGACTGTTTATAGCTGAGAATTTGATACAGTTGCCAAATTCATGAATATGTTCAACTTAGAAGTTTAGAGGCTTACCTTTATGTATCACCAAATTATCCTAAGTCCCTCTTCCTCCTTTGTACAATAGTGTGTTATTTTTACCCTTCCTTCTCTTTTTACCTTCTTTTAAACTTTCATTACAGAACCCATTCATTCCTAAACCTCTGTTTTTCTTTTTTCTTATTTTAAAAATTGTTTTCCTTTTCCCTTTGAAGACATTAAGATCACTTCAGAACTTTTTTTTATCCTTAAGGGTTATACTCAGCTTTATAGGCTATGTCATTCTTGATTGTAAATCTTACTCCTTTGCATTTTGTAATATTTTATTCCAAGGTCTTCTCTTGTTTATGGTTGAAGCTGTCTTGTTTTGTGTGATCCTGACTGTGTAGTTCCTTGATACTAAAATGCCTTCTTTCCATTTCTTTGCAGCCTCCTTTTTTTCTTTGATGTTGGAGCACCGAATTTTGCCTGTGATGATCCTTACTTTTATTTTTGGGATTTCCTTTAAGAAATGATTAGTGGATTATTTCTATCTTTATTTTGTGCTCTCATTCTAAGTAATTTGGGCAGTTTTCATTTATGTTTTCTCAAAATATGGTATTTTGATTTTTTTTAAATATGGTTTTTAGGAAGCCCTATGACTTATAAATTATCTCTCCTTGATCTGTTTTCCAGATCAGTTTTTTTTGTTAGTCAGTGACTTGCATCTTCTATTTTTCAGCCTTTTAACTTTGTACCAATATTACTCATGGAGTCATTGATTTCTGTTTGGTCTATTCTAGTTTTCAGGGATTCAATTTCTTGAGTAAAGATTACTGCTTTCTCTTCTAAGCTATATATTTCAATTCTTTCTTCCACAGTTTTAATTTCATTTAAAAAAATCTCTTGTTTCTTTCTTCAAGATTTTCATGTGTCCTAGATCACTAGGTGAAATGGCAGACAGAGTGCCAGAAATGGAGTCAGAAAGACCCGAGTTCAAATCCTGATTCAGGCACTTAATTGTGTGACTGAGTAAATTACTCAACCTCCTTTTGTCTTTGTTTCCTCCACTGTAACTTGGGCACAGTAATAGCATCTATATCATAGCACTGCTCTGAGGCTCAAATGAAATAATATCTGTAAAAAAAAAAACAACTTTTTTTTTTTTGGTAAAACTTAAAGCCCTATGTAAATGTTAGTTATTACTACTGATTCTGTTGTCATGGTTAGGTATTGTAGCCCTTGTGGAAAATCCACTTTTTCCTTTGAGTTTCTGCTCGTAAGATTTACATGCTCCTTGTTTGAGACCGCTAGATTTGCTAATTTTTGAGACCTCTTGATTTCAAAACTTAATAGTTTTTCATTGGGGCTTTATGCCAGAACCAGGTTCTCCCCTTCATCCCATCTCCCTCCCCCACTGTCAGTATTCATGGGGCTGGGGCTTCAGGACTCTCTATGTTTTCTAAGGGCAGAGGATTTGAGAGACCCGGAGACCTGGGCTGTCCTGGTCTGAGCACCACCCCATTGCATCGGACATTGCCCTCTATGATAGCACTGTTACTTTTGCTGTTGCTGCCAGATACCTGAGGCTTTCCAGGTTCCACCCTGGGAAAGTGCTAGATGTGACCTGGAGTCAGGAAAACCTGAATCTGAATCCAGTCTCAGACAAACTCTTCATCTCTGTCTATCTCAGTTTCTTCATTTGTATAATGGGAATAATAATAGCACCTGCCTCCCAAGATTGTGGTGAAGATCAAATGAGATCATATTTGAGAGGACTTTGTATTTGTATGTATGTGTGTGTATATATACACACACATATATACATATATGCACATACATACATACACATATGTATATATGTATATAAAATATTGAATATAATATTGAAAGAGCTTTATTCACCTTTTTAAAGAGCTATAGAAATGTTATTGTAATGTTTTTCTCTTTTTGTTGGGGAAGGGTTTTGGTAGTGAGGAAGGCCAGAGCAATAGTAATGACCCCCCAAATGAGAAAAGAGATAAGAGAATTTACTGAAGCGTCTTAAAAAATGCACTGAAGGGAACACAAAGAAATTCCGAGACAAACAGAGATGGGGAGGTCAGCTTTGAAAGTAACCTTTTAGATTTATTACATATTTGGCACACTTAGGCTCTAGATTTACTTTCCCAATCCAACCTCAGACTACTAGGCCTGTTTCCCCAAAGCAAGTCTACTGTTCTGTCTCCCTTCTGTGCCTTTTAATTATTAATGAGCCAGAAACTTAGTCTGCATTCAAAAGGCTAGAATCAGGGAACTCAATCTCTCTCTCTCCCTTCCTCCTGCTCTCTCTCTCTCTCATTCTCTGTCTGTCTGTCTGTCTCTCTTTCTCTCTCTTTCTACTTTCCCTCTCTCTGCTTTTGAGTAAGGATGAACACTCTAGGATTCTGGGTTGGGGAGGGGGACACCCCAAGAATGCTAATGGGCATTCTTCTAATGCCATCACTCTCAGCCCAGATCCACAGTGTTCCCCCCCACTATTATTTGACTAGTTAACATTCCCCCAGCATCATTTAACCATTGCTTAGCGCTCAATATAATTTTGACCAGTTGACTACTTTACATCATTGATAACCAATTAACATCAATTAGCTTTTACAAAAGTATATTTAATGATAATTTAATATGGCAAGAACTGAAGGATAGAAACGTCCCCCTGAGCTAGGATAGAGTTGTTCCCTTTCACTTTAGTCCCTGTGGAGTGTGGGCTTAAATGAAAGTGGTTGCTACAAAACATTCCTCTTACCAAATTTACTTGTGGGCGCAGCATAGCCAGTAATAAGTGTGCACAACAGGAAGAATTAGTAGATAGTCTACAACTGGGCAGGGGGCAGCTGGGTGGTGTAGTGGATAGAGCACCAAGCCTGGAGTCAGGAAGATCTGAGTTCAAATCCAACATCATACACTACCTGTGTGACCCTCAGCAAATCACTTAACCCTTATTTGCCTGAGGAAACGACAAACTACTGTAGTATCTTTGTTAAGAAAACCCCATGGACTTGTCCATGTGATCACAATGAGTTAGACATGATAGAACAACATCTCTAATTGGGCAGAATGTTTCCTCTATTTCCCTTTTCATTCAAATTCCATCTTAATAAACCATAGAAGTGATCATGCAATGAGAGTCTAGATTTTGGTGCTGATGGAAGAGACCTGGGGGAATAAATTACCACAAAGATATGGAAGACTGGAGCAAAAATATAAATTTCACATTTTAATATTTTATCTATTTTATACTCTGTTTCAAGACTCAGGGCAGTAAGGAGTTAAAACATGCTTCAAAGGGCAAAAGCTGTAACTATCATTATGTGAAGAACAGCCCAGGTGCCTGCAAACTTGAATATATTCTAGGAATCAATGGATGTATTTCAACCAACTTAGAAAAAAAAAAATGGCAGCATCCTGAAGCACATGAAGAGCTGCTCAGCAGAATGCCACCTGTTGGCTGAGGCAGACATTGTACTCATACCCCTCATACTCATACCTCAGTTGTACCCCTTTGCTAGAACTCCAAGTGAATACACGTGGCATGTGAATGTTTGTCACATGTAAAATAAAACAGCTGAGATGGTCTTCCAACCCTAAATCTAGGATGTTGCAATCAAACCTGTTTATTAGAAAGATTAATCTGGCAATATTAAGAATTGAATTGAATTAAAGATGAACTGAGCAATCCTAAACCATTGCTTTATCATGCCCTGCTACTTTCCTACTTCTACTATCAAAGCTAATTTTTAAAACCCCAAGAGGATCTGCCTTGATTGTCATTAGTAATAATTAATAAAAATATCTGACATTTACATAATGTTTCAAGGTTTACAAAATGCTTTGTATCTATTATCTCATTTAATCCTTACAATATCCTTATGAGATATAAATAATTAGGTGTTTTTAAACAAAATTATTTTTTATATTTTATGAATATATTTTATTTTCAAGAGTCTGACATTTTATTGATGAGAGCTAAGATAGCTCTAAGTCAATTTCACTAAAATCAATTGTACTAAAATCCATTTGCTTGAAAACAATTTGCCCAAAACACCAAATATTGATGCTGTGAGTGCCAGGCTAAGGACTTTGAATTTCATTTATCAGGCAATGGGTAGCAAGGAAAAGATATTGGATTTTTAATAAGAAGGTCTAGGTTAAAATTTCAGCTCTGCCATTCAATCACTACTAGTTTGAACTTAGTGAAGTCATTTGCCTTCTCTGAGAGGGATTTAGTTAAACATAAAATAAGGGGGTTGACCTGGCTGGTTCTCATATCCCTTGCATCTCTAGACCTATGATTTTGTGGGGAGACTCATGTATCAGGAAGATCAATATAGCAGTGCTGTATAGGATAGACTGAAGAAGGAACAGGCAGGAGGAAGTTGGATTATTGTGGTGAGGCCATGGCCAAGGCAGGCTTTGGTGAGGGTGAAGCGGGGCCACGTGTGAGATACTGTAGAAACAGGAAGTATGTAACATAGTGTAAAGAGTCCTAGATCCTGAGTCTTGAGTCAGGATACTAGTCCTGAGCATAGGCTCAGCCACTGGCCATGGGATGTTGATAAGTCAACCATTCCAAGTCACATTCCTCATTTTGAAAAACAGAAATAATAATAATATACCACCTACTTCACAGTTTATTTGGTTATTTTTTTTTTGGTGAGGAAAATGTTTGGTTTATTATTATTAGAATGGACAGGATCTAACAACTATTTGGACAAATATTCAGCTAGGTGGCACAGTGAATAAAGCCCTGGGCTTAAGGTCAGGAAGACCTGAGTTCCAATTTGACCTCAATTTTGATACTTCTTAGCTATAGGATTCTGGGCAAGTCACTTAACCTCTCTTTGCCTCAGTTTCCACAACTGTAAATAATAACAACACCTACTTTGTGGGGGTGTGGTGAATACAACATATAAAAAGCCCCTAGAACAGTGCCTGGCATGCAGAAAACTCTATATAAATGCTTATAACCTTCATCCCATTCCCACCTCCAGCTAACTCCTGTTAATAAGTCTCATGCCCAATCAGTTAATTTAAAAAACGCTATATTAAAAAAAATATATTAAGCAGCTATTGTGTGCTTGGCACTGTGTATCTTTTTAATGGACATTTAAGTCAAATAATTACATTGCTTGGCTTTTATAGCTCCCCAATACTTACCCTCTTCTCCCCTCTCTGTGCATATATAATCACTTTCCACCTTTCTTATATTATCCTCTCCTGTTCAGATTTTCACTAGTAGGAATACAGAATCAGAATTATACATTTACTCTGCTGTCCTTAGGCATTTGCATCTTAACATGAAAGATTACCAAGGTCATGGCATCATAGATTTACGACTGGACTAGACCATAAGATTGTGTTTGTACGTTCAACTTTGAAATGTCACAGAATCACAAAAGCTCAAAATTAGAGGGGAACACTGACCCAATCCATACATGAACAGGAATCTTTTTCACAATAGTGGTCATTTGGTTTCTTCTTAAAGATCTGAAGTGAAGGAAGAGGTACTAAGAATATCATGACCAGCAGGAATGTTGGACCACATGAAATAATGAAATTGAATAAGGATTAATGTAAAGTCATATTTGGGTACAAAAAATCAATTTCACCAGTGCAAAATGGAGAAGACACACCTAGACAGCAGGTTTTTTTTTTTCTGGAAAAGACATAAGGTTTTTACTGAATTGTAAGATCAATATGAGTCAACAGTGTGATATGGAACCCTAAAAAACATTAACGTGATTTTAGGCTACATTAAAGGAAAAAGAGGCTGTAAGGTAGCATAGAAGTTAGAAGAATTCCAGGCCTGGAGTCAGGGAGACTCATCTTGAGTTCAAATCCTGCCTCAGACTCTTACTAGTTGTGTGATCCTGGACAAGTCACTTAACCCTGTTTGCCTCATCTGTAAAATGAGCTGGAGAAGGAAATGGCAAACCACTTTAGTATCTTTGCCAAGAAAACTCCAAATGGAGTCATGAAGAGTAAGACACAACTGAAACAAACAAAAACAACAAAAGAAAAAAGCAGACTGCTCAAGATGAGGGAAGTGATAGTCCTGCCCTGTACCAGGGTGGATCTGGTCAGATGAGATTTTAGACTATTATGATCAGTTCTGGGCATCACATTTTAAAGAGGCCATTGATAATCAGGAAAGCATCCAGAGGCATTGACTTTGATGTTGAAAAGATTCAAGCTTATGTTATACGAAGATTGATCTAAGGAAATTAGAATCTTGGAGAAGAAAAAACTTGGAGTTGGAGAAGGAAAGATCAGAGACATCTTCAAGCATCTGAAAGGCTGTTGTGTGGAAGAGAGATTAGTCTCAGAGGGTAGAAATAGAAGTAATGAATTGAAGTCATAAAAGCAAAAAGTTTAGGTTTGATGCAGAGAAAAAAAAAACTTACACATGATTAAAGATAATCCAAAATGAAATGACCTATTTTGGAAAGTAGAATTTTCCTCAGTCCATTTCACTTTGTGGACAACTACAACTGTTTATTTTTTCCTCACACAAAACCTAAGTGTGTTTTTCATATATTCTTCCATCCAAATAGACCTAGTGGCTATTCTCTGAACCTGTATTCCATCTCCCTTTTCAGTTCCTTTGAATCATCTGTATCTGCTCTCCCTGGAATTTCTTCTCTCTTCCTCTGTACCTCGTAGAATCCTTAGCTTCTTTTAAGATTCAGTTAAGGTACTACCTCCTACAATAAACCTTTCCTGATAGCCAGCCCTGATTGTGAATGCCTTCTCCTCAAATTATCTATCTTGTTCTCAATGGTCAATTTACATGATCTATCTCTCAATAGAATATAAGTTTTATGAGGGCAGAGATTTTTTTTTTCATTTTTGTCTCCCCAGTAGCTAGTAGAATGCTTTGAACACAGTGGGTGCTTAAAAATATTTATTATATTGAATTAAATTCTATAGCTTTCATCCAGTTCTCTTAGTTACAATCACAGAATTTCAGAGGTGAAAGAAAACCCAATGGGCATCTGGCTCAACCCATAACTGAAAAGGGATTTCCTCTACAACATGACTAATAAATGGTAATTGTTTGAAGATTGCTTATGAAGGGAAAACCAACTTTCTTGAGGTGGTACATTCTACTTTTGAAGAACTAATTGTTAAGGAAACTAGATCATATACCAAACTTAAATTTGCCTCTTTATAACTTCTACTCATTGCTTGTAGTATATAGGAGGTTATGGTTCACAAAATACTTTGTATTTCCTCACCTGAACCACACAAGAAGTCTACTGAGTGAAAATAAAGCAAAACTGTACCAAAGTGTAACCTGAGGCACAGAGATTTTAAATGAAATTATTTGTCTAAGATCACAGATAAGTTAGGATCTTAACTCAGATCTTTTGACTCTGAATTTAGTAGCCTTTCCCTTATATCCACTAGGTTGTATCCTGTGACAAAGCAGGCTGGTTCCAATTCCTTTCCCACATGATAGCTGTCTTCGAGTATTTGAAACGCTCTCATATCCTTGGGTAAATCTTTTTTTTCCCTAGGATTAAACATTCCCAGTTCTTTCAACTCTTTGAACAGCATCGTTTCTATATCTCTTGTCATTCTGTCTCCTCTGTTCCAGTTTTTCAATGTCATTCTCAAAATGTCATGGCTCAATTAAATACCATACTATAGATGTGGTCTAAGTGGGCCAAATAACAATGGATTGTAATATTAATGGCATTTAAGATCTTCCTGCCCATTAATAGGCCTCACGGGGAGTCCATTAATAGGCCTCACGGGGAGCCCATTAAAGGAAGCTTGCTCAGGAGAGGGTTGCTTACAGGAAGGCTTTCACATCTTTTGCTAATTTCTAATTAGGCACTGAGTCATGAGGGTTGTGATGCCTTCTGGCTCTGAGAAGTGTATATAAAGACTCTGAATTGATATTTTGCTTTGGGGGCTCTCTTGTGAGAAGGATCTTGTGATTCCCAGGCCAAGATTCTGCATGACCATATGTTCAGAGGTCCCCAGCTGCTCAGATGTAAAGGCTCTCTTGATGCAGGAATGTACATAAAGTGTATAGTTGATTTAGGCAGTCAGAGCCCTGTCTGTTGGTCTTTATTTCTCTGCTTATATTTTCTCTGTTTGTATTTCTTTCTGAAGTTCAGGGTGTTGACTTTTTCCCGGAACTAGTGAATATAATTGAAAAAAAGACTGTTGACCCCTTAAACAGTTATCTTTCCTAGTAAAGCCGATCTAAGAATCTGTGCTAGCAGCCATCCTGGTTGTGCCGGTGTGGTTGCCGCTACACAGGTCTATCACCTTTCTCATCCTGGAACTTCTGAATTTCAAAGTAGCTTATTTATTTATTTATTTTTACTGTTAACTCATTGAGTTTGCAGTCTACTGATGTCTGTTCTTCACAAAACTAACCCTACATCACCTATTTTGTGCTCGTTAAGCAATGTTTTGAGTTCATCAAAATTTATTTATATTTATCACTAATACATTTCATTTTATGGGATTTGCTCTAGTCTAGTCAATCTTTTGGAATCCTAACTTATCCAATGTCTTAGCTATCCCTTTTGGCTTTGTGTCATTTGAAAATTTGATAAGTGTTCCATTTATGTTTTCATCCAAGTCATTGATAAGAATTTTGAACAGTAGAGTACAAAGGACATACTCTATTAAAGACCTCCCTTTAAGCTGACATTGATTCCTTAATGGCTACTCTTTCCATCTGGTCATTGAACCAGGTCCAAATAAACCTAATTGTATTATGATGCCACTCTCTGGTTCAGTGGTTCTCAACCTTCCTAATGCCGTAATACTTCTATGTGGGTGTATCTGCATGTGGGTGGACCCACCTGGACACAGATAGAGGAGCAGTGTCTTGGTTCCTAAATATGTGTTTTCAAATGGTCTTAGGTGACCCCTGTGAAAGGGTTGTTCAACCCCCAAAGGGGTCATGACCCAGAACTGCTGCTCTAGTTGATCCATAAAGATAATGGGGAGGATTTTTGTCAGATGTATAGCTGAAATCTTGGTATTTCTGTGTATTTCCTTGACCTACCAGTGAAAATAGGTCAAACAGGTAAATGAAATGATGTTGGCCTTGCTTGACTCCATTTTAACAGTCATATAGCTTTTTAATCAACACTTCTCTTTCTAAATTCTCACAATTAATTTCTTGAATAATATTCCTGGAACATCTGGTGAAAGTGACAGTATTTGTACTTTTCTTGACACAAGCGAGTATTTATTAAGCAAATGTTGTTCAATGACCTTGTATTTGGTGCAGAGAGAAAGACAAAGCTTAGATAAGACAATTTCCTGCCCTCATGGAGTTTACAATTTATTTGTGGATAAAATACAAATGACTTTAATTTTTAATTAGTCTATTAGGTACAAAACAAAATGCTATAAGGTCCCAGAGGGGAAAATATTGGGGAAGGGCAGAGAGATGAATCATAGAAAGATTAATGGAGGAGGAGGTGGTATTTGAGTTGTGATTTAGAGATGAAAAGGAGATTCCAATCTCTGGAAACCGCATGAACAAAAGCAGAGGTGAGAAAGGTTGCTAGGTTGGTTTCAGGGACAGAGAATATTTCCTTTTTTTCATTTGGCCAGAGTCTAGGTAGAGAGAAGTAATGTGAGAGGAGGCTAGAAAGGTGAATGACAGAAAATGGGCAAGCTTCAGTTGTGTGTGCTTGTTCAGTGGGCTGGTGGTATCATGAGCTTCTGTCTACTCCACTGGACCAGCTGTGAGTCAACCTATTTGACTGGTGACAGTGAAGAACATAAATCATTTCTGGAGCAGATGTCAGTGAGAAGGTTGTCTCTAAAAAAGAACCCAAAGGTCTTGTAAATTTGCTCAAGTGGTTATGTTAGAACTAAAAGACAGCAGAGCCTTCCTGGTTCCAACAAAAGAAGTTATAGAATTGGGAGGGCAAGAGAGAAGGGTCTAAAAGAGGAGGGGGGCCTAATGCATTTAAGCAAAGGGCTGACTTTATACAGGTCCCCAGAGATCTCTCTATTTAATGAATTGATAAGGATGGTTTGTGGTTTAAGTATAACAAATACAAATGGGGGAGGGGAGCAGCTAGGTGGCATAGTGGACAGATCACTGGCCCTCGAGTCAGCAGGACCCAAGTTCAAATCTGGTCTAAAAAATACAAATAAGCTATAATCAAGCATTGTGAAGAGACTTGACTTTCAAGTCTCAGCTCTGATGCTTACCAGCTGGTGACCTTGGGCAAATCAATTTCTTCATATCTCAAATAGGGTCAGTTAGATTGCCCATAGATCCTACATCACAAGGTTGTCAATAGGATTTAGTCATAGAAAGGGATCCCTAGAGATCTACTAGTCTGACCCACTCATTTTATGGAAAGGGAAAGCAAGGACCCTGAAGTTAAGTGACTTTCCCAAGGTCACATAATACTGCAAGGAATTAAACCCAGATCCTCTCACACCAAATTCATTGTTTTCCCCACCCTGTAATCACATTGCAATCAACCTAATGTATGTGAAGTGCTTTGTAACGCTGTACTATTAGCCAAATGTAACTTATTATGACTATAATTTCCAAAATGCTTTAAAATTGTCCTCTCAAACATTTTGTACATTACCATTATAATATTAATTTGCACTGTCTTTCAATGGTCCTGCTCCAATGCCTCATCATGGTGTAGAGATGACTGGTGTTTTCTAGGCTATGCCAAGAAATATAAAAGTTTGAATATGCTTGATTAAGGTGGAAAGATTTCAAATTGCAGTGCGTTGCAAGGCAATTGACAAAAGATCTGGTCACTAGAAGGTTGGCCACCATGTGAAAAATTTTTATTTTTTAAATTTTACTACAGCAGTTCCTGAAGATGATCTACTAGGAGGGGTCTCAATCAGCAGGAAGGGAGGCATACTCAAGCTGATAAAATCCCAAATCATTTAAGTAGTCCAGTGAGTTATCATTATTATTCAGATGCCTATATTTATATAATTAAGCCCATTACAGGTTATAAAATGGTTTCTTTTTTCCTCCTACCCAATTCCCAAAGAGTATTATCTTTTTTTGACCACAGCTCAAACCGGTAAACTGCCCAAGGCTATCTTACAGTAAGATGATGAGGTAAATTTAAAAGTGCCTTTTTGAAATTAAGCAGTGAAACAAAGTTAACTTTCATTTTCGTGTCCACCTTTTTTCTATATGGTATCAAAGACATGACAATTTCTTTTTATTTCCCCAATAGGACATATATCTTAGCATTTTTCTAGTTCTATAAGAGATGCATTAAAGAAGGCTAAAAACAAGTACAGAGGCAAACCGTGCTGGACAGTCAGATGACACCCACTCTTTGTGTGGCCCTGTAGAAATTGTTTCTTATCACCTGGGCTTCTATATCCTCATGTGAAACATGAAAAAGTTGAGCTAAATGATCTCTAAGCCCCTTCAGCTCTGAGTCTAAATTCAGAGACTGTCTACTTTATCTCCTTCCATCTTTTCTTCTTCCCCACCCATTCTTTGTTGCCCTAGATTACAGCCCTTTCTCTCCTCTGACATGGCCATCTCTCTGGTACAAGTGCTCATCACCTCAAGTCTGGACCATTACAATACCTGCTGGAGGGTCTGCCACAATTCTTTCTAATCCACCTTTGATTCAGCTGCTGAAAGTGATTTTCCTAAAGTGAAGGTTTGATCATGTCACCCCATTGCTCAATAAAATCCAGTAGCCCCTTATCACCTCCAAGATCAAATTAAAAATAACTTTATTTGGCATAAACAGTCCTTCATAACCTACTCCTAATACTCTCACCTTTCCAGTCTTCCAGACTTCTTATATCTTGTTGACTAGCCATGTTGGACTCTTCGTGACCTCATGGACCACACTGTCTATGGAGTTTTCTTGGCAAAGTTACGGGAGTGGTTTGCCCTTTCCTTCTCCAGCAAATTAAGGCTAACAGGTTAAGTGACTTGCCCAGTCACACAGCTAGTAAGTATTTGAGGCTGGGTTTGAACTCAGATTTTCCTGATGCCAGGCCCGAAGGCTATTCACTGAGACATCGAGCTGCCTTTCCTCTTACATGCACAATGTATTCTTTGATCCAGTGACATCTGCCTCCTTGCTGGTCCAAGAACAAGACAGTCCCTCTCTTGACTTTGGGCATTTTCTCTGGATGCTTCTCTAACTCCCTATCTCTGTCCACTGGCTTCCCCTTGTCTTCCTTAAATTCCAACTTCTACAGGAAGTCTTTCCCAATCCCTCTTAATTTTAGTGCTTTCCTTCTGTTAATTATTCCTATTTGTCCTATTTATAGCTTTTTATATGTGTTTCTTGCTTGTTGTCTCTCACTAGATTGCAAGTTCCTTGAGGGCAGGGACTATCTTTTGCCTTTTTGTATCTTCAGTGTTTAGCATAGTGGCATATAGGATATGCTTAATAAATGTTTACTGATTAATTAGCTTGCTATGCTTGACCTAAGGTAGGCTACATACCTTTTTTTTTTTTTTTGCGGGGGAGAGAGGGGGTAGAGGCAGGGCAATTGGTGTTAAGTGACTTGCCCAAGGTCACAGGCTAGTAAGTGTTAAGTGTCTGAGGCTGGATTTGAACTCAGGTCCTCCTGACTCTAGGGCCAATGCTCTATTCACTGCACCACCTACTGCCCCTACATACTTTTTCCATCATCATTTCCCTATGGACATGACAGCATAAATCTTTAGAGTATTATACAATTCTCAGAGGGGAAAAATATTAAATCAACATATTATTGTGAGTCTACATTGCTGCTTAATTCTCTAATAGGTTCAAGGATATTCCAGAAGACTCTAGACTCTTCCTATTTCTTTGTGAGATAATCTGAATAATAATTAGCATTTATATAGCAATATAATAATAATTATCATTGATCCTCACAGCAATGCCATGGGGTAAGTGCTATTACTATCCCCATTTATAAATAAGAAAGCTGAGGCTAAGAGACAGTGGGGGACTTGGTGGCAGGGTTAGGAAAGTGTTTGAGGCTGGATTTAAACGTTGGTTGTTCCAATTTCCAATTCCATGACTCTATCCACTATGTTACCCAGTTATGCTTTTTTGTCCCATTTAGAAAGCTGGGAGATGGTGAAGCATAATGGATAGAAAATTGGACTTGAAGCCACACCTGGGTGAAACCAAGGCAGTGTGATCTTGGTCAAGTCACCTTACCTCTGTTGCTGTTCACTGGTTTTCAGTTGTGTCCAGCTCTTCGTTACCCCATTTTTGGGGTATCCCCAGAGTGGTGGTATAATGAAGATGTTTTGAAGCAATAAAAAAAAAAAAGAATACTTACTAATTGAAAATAAATGAAAACCAAAAAGTAACAATACTTAATTTAAGGAACCTTCCTCACCCACCTCCATCATAGATCATTAGACTGGTTTGCCATTTTCTTCTTCAGCTCATATTACAGATGAGGAAACTGAGGCAAATAGGGTTGTGACTTGGCCAGGGTCACACAACTACTCTCAGGCCATATTTAAACTCAGAAAGACCAGGCACTCTGTGTTACACTATGGCGCCACCTAGCTGTCCCAGTTGACTTCTACTTGCTACATTAGGAGTTTTCTCACCCATTGAGTACTGGTGAAAGCTCGATTTCCCTATTCAGAAGAGGAGAAGCAATGGTTTCACTTAAGTCTAGATAGTATCCTCATTCCACCTCATATCATCTGGATTGTCACTGTCTGCTTAGTGCTGACAATCCCTTCTTGTTTCCCAGTGTGTGGTGTGGTGACAAAAGTATGAGCTTTCACCCACTAACTCCTCATGAGACCCCCACTGGGCCCCAGTGCCTTCATTCTTATAAAATGAAAGTGGTTGGAATAGATCCCCAAAGGCGGATTTGCTTCTGATGATCTATGATAGGGGTGGATGAGGAGGGTTTCTTAGATTAAGTACTGTTGGGGCAGCTAGGTGGTGCAGTGAATTGGCCCCGGAGTCAAGAGGATCTGAGTTCAAATCCAGCCTCAAACACGTAACACTTACTAGCCATGTGACCTTGGGCAAGTCACTTAACCCCAACTGCCCTGCCTTCCCCACTCGAAAAAAGACAAAAAAAAAAAAGATTACGTAGTGTTACTTTTGTTTTTCATTCATTTTTCAATTATTAAGTGATTTTTTAAAAATTGCTTCAAAACATCTCCCTCATACCACCAATCTGAGGGAAAAAAAGAAATACAAAATCCTCTTAAAAAATAAAAGTAGTAAAATAAAACAAATTTCCATATTGACAAATCCAAAAATGTCTCATTCTGCATACTAGTCCATCTCTTCTGTTATCAGTAGGGCAACATTCTTCATCATTGGTCTTTTAGAATCATATTCATTCATATCATTTATTGGGATTCTTAAGTCTTTCAGAATTGTTCACTTTTATAATATTGAGGTTGTGGTATAAAATTGTTCTCTTGGTTTTGTTTACTTTACTCTGCATCAGTTCATGCAAGTCTTCCCAGATTTCTCTGAAACCAACTCTTCATGTTGTATAGCACAACACTATTCCATTACACTCATACAACATAGTATCTTTATACTATTTAAATCCTGTACTTTCTCAGATCTGGGAATTTCACCCTTCAATAGACTAAAATAGTTTATATCTGTTAGGCCCAGGAGACTCCAGATTGTTATACAACTAAAGTCTGTTTTTTCAATTTATTCAACATTTATTAAACACCTACTTTGTTCAAGGTGTATCACACCAACCTTTCTCCTTTCACTTTGCAACACAGAATATGTTGTATTATCAATGAATATTTATTATATGCCTACTACGTTCCAGGCACCGTGATAAGCACATCAGGGATTTCACTAGCTTCTAATCTTAAAACTGATGAGTTTCGACAGTATTTTTCAAGAATACTCTCCTTTTTAAGATGCTTAAAAGCTCACAAGCTCCCATCAATACAATCATATTTAATTGTCAGATAGTAGACAATTATATCAAAGCAAGGGCTTTGAAGATGACATAAGAACTATAGCTACAAAGAACTCCTCCATAAATGGGGGATGGGGGAGAAGGTTCCCATCACCACAAATACACAATGTCTTTGGCAAGAGCTTCATAACATTAAAGTACATTGTTAGTGATGCAAAGATATAAGGAAAACAATGTGGACAAGGCAATTTGGCCAGGTATTGCAAGTCCCCTGATATCATCCTAATCCCTTAACGTGTCTCAGCTTGGCAGCTTGCTCAGTTGGGTCTGCTCTTCCTTCTGTCTTCCAGAGCTAATTCACTCTTGAATTCCTGGTTACTTCTCTTCTTTACTACCAAACTCTCATTCCATCCATCCATCCGTCCACCAGTCCATCCCTAGATGGCACAGTGGATAGACTGCCAGGCCTGAAGTCAGGAGGACATCTTCCTGAGTTCAAGTCTGGCCTTAGACACTTACTACCTGTGTGACCCTGACCTAGTCCCTTCACCTGGTTTGCCTCACTTTCCTCATCTGTAAAAACGAGCTGGAGAGGGAAAGGGTAAACCACTCTATTTTCTTTACCAAATCCTAAATGGGGTCACAAAAAGTTGGGTACAACTGAACAGCAACAACATGTTCATGTATATTTATATCCATTCTCCATTCTGTCCTGTCTCTGGCACTGAGTAGGTCTGATGTTAAATTCCACAGCTGATGGAAAAGCCCTCCTCTCTTCCGGTATGGGATGAGGGTTTATACTTCACAAAGATTTTCTTCCTTGCCTTCTTTGTATCTGATCTCACTCTCATGGTTGGCAAACTTGCTTCTTAAGGGCCACCAAAGGGATGGCAAAGCTTCAGTCAGTCAATTGCAAGGCTGCTTCTCTAACTCCATTAGGGAGAAATGTTCACTTTGTAAAAGGGGCACCCACTGTCCTACATTTTTATTCCTCTGTTGCAAAGGACAAGTATCTATCCAAGGAATATGGAGACTAAAACAGGGATTTTTTGAGGTGGGTAGTCTATTGACATTATGCTATTGGGAAAGTTAACTTTGTAAAACACTGATGTCGCTTCTATTTCCCTGATTGGCTTTTCTTTAAGATCCCAGGGAAAGCATTCATTTATACCATCACGTTACTAATCACGTAACTGATCACACTCAAGCACGGCTCAATCCCGTGTATGTTTTTAACTGAGAATGGCTGTGAGAACTTTTCTGCCTTCCCTTCTTGCCCCACCCTTCTGCCCCACTCACGTTCTTTGCCGAAAAAGAACTTAATTTTTTTTTTGAGCCTGAGTCATGGAGAGGATGGAAGTGGAACAGCTCTAGAAAGATGGATTGGAACCGAGGTTGCAAAAGTAAAATCCAATTTCAGGTTGCATTTAAAGTGTGGCGCCCCTACCTCTTACCCTTTTGTCTCCCCACGCCTCACGGGTGCCTTTCCCCCTTTTATCATTTCCGTCCTCTCTCCCCCATTCTTTCAGGGTTCTCTCATAACATCTCACTCTGATTCAGCCCTGCCAGTCTTCCCTTGCTCAGACCCGCCTGGCATCCCTTCGCCAGGCTCTCTCTCTTTCTCTCAGTCCCTCCTCTTCCTTCCCCCTCCACCCCCTCCCCCGCCTGCGGGCGCCGGGCGGTCCTCAGCCGAGCCAGGAATCTGGCCGGCCCCCTGGCCAGCGGCGCTTTAGGCTTCAGCCTCTAGTGCCCTTCCCAAATCCTAATCGTCACCGCCCACAGAAGCCAATGAGCTCGGCCCGGCTCACGCAGATATACACACGAGATTGTTTCCCCCCTTCTCTTTTCAGTCGGTTTAAAAAGCAAACGCTGTCCCGATTCGGAGAGATTTGGCTTCTTGTCTCTCCTCCTCCCGGGCGCGCTTGGCGCAAGCTGTTCTGCTCTTTGCAGGGGCCTCTCCTCTCCTCTGCTCTGGGAGAGCAGGGAATTTGTGAGTTCCCGAAGCCTTGCCTCCCTGCCTGCCCAAGCCCTGGGATGCCTCGCAGATCCCCGCTCTGTGCCGCCATCCAGCCACTTCACCGTGTCCCATCTCCTCGCTGTTCGCAGCACTTCGCATCTCTCTCCTTTCGGCGGACCATGCCTACCCGCGGTTTAGGGGCTGCGCTGCCGCCCTTGCTCCTACTGCTGCTGCTGCCCCCAGTGCCAGGCGCCGCCCAGCTCTCCAGGAGCCGCTACGAGGCTAGCCCCCTGGTTTGCCCTGAGCGCTGCGACCGCGCGCGCTGCGCCCCGCCGCCGGACGACTGCGAAAGCGGCAGCGTTCTGGATGCCTGTGGCTGCTGCCAGGTGTGCGGCGCCAAGGAGGGCGAGGCGTGCGGCGGAGGCACGGGAGGCGAGGGCCCGTGCGGCGAGGGGCTCCAGTGCGTGGTGCCCTTCGGGGTAGCAGCTTCGGCCACAGTAAGGAGACGCGCCCAGTCAGGGCTGTGCGTCTGTGCCAGCAGCGAGCCGGTGTGCGGCAGCGACGCCAAGACCTACGGAAACTTGTGCCAGTTGAAGGCAGCGAGCCGGCTTTCCGAGAAACTCGGGCAGCCTCCAGTCATCGTCATTCAACGGGGTGCCTGTGGCCAAGGTGAGCGCACATCGGCTGACTCCGAGGCTGACTACAGCGAGGAAGTAGGGGAGGGGAGACCGGCCTCCTTGTCGCTCTCTGATGTGGTAACTAGATGTGTGGTTAGTCACCTTGGTGTGTGAAGCCCCTGTTTGGGATGTTAATGACCCTTTTGTAGAACTATAGGATTTGAGGCACTTATTTTGGTAGGAATTTCATATCTACTTAGCTCAGTTTTCTTGGCTTTACAAATGGAGAAACTGAGGCCCGCAGTGTGACTTGGTATAAAGGTACATAAATATCAGAGTTTAGATTCAAACTCTGGTTCTCTGACTCCAAATCCAAAGCCCTTTCTGCCTCTTCTTTATTATCAACAGCAATTTACTTTTGCATGGCACTTTACAGTTTTCCCAGGCCCTTTTGATCCATGATCTCATTTGGCAACAACCTTGGGAGGGGTAGGCCACAAGGTGAATTTATATTATCCACATTTTTCAGCTGAGACTTAGAATTCATGTGACTTGTCCATTCTTACAATTCAGTGGCAGAGCTAATACTAGACCTCAAATATCTGCTTCTGACTCCTATTGTGATGCTCTTCATCACATCACCTCCTTATTGGAAGGGAGCAGAAGCGTTAACTTTTGAATCGGTTCGTTGGCAGGCTATGCCAACCTCAGTGGCATCAGCCTGGTACTGGGTAATGAGGAATGAAAGGAGATCAATGGGGCAGGCTCATGGAGGAATGTAGAGGGTAAAAGAACAATTAGAATTCCCCTTCTTCATTCAAAATGTTCCTCTCTCCAAAACTGAACTCATTTTTAAGGGGACACCAATTTAATAGTTGTGATGGCTTAACAGGAGAACCACTGTTTGCTTTGCTGTTTTTAGTGCTTCTCACCATGTACCTAAAAAAGAAGAGAAAAAAAATGAACTGCCCATTTGAATGGGGAATTCCGGTTTAGAATAGCTGATATATAGAGATTTATGGAAAAGAGGTACATTTAACTCCTTGTCTTCTGCCCCATTTTCAAAGTAATTTGAAACAGAAAACTTGGAGAAGAAACCTGAGGTTTGTTGAGCAGGGAGTGAGAAGGGAATTTGAGAAGAAAAAGAGTTTGCATTTTCAGGTGGGTCCTTAACATGAAGTGTTTCTTACGAGGAGAGGGGAGAGAATGTAAAGAAACCTCATAGAAAAAAAAATCCATAAGCAACATAGAGCTGGCAAATCCTCCTCTGAAACCAGATGTTTCTAATTGAATAAAATCTGCCAGTTTGAGTACAGTTTGGCAAGGACCTTCCTGCTGTCACCTAGAGCCAGATTTGCTTGTACCAACTGTCAAGAAAGGGGGGAGGGAATGGAAATAAAAAGGAAGAGGATTTTGTCCAAATTTGCTTTTGAGGAACATAGATCGGTTCAGCAAACCCAGAATATTTAGCAGTGTGATGTACCTAAGAAATCATCTTGGGATTGGGTTTTTTGACTTATTTAATCACTTCATAAATGAGTATAAAACAGTTCTGGTCCTCAGGGAGCTTACAGTCTTGTAAGATGGATTCACATGAAAGAGTAAGCAACTAACTTAGTGTAGAATGGGTGATACAGAGATAAAATATGATGGGAGTTTAGGTGATCGGATAAGGAGGCTGTGGGGGACACTTAAAAGTGGTGGATTTTAAGTCTAAAGACTAGGGTTCAGTTTGAGGCTTTGAGCCTCGGTTTCTAAATCTGTAAAATAAAGATTTCTGTACTGCTTTAAAACTTGATCTCTAAGGTTGTTGTAAGCATTACAAATCTATTCTAGCTGAACTAGAAGGGAAGAGAAAAAGGAAGGACTTTTCAGAGGCTGAGAACAGCATGGACAAAGGTCTGCAAGTGGAAGCACCAGAGGTGTTTGTAGATTACAGTGAGATGCCTAGTTCAGTTGAGCAGAGAGCAGTGAGTACATGGAGATCATTTGTGAGGTCCGAGTCTGGAAAGGTCTGTAGTTTGGATTGTGGATGGTCTTGAATTCTTGGCCAAGTACAGATGTTGAATTTGATCCTGTAGGCAGCAGGGAGTTATCAAAGATTTTTGAGCTGGGGAGTGACATAATGAAAGTGATGTTAAGGATTAATCTGGCAAAGTACTTAGAAGGACTAGGGGTGGGTGGGGCTCTGTGGGACCTGTGACCAGTCTGAAGGAAATTATAGTAGTCTGAGTGCCAGGCCAGTTTTGAAAAAGATATTTTTAGAGAGCAAGCCAACTGTCACTGTTTGTATTTTAATTGCTCAAAGACCTTGAAAGTCCCAAGGTAGCAAGCAACAGCAGTCAAGCTAGTTCTAATTTATCCTCAGCTGGGAGTATTCACTTAACAAGCTTTGGAATTCACCAAGTTATTAACACTTGGGAGTAGAGAGCAGCCACTTGCTTACCTAATTGCCTTAGACAAACACTGGAGTCCCCTTCTGCCTACAGCTTTGGAAAAAGAGGTGTTACAAAGTGGCTGGAGAAATGTGGGAGAGTCAGAAAGACCTAGGAGCCCCAGGTAGTTGTTGTCTAGACTTTAAATTCCCCAAAGGCAAGGATGTGTCTTTTGTCTTGAATAGGCAGGAAGGCAGAATACCCTGTTAATTGGTGAGATAAAACAGGAGATGATTGCTTTTCCAGGAGCATTGTGATAAATGTACAGTCTGGGATCCCATTTGAGCTGGGACTGGTTATCAAGTGGTAATTAGAGGGGTTCTGGTGAAGTGATATTGATCAAGGTACTGTCATTCTGGGAATATACTAAAGAATGAAAATAGTGACTGATTCACAGTGTTTTAAGGTTGGCAAAGTACTCAACCTACATTTCCGCCTCTGATTCTCTTAACATTCCCATCCAGGCAAAGTGGATTTTCTTGGTGTTCACAGAGTTTGTTTGGGTTGAAAGGAGAATGTGAACCCAGTTGTCTGGAAAAATGTAGAATTTCTGTAGGGCCTAGCATGGTATTATGTGTTCTACTTAGTCATTTAATGGAAGCAGCAAAATGGTGGTAGAAAGGGGATGGAACTTGGAGTCAGAAGATCTGGATTTGATTCCCAGACCTGCCATGTATTCAGCATGTAATCCTGGAGCAAAGTCACTTAACCTTTCTTCTCATCAGTTAAAATAGGGACAAAAATACATTTGCTATGTCTCTCACATGTTGTGATGATCAAATAAGATACTGGATGTCAAGGGCTTTGTTGCCACAAAATGCCATACAAATGTAAGCTGATGTCAATTCCCAAATTTTAGTAATTCAAGGAGATTTTTTTGGATTTCATTGGTTTCCATATGCCCAGTCTTGCTATACTTTAGCAGATGGTCTTTGAGAGTTCTTATAGTGAAAATAATTTATGACCTTGGGGCCAACCTGTTGATAAAACTTTCTTACACCACATTGCCTATGATCCAGTGAGATTGGCTGATCTTGCTGGTGTTCAAAGAGGATACCCTGTATCCTGACTCCAGGAATTTTCACTGACTGTCCCCTGTGTCTGAAATTCTCTTTCTCTGAATCTCAATCTCCTGGTTTCCTTCATTCTTAGCTAAAATACAACCTTCTACAAGGAACTTTTCCTAGTTTCTCTCAAGGCTAGTGGCTCCCCTATAAGATGATTCCTAATTTATTCTGTATACATCTTCTTTGCAGAGAGTTGTTTGCATGTCCATTAGACTGTGAGCGCCTTGGGAACAGAGACTGTCTTCGACCTTTTTTTGTATCCTCAGGACTTAGCATGCAATAGGTTTAGTCACTGCTTATTGAGTTGACTCTGAATTTAGCTAATGCAATCTCCCTAGCTTGGTGTAGGAGCTGTTAGAACTTATACCATGCTGGCATTGCCCAGGAAGGTCCAGGGTCACCTCCTCACCACAATAAGGCATCAGAGGAGAGCTTTGGTGAAGGATCATTATTCTTCTCAAATGTTTGTTGAATGAGTCTGTTCTCTGATGGTAGTGGATGGGGAGGCAGCATTTTGTAAAACCAGGAAAACTTCTATCTACTTTTGAGATTAGCTTGCATGCAGAGGAGCATTAATTAAGTGCATTCTGTATGCCAGGCACTGTGCTAAATTCTGTGGATATAAAGAAAAGCAAAAAAAAACCCCAAAACAAAACCCCAAAACTCACACAGTCCCTGCTTTCAAGGATCATTATGAAGCTTTGTCTTGTTTTCCTGTCTGTGGGCAAGTTTGGTTTATTCTTGAAGGGAGAGGATATAAAAGGTCACCCAGAATTTTATGTTTAGTATATTCCCCTAAAAGGAATAAAAGGGAAGGGGGGGGGGGGAAGAAGGGAAATATGAATCCAAATATGAGAGACAGATGGAATGAAAAAGAAGGGATAGAATGGGATGAGGAAAGTCTGACATATCTCTGAGCTGTATTTGAAGTTAGGACACATGCTGAGTAATGGGAAGAGCATTTCAGAAGAAATGATTCTGCTTAGTCTCTAGGTATATAACTCATCAGGAAGAGCAGTGAGAATTGAGAGTATTTAGGTGAAAAGTAGAAGCACTGACCTTGGGGAAATAAATTGTCCTGATCCATATACCTTAATGGATCCTCCTTTCTGTTGCTCTCACTAAATATTAGAATTTTATAAATTAGTAATGGGCTTGAAAAAAATATCAATGACATCTACTTTGTTGCTTTTGAAACAGTTACAGCAGTGCTCAAAATAACTACATATTCAATAAGCAATTAGAAGGCATCATGAGCTAATTGTGGTCAGAACTAGGGGTAGAGTCAGGGATTTTGGGCTGGTTTTTGACTTCTTTTTAGATTTATGTGATCTAGACACCTCTGGGTCTCAGATTTGGTAAGTAAATTTTCCATGAGCCTATATTTCAAATAAATAACTTTAATGCTCATGCTTAATATATTTTTTTTAACGTGAGATATCTTGGTGGTGCTTGGGATTTCTTTGAGGACAGATAAGTAGCAAGCAGAAATATTGAATGAATAATAAGGTTGTATGATATAATTTCTAATATAATAGAAATAGTTTATATCTATCTAATGCTTCAGATCATATCTGTGAGGTACAAATGAGGAATCATAGGTTGATTTTCTCAGAGTTGCAAATATCACCTAGATTGTGAGGAGCAGAGCCAAGATTTGAACCCAGGTCTACTAAGTATATCCAATGTTTTGTTATTATACCATGATACTTATGTGTTAAAGACTGAATTAATTTTTTCTTCCCCCATTCAAACAGCTAGATGGTGCAGTGGATAGAGTGCCAGACCTGGAATCAGGAAGACCTGGGTTCAGGTCCTTCCTTCCTTCCCGCCTTCCTTCCTTCCCACCTTCCTTCCCTCCCTCCCAAGGTCAAAACCTTGAAAAAAAAATAGAATCAAAATTCTATTTATAAATTAATCTCTTTATTTTAGTTCTTATGTGCATATGCATGGCAAATTCCAGAACTTATTTCTTTTTATATTGAATAACAGGGCAGGAAAGTTTACTTGAAGGTGTGTGTTGGGGAGGATGAGGGAGGGGGGAGGCAGGATGGAGATCATAAAGGGTTGGGAACTCTTGCCCTGTGGTCCATGGGAGACATCATAGACAGAAATTGACACCAAGTTATAATAATCATACTTCACTGGTGGTCTTGGGTTTACTGCTGGAATCTCTGGTAATTCCAACTTTAATAATTAATCATTCATCAAGCATTGATTAAGCACCCACTGTTGTGCCAAGCACAGGGGAGATAAATGCGAAGAATGAAATAATCCCTCCTCTGAAGGAACAGAAACTACGCCAACAATTGCTAGGATTTATATAGTACTTTAGGATTCTCCAAACATTTTATAAATGTGTTCTAAATTGCTCCTCACAATGACTCTATAAAGTAAGTGCTATTAATACCCCCCTTTTACAGATAAAGAAATTGAGACCAAGGTTACATGGCTAGTATGGTGTCTGGGACAGGTTAGGAACTCAGACCTTTCTGACTCCAAGTCCAACACTATCTACTCTCCTACCTGACTGTCTACGAGAAAGCCTGGATTCTACCCATCATGGATCAACACGTCTTGATCAGTCAGGCCTTGGTACATAATTTTCCAAGCTTGAGAAGCCCTTTCTTACTTGTTGTATAACAGGATTCTATAGAAAGAACAGTGATCTGCTTATAATAAACTTCCTTTTCAGTTTTATTATGGGGCTCATTGCATGGGAGAATATTTGATGTGGACTTCATTTTTCTGATATCCTCCAAGAGTTGAGTCATCTTTGTTCCATATAAATTGGAGAACTTTCAGTAGGCTGCCAGTATATTAAATGGCTAATCAATTCTCAGTGGGGGAGGGGAGATGATGCTTACAGAAATTCCTGCCAATTTTGGTTCAACTGGAAAATGACTGCCATCTGGAGACTATAGGAGAAGGCAGTAATATTCACCATTTCTTGGCAGACAGGGAACCCCCGAGAGGACATCCTTATTCTATCACATCTTCCCAGTAGTAAATTCCCTGTGGCAAGGTGTGACAATAAGATGGGTAACATGTGGTACCTTGTCAGGACTCATACCATGAAGCATATGTGAATCAAAAGGTTAAGTTCTAAAAATTTTCTGTTACTGATGTGTCTTAGTGTCCTAGGTTTTTTTTCCCTTTCTTCTTCTTGACAACATGAGGTTTGATAACCCGTGATAGCTCTTGGTTTTGTTGATTTGTCTTTGTTGTCTCTCTCATAGATGTTGAACGTGAGTAAAAGTAGGACTAGAATTAACCAAAGTCATCCAGAAAGAACCATGATCAATTCCCTCCCTCTCAAAAAAGTCCATACTTAATTACTGAGTAGCATGATGTAGAGTTAAAGAGTCAGGAGATCTGGGTTGCAGTCTGGCTCAGTTTGAGCAAGTCAGCTCTAAAAATCTGTGACCCAGTGAAAAATCCCTCCATTTGACAATAAGCTTTTGGTTGAGAATAAGTAGGGCCAAAGCCACAGACTTGTCAGCAAAAGAAGGAAGGGCATCACAGACATCATTTGGGAAGTTCCAACCTCAAAGTCGCTGAAGCTGTTTGCCTAGTGAGGGCTATGATTTTCCATGCAGCCTTATTTTTTTTTAAAGGGAGCTGAAATGGCTTTTAAAAACTTCCTTGACTTGAAAGACTTGTAAAAAGCTATCGGTCTGTGGGCCAATTCTGCCTCCCCCACCCCCCTACTAAAAGTTCTAAGCTCAAAAAAATGTCACTGAACCATAATTACAGTGTTAGGCTGGAGAAGAACAATCAGCACAGGAATTATAATGAATGTAATAAAGTTAGTGAATCAGGGCAGAAATGTTTCACGTTCTTCTATAACCTCATCAGCCTTTCTTTGGGACAAAATGACCGACCTCTTAAGTCACTAAAAGCCACGATGACCAATAAGAAATCAGTCTTAAACTGGAGCAACTGGTATAGGATAAAAGTCATTCTATACTTGGTTATTAAATCATCTTCTCCAGCTTACAAGTCTTTCTAGTTAGTGGTTGTTTTTGACTTTAGAAAGACAGAATATGGTATGATGATCTGTGGAAAGAAAAAGGGAAATCTAATTGAATGATGCTTTGGAGCAGGGTGGGGTTTGAATAGAATCAGAGAATGTTAATCTGGAAGGGACCCTTAAAATAATTTAATCCCACCCGTTCTTTTTGCACTTGGGGAAACTGAGGCCCCGAGAAGATGGCTTGCCCAAGATCACACAAAACTAGTGAGTGGTGGTGGTTGTTTGTCCTTCCTTTTTAAAGACCAGTGACATCACGGGGATGTCTTGAGCTGCAGGTGAATTGGACTTAAGTGAGGCAGAGATGCACAAAGTTATCAGCCCCACTCTCTCTTCCAGAATTATGGAGTCCAGTGTCAGTTGTCCAATGAGTGGTAGAGCCAGGGTGAGAGCATATGTCTCTTGGCTTCCTATCTCCCATGGCTCCTTCTGTCACACCAATGCAGGCATAAGCTTGTTCAGAACAAAAGTTTCCTAAATTCAATGGAAGAATATAGGATGACAGGTTTTTTTTTTTTCTTTTTTCTTCTTGCATCATCTTAACCTAAAAGTGGTTTTCAGACAAGGTCCCTGAAAGGCATTTTTGAATTCAGTATTGCTAAGAATTTTCTCTCAAATAATTGGTTCTTATAAGGAAAAAAATGAATGTAGCATTAAAAATAATATTTTAGAGAAATGGAAATATTGTATCAGGTAGATTAAAAAAACTGGACTTTTACAGTTTGTTAAATCACAGAATGTTAGTGATACGTGAGACTTTCAACATTTTCTAAACCAATTTATTTTAAATATTTGGAAACCCCGATACCCAGAAAGGGGAAGCTATCTGCCTATGGTCACACTCAGTCTTAGAGTATGACCTTGTGTGACCCTGAGTGAGTCACTTAATGTCTATTTACCTCAGTTTCCCCAACTACAAATAGGGATACTAATGGCATCTACCTTGCAGGGTTGTTCAAGGATCAAAGCACTTAGCACAATGATTGACACATAGTAGGTGCTGTATAATTATTCCCTTCCCTTCCCCTTAGTGGCAGAGCAGGGATTAGAACCCAGATCTTTTGACCCTATTAGACAAAGAAGGTTGCTTCTACTATACTATCTTGGTTTTAATTGTTCATGAACTGATTACTTGAGCCAGAACTTACTTTGCCATCTGCCTGTCTTTTGCTGACTTCCTCTTCCATCCCTGCATCACCCCCCCCCCCCCTTCTGAACCTCACCTTGTTCCTTTCTAAATCTCTGTTTTCTTTGTCCTGAGAATATCTTATCAGTCAAACCATTTTCCTTCCACCTGTACCTCTGTTCTGGCTCCTCACCATTGTTCAGCTGCCCTCCGACTCCTTGGCTTTGTATGGACTGGAGAGGCAGCATGGTAAGTGCCAGGATTGGGGACAGATGACCAGGCTTTATAATTTATTACCTTGCTAACCTTACTAAGTCCCTTTAACCCAATGACTTCTACTTCCTCTTTTATACAATAAATAGTTTGAATCAAATCAAGAGTTCTAAACATTTTTTTGTGTATTAGATGCTTTTGGCAGTTTGGGGAACCCTTCTCAAAATCGTTTTTACTTGTATAAAATAAAATATGTAGGATTAAAAAGGAAACCAACTATACTAAAAAAAAAAGGGACATAAGTTCCTGGATCCCCTGAAATTTACCCAGAGAACCCAAATTAAGGACCTTTGGATTAGCCAGCATAGAAACCTGTGCTCTTGCTGTGTATCAGGCATATGAAGGCTGGGCATTCCCAGCATCACCGGTTCTTCACAATACAGCCTGCTCTCCCTAGTTTCTCCCCGCCCCACTTGATCTAGGTTCTCATTCCTTCACCCAAGTCACTGATCCTCACTTCCTCCAATCCCCTTAAGCAATTGCTGTCTCTGGAGTTCAGACATTCTACCCTGGGCCACTTTGCTTGAGGAAAGAGAATTCCGGAGGGAGGCTGAATGATTTTGGCAGAGCAGTCTCTCACAACAAGGAGTAGCCAGAGCAGGAAGACTGCTTAGCTGAGAAATCTGGGAAGGTCAGGAACTGAGCCAGATGCTTATCAAGGGGAAAGTTGATAGTGTTTTTGTGAACTGAGCTTTCAGCTGTTTCCCTGAAGATAATAATAGATACATCATGTTTGGCTTTTGGTGGAGATTTTTTGAAAGAACTTGTATCGGTAGACTTGATTTGAAGACTTAAAAAAATTAACCAGCGTGGAAAAGACTGTTGTATTAAAAGAAAACAATTCCCATCAAACACCTTCAATTACCCCGATGAGGAGAATGATATTGAAAGAGGGCCTGAGTCCTGACTTCAATTCTGTCCAAGTCTCTGTGACTTTGGGCAAGTGTCTTCATGTCTCTTGGCCTCAGTGACATGGGTATAATGGCACCTCCTCTACCTACCTCTGAAGACAGAGTCTCTGCAAGCACTTTTGAAACAACCAACTGAGAACTTCCAGTTAAATATTATAGTAATATGACTTTTAGTGTTTAAACATCAAAATTGAATGAATGAAAAAGCATTTCTTTATTTACTGTGGGCAGGAACTATGTATGCTGAGTGCTGAGCCTACAAATAGAAGTAAGGTGAAAGTCCTTGCTCCCAGGGTGGTCACACTCAAATTTGGGAAGAGAGAACATGAAAGAAAGTTCAGCTGTGTGTAGGATAGAGGCTCTGCAATAGGGTGATTGGCAGCAGGACCCGGGGCTCCATAGTTTTCATCAGTATGTCACATGGGGGTGAGGCAGGCCAGATGTCCAAGAGGCAAAAAGTCTTGGTGGTCTTCCATTTGACAGGAACAAGCAGGATGGGTCACTCCAGCCTCATCCAAGCCTTGTGAGCAGTCAAGCTAAATGGGTAACTTTGGGAGGGGATGAAGGAAAATCAGCATCTTTGTGGCTGGAAAAACCAAGGGGACTGAAGAAATAGATCCAAACTGTGGCTCTCACACCAGTGACTCGTGTGTAGAGCTTTGCCATCTGTCTGCCCAAGTTGCCGCTAGTTTTATTGATCCTGAGCTTTATTCTCAGGCTGTCCAGTTGAGTCTTTTAGTTCTTCTTCCACCATCTTGATGATCTCCTTTGTTTAAGGTTTGGGCAGCATCCCTGAATGAAGTATTCTCTTATGTCACCAAGTGAATGATAGAGGAATTTATGATCCAGTCCTAAAGCCTGGCATGTGGCACATTTCCCTCACAGTAAGCATGCTAAGCTGTCTGTGTGACAGGACCAGAAAGAGAGAGAGCCAGCACTTGGAGAGATTGCTTTTCTCTCCTCTCTCCCTCATTTAAACCATTAAAAAAATCCCAAACCCTAAAATAAACATCAAACAAACAAAAACACACTTGAGTTACCTTCAATTTCTTTTTGACCAAAGTGGGTCATAAGTAGGACCAGAACAGAGTGACCATCTTCAGCTTAATTTTAAAGATCTGTTGTCTGAAGGCCTCTGTCTAAGACAACTTTTCCTTCAACTCCAGAAACATGTGTTAAATGCCTCTTATGTGCAAGACACAGCCTTGTCCTGAATGGTATCTTCCTCTCCTTACCCTATACTCTTTGAATCTGTGGCCCATACTATGAGGAGAAAAGGGCCCTTTCGGGGCTTGCCTCCATCTTTCGGGTTCTCCCGCTCTTGTCCTAGGTGAGCCCCTCAGCACAGTCCAGAGGCCCCGTTTTTTGCCATCCTCGCTCCAGGTCCCCACCCGCCCTCAATCACCTTGGAATTTGCAGTTTCAGCCTTGATTAGGATAGGGGCTGGTTTCCTGGACTTGCTTTGTTTTTCTCCCTGCCCTAGATTGTTTTGGGGCCAGACTTTGAATTGCAGCCATTTTTGACCAGTTTCCTTGAAATTCATATCCTGGGGCAGACGGATTGCAGCCACTCTCATTAAAAATGAGGCAAACTGAGTCCTGTGGGATGCATCGTTTGGCCTGTTATTTCTGTAGCGCAGGGGACAAGTATTCCACCTTTTCCCCCAGAGCAGTAGTTTTTGCACAGAGGACAATACTCTGCCCACTTCATACCTCATTATTTCTAGTGACAAATTTAAATCTATTTCTGCTTTGAGTTCCAGACTCTGTTTCCTGAGACATGACCCACAGGGAGAGAGGGTGGTCAAAGCTTCCTGGAGGAGGAGTTCTAGGCCAGACAACAGGTTCTATGTGCATCTGAGCTGTTCATCTCTCCCAAAATAGCCCATTTGAAATGCAGCTTTCCTGGTTCATCATTTTCTCTTCCTCCCCATCCCCCCATCCGATCTGGCCTTTTCTCCTTTGGCTTCTCACAATAATTCTTGTATTTCAGCATGAAATCCCACAAAACAGGCTTTTCTTTTAGTAAACATCATCTTTGCTCACACTGAATGTGTCCCATTGCTTCTCTCTACCAGCTGCACAGTTGTCTTATAAAGGGACCAGTGTCACGTTGAAGTTAACATTCTAACCACTGTTCCTATTGTTCATGCATTAGCTTAACTTCCTTATAGCCACCTAACCTCTGACCTCCTAGTTTGTATCCAGGAGGTCCATCCGCATCTCCACCTTTCCCCAGCTCCTTTCTTCATTCCCAGTTTCTCTTCCTTCTCCTTCCTTTCCTTTTCTCCAATTCTCTCCTATTTTCTCCATCCCTTTTTATTCTCTGTAGCTCGAGCTACAGTAATACAGCAACACAGACAGGCATTTCTTTGACCGATTAGGGCTAAGAAGGTTTTAGAACCTGGGGATTATAGTGAAGGGAGGTGTTGTGGTCTAATGAGAAGTGGAGTGAGCTTGGAATCAGGAAATCTGAGTCCTCATAGTATGGTAACTAACAATTGTTTGTGTTGAATGAGGAAGTTGTGTCACTCAGAGCTGAAGTTTTCTGTGAATGAAATAGGTTGGATCAAGTCATCCAAGATCCTGAGAATTACTGAATGGTAGAATTGGGAGGAGCCACGGGATCAGCTAGATCCACCTTCTTCACATCTCACTGATAAGAAATTGGAGGTCTTCCTGACTCCAGAGCTGGTGCTCTATTCACTGCACCACCTAGCCACCCCTATAAGAAACTTGAAGGTCAGTCAAGGAAGGTCAAAGGGCTGGGAAGTGGCAGGGTTGGGACATGTCCAGTGCTCTCTGAAGGCTTTCTACTATACCACATTCTTTAGTGAATCTCTGTTGAATGAATGGAGAACAAAGATGGTGGACAAAGATGGCGTGCCAACTGAGCCTGGTCTAATGAAAAGAACACTAGACTTGGAGTTCAGAGTCCTGGGACTTCTAGACTTGGGTTTGCCATTTGCTCTAGGACAGTGGTTCTCAACCTTCCTAGTGCCATGACCCTTTAATACTGGTATGTGGGCGGACCTGCCTGGAGACAGATAGAGGAGCGGAGTCTTGGTTCCTAAGACCATTGGAAATATGTGTTTTCCAATGGTCCTAGGCAACCCTTGTAAAAGGGTCATTTGACTCCCAAAGGGGTCGCGACTCACAGGTTGAGAACCACTGCCCTAGGACTTTTGTGAAACCATTTTAGCTTCTAATAAACCTTGGGTGTCTCATCAGCATAGTGGGATTAATAATACATGCACTACATTGTCTGTGTCTTACAAGGTTGTTATGAGGATAAATTAGATCATTCATACATACATGTATACATATATGCCTGTATGTCATGCTTTGCAACTATAAAACTATTAGCTTTAATTAAATTCTTGGTAGATTTCTAGAATATGCTATCAAAAGGATGATTAATGGACATCTAGAAAAGGAAGTAGTAATTGTAAGAGGGGCATCTAGGTAGTCCAGTGGATAGCGGGCTGGGCTGAGAATCAGGAAGACTCATATTCCTGAGTTCAAATCTGACCTCAAACACTTCCTAGCTGTGTGTGATCCTGGGCACATTGCTTAACCCTGTTTGCCTCAGTTTCCTCATCTGTAAAATGAGCTAGAGAGGAAAATGGCAAACCATTCCAGTATCTTTGCCAAGAAAACCCCAAATGGGGTCATAAAAGGTTGGATGTGACTGAAAAGATTGAACAACAATCATAAAAGAGCCAGCATAAAGATTTAGTCATACAGTACTACCCTAATCTCCTTTTCTTTTTGATGGGTAAGCCTAGGGAATTCAGTAGAATTTACATAGATTTTAGCAAAGCACTTGACAAGTCTTTCTGTTTTTGGAAAAGATATTGAGATAGAGGCTAGATCAGATCCTGAAGAGCCTGTCTTTTTAAAAAATATTTTGATAACTATATTACAATATGACTAGTTTTCTTTGTATTTTATCTTACACATTTGAAAACATGTGTCTGAGGTCCACAGAGTCCCTAGATTTCTTCAGACTGCCAGGAGGGTCCATGACATCCAAAAGAGGTTAAAAACTCAGTTTGGTGGAACTGAGTGGATAGCCAGACTCCATGTAGTCATTAATTTAGACATTAATTTAGAACTAAGTTGCTAAATGCCCCAGGAACATGTGCTTGATCCTGTAATATTTAAAATTTGTATCATTGAACTGGTTAAAGGCAGTGCATGCTTATAAACTTGCAGATGAACATAAAAGTAGGAGGTATAACCATGTGTTGGGTGACACAGTCGTGAATCCCAAAAGATCTCAGCAAGCTAGAATGTTGGGTTACATATGAGACTATGAAACTGAATAAGGACAAAGATAAGGTGTTGCATGCAGAGTAGGGAAAGCATGGTGAGAGAGGAGTTATTCTGAAGAGGATCCGAGGGGTTTAGTGGACCACAAGTTGTAGATGTTTGAAGTGTGATGTGGTAGCTAAAAATCTAATGAAAGTGGGTTCCATTGAGGGAGGTGTAGTGTCCAGAACTAGGGAGGTGACAGACTTGCTGTTTTCTGTACTTGTCTTTATCAGACCACATCTGATGTATTGTTTCTAGTTTGGGGTTCACATTTTCAGAAAGACATTCAGAAATGGGAAACTTTCTAGAGATGGACAACCAGGATTGTAAACGGTCTTGAGAACACAGCCATGGAAGCAGATGTGTTGAAGAAATTGGGTATATTTAACCTGGAGTTCAGAAGACTAGAGGGAAGATGATACTTCTTTTTGACTGTTTTAAGGGCTATGCTATGGAAGTCATACCTGGCTTCAGAAAGCAGAACTATAGGAGAAATAGAGGCAGTTTTTGGCTCCATATAAGGAAAAAACCATTTGGGACTCTCTAAAGTGAACAGGCTGCCATAGGAGACAGGTGAGTCTTCTCTCACTGGAGGTCTTAATGTAAAAGCTATGAGTAGGTAGAGAAGATATGGGTAGAGAAGATTCAGGTAGAGAAGATTCTTAATTATATATGGGTTGGACTAGTTGGATGGTTTCTGACTCTTGGAGTTAGTTAATATTAATAATAATGATGATAATAACTAGTGTTTACATAGCACTTTACATATGTTAACTCACTTGATTCTAGAATAACCCTGTAAGATAGGTGCTATTATTATACCTGTTTTACAGATTAGGAAACTGAGGTACAGAGAGATCAAGTGACTTTCCAGGGTCACGTTACCATTTTAAGTAGCAGAGGCTTCAGACTCAGGTCTGGGGCTGAACTAGTGTGGTTGTGTGAGTAGAGGAGAGGAGGACTATGAACCTGTTTAGGAGGTAGAATTGACAGCATCTGGCAAAACTAACTGGAAAATGGTGGGTGTGAGTAAATCTGAAAAACCAGGGTGATTCTACTCTGCAACTTGTGTGGTTGAATGAATGATAGTGAACCTTCACAGAAATAAGGAGGTTTGAAAGAGAGGATGGGTCTGAGGGGAAAGATAATGAATTTGGTTTTGGATACATCGAGATGCTAATGAAACATCTAGCTCAATTGGAGAGGGAGAATTGGATAGAGGTCAGGAGAGAGAGGAGGGTTGAATATGTAAATTTGGGAGTCAGTTGACAAGCATTTTTTGGGGCCCTTACTATATGCTAGGCACTGGGGACACAAAAACAAAAAGGAAATAATTCCTGTCCTCAAGGAGTTTATGATTTAGTGGGGGAGAAAATCGATCATTGAATCCACGGAAGTTTTGGATTTCACAGAGAGAATGTAGAGTGCCTAGGACACAGTCCTATAGTATATACATGTAGCAGTTGAGAAATGAAGGATGATCCTTTAAAAGAAATTGAGAATTTGTCAGATAGTTGACTGAGATGTAGGATGTTAGAGCAGTGTTGGGAAATGTCAGGGAAGAGAGAATATCCAGAATAGTGGTAATAGGCAATGGGCCCTACAGAGAGGTCAAGGATGAGGAATGAGAAAAAACACTGGATTTAGCAGCAAAATCATTGGTGGCCTTGGAAAAGGCAAGTTTAGTTAAGTGGAGTGGACAGAAGCCCAAATGGAAGGGGGGAAGAGAAGTGAGTGGGAGGTGGTAAAGTGAAGTCAAGGAGGAGAGCCAGATTTTTTATTTTTATTTTTTGCAGAATTTGGCTGTGAAGGGAAGGAGAGATATAGGACAAGAGCCAGAGGAGATATTAGGGTCAAGAGAAAGGTTTTTCTTTTCTTTTCTTTTCTTTTTTTTTTTTAAAGATTGGGAAGATCCAGGCATGTTTAGGAATCAGGAAAGAATTTAGTGGATAAAATGAGATTGGAAATTAGGTCTCAACAAGGAGAGGGGACCTGAGTTTGAGTGTAAGTTGAAATTGAATTGTGAGGAGTCAAAATTCCTTTAGCTGTCTACAACACTTAGTACATAGGTCACCCTCAGTTTCCCTGATGGGTCTCTGTGACACACAGAGCAATCTGAATGGGTCATTGCCCTCACTAGGACAAGCTGGTATTTTAAAAAGAAATCAAACAAATGGAAGCCTTGAAACAATGTGAAATTTCCCAGAAGGAATGAAAACTTCAGGTGATTGCTTGGAACTTTTAGGCCCAGGAAATCTTAACTTTTTTTTTTTTTTGGTCCAATACTTTGGTTGGCAGGTTGGAGAAGCCTATTGACTCCTCAGAATAATGTTTTTAAATGCATAAAATAAAACACATAGGATTACAAAGGGAAAACATCCTTGAGGACAAGCTATCTAGACCCATCAGAATAAAGTTTGTCATTTTTTAAATAACTTAATAATATTCTGTTTCATTCATGTACCACCGTTTGTTTATCCATACCCTATTACTTTAATTCTTATCCTGCCACAAAATGTTAAAACTAATTTGGTTCCCTTGGAGACCTTCCTTTTATCTTTGGCCTTGATGAGGTTCTGACTATCTTTGGGGAGGGAAAAGAATGCAAATTTATATAGTATATTATACTAACCATTTTTACAAATATTATCTCATTTGATCCTCATGACAACCCTTTGAGGGAGGTACTGTTATTATCACTCCCATTTTACAGTTGAGGTAAACTGAGGCAAACAAAGGTTGATTGACTTTCCAGGGTCACCCAGGTAGTGTTTGAGGTCAGGTTCAAAGTCAGTTCTTCTTCACTCCAGGCCCAACACTCTATTCATTGGGACAGAAATGCCTCTTCTTTCGGTCTCTAAAAGTTGCTGTTGAAATGCAATATATGCTAGGTAGAGGGATATTGTGAAGAGATGGCGAATTAAAGGAATAAGGAGTGAGCGTGGCATAGTGGAAATCACTGAAACACTTGGGTGTTAGTGCTGGTGTTGGAACTACCCTGCACTGTAACCAACCAATCAGTCAATAAACATATTCAGTAAGTATCTACTGTGTATTGGGCACTGTACTAAACTGTGGAGGTACATACAAAAAGAGGCAAAATAGTCTCTGCTTTCATGGAGTTTACAATCTAATAAATGAGAAAGCCATATTATTCTGGGGCCTCCCTCTCTTCTTCATCTGTAAAACGAAGGGGCTGGATTAGATTATTACAAAAGTTCCTATTGATTCAAACGTCCTATTATGAACTAGATCCTACTAATCCAAGCCAACTAGTCTAGGTCAGGGGAAAATAGTGGAGTGGCCCAAAGACCCTGAAATAGGAAGAAGGGGTTAGGTTTGAAAAGAAGAGGTAGAGGAACAGAACTGGAAGAGTGATATGGTAGATCCAAGATGGTAGCTCAAAAGTGCACAGGCTAGAATCACCCAAGGATCAAAGTCTGTGGAAGAGTCAAGATTTCATAGGGTTGGTGCCAGGGACACTGGGTGGGTTGGTAAGGGAACAGGCTATGATGTCAAAGTGGTTTGGATCAGAAACTAAAAGAGTGGATTTGGGACCGAAACAGAAAAGAACCTTGAGGACTTACTGAGAGTGATGAGAGGCAGCATCTGGTTATTTGGTACTTCTAAACCTGAGCTATCCATCATCTGTAGTAGGAGTGGAGTGACTGAAAGCTTTGAACCCCAGGTAAGAATTCTGCATCTATTTTTCAACTTCCTATTGCTAGTAATCCAGATTCCTTCCAAAGCTGCCCCGTCGGGTTGTAATAGAAAACAATAGAAAAAGAAGTCAGCAGGCGTGGGAAAAGGCTGACAACATATTTTTAAAAATTTTCCCTAAAAAAGGGTGAAAGGGGGGCAGATAGGTGGCAAAGTGGATGAGCTTGAGGTCAGGATCATCTCCTTGAGTTCAAATACAGCCTCAGACACTTACTAGCTGTGTGACCCTGAGCTAGTCACTTAGCCCCATTTGCCTCAGTTTCCTCATCTGTAAAATGAGTTGGAGAAGGAAATGGCAAACCACTCCAGTATCTTTGCCAAGAAAACTCCACCTAGACAGCTGGACAGAAGTAAAAAAAAAAATGACTGAACTACAATGAAAAGATTGAGGACTTAGAGAAACCCTTGGGCTATGCAATTAAGAGATAATTGACAATTTAGGGAGAGCAGTTTCATGCTAATGAGGTAAAAGTCCACTTTGCAAAGGTACTGAAGTGAGTGAAAGGAGAGGATGGGGAAACTAGTATTGTAGATGGATTTTTTTCAAGAGGTCTGACTGTAAAAGGGGGAAATAGGTTGGGATAAGCATACGGTCTGGTGAGTGTTTTTTAATGATGCTGGAGACCTAGGCAAGTTTGTAGGAAGCAGAGGAACAAATAGAAATGAAAGACTACAAAGGGAGGGCATGATTTAGGGGTTGAAATGCCTAAAGGAATTAGGAGAGAATGGTATCAGGGGAAAGTAATAGATATATAATTACAGAGAAACATCAAGGACCAATATGTTTCCCTTCCTAATTTTCTGCTCTTCTTCCAGTTCTTTATTTCATTCTGTAATACTTGTAAAGACTTGATGTTTCATCAACGTGAGGACTTCTCTGCACTATAGTAGACTATCTTCATGGATTGCCTTGGCCAAAAATCTTTATTTGAACTTTGACCTTTTTGAGGATGTATTCTTAATCTCAAGGACGCCTTCCTTGCTTTGGAGTAAAAGTACAACGTGTGTGTGTGTGTGTGTGTGTGTGTGTGTGTGTGTGTGTGTGTGTTTTATTTCTTCCAGAAGCACACATTCATTTCCTGATTACCACACCACTGATTGCTTTTCCTTTATGTGCAGAATGCTTTGGGTCTCAGGCTTATTGTAAGTCAATTTAGAATTCAAACAAAAATATTGCACATAAAACTCCAGGGGTAGGAGACTTGTCTGTGGGATTGACATTGATGAATTTATGTAGTTGACTGATAATTTATAATGAAAAGAGAAGAATCCTCAGTGCTTTCCTCCAAATGAAAGCTAGCAATTAGTCAATTCAAAAGATTTAGACAATGTGGGCGGCTTAGCTTATTATGTTGGATCATTTGAGTTCTCCCTAGCAGTGGGGAGTTTAAAAATCAGTCACCACAAACATATGTTTATGTGGTACATGATGAGAGTTTTCCCCATCCAGAATGTTACTCGTTTCAGTTGCTGCTTAATGTTTTGCCATAGAACAAATGGTTAGATGCTTTCTATTAATAATAATGATGACATTAGTCTTTTGTCTAGATTCAGAGTTATGCTCTTCATCATTTAATGTTTCATCATCTCCTTGTTCTGTAGGTACTTACTGGGATACCTTGAGGGATTCATAATGTTATTGTTTCAGATACTTCTTTATGGTTTAGGTTGCAACCCATCCATACCTGATGCCAATCTATGCATATCCTTCTTTCAGTCTCCTATGAAGGGTCCACCCAATAGTCCTTTCTGTTCCTCGAACTAGATCTTTTTGTCTCCCAGCTCCAGGCATTTTCACTGATTGTCTCCTAAGTCTGGAATGCTCTTCTTCCTCATCTCTGCCTCTGGACTTCCCTCAAGTCTCCCCTAAAATCTCACCTGCTATAGGAAGTCCTTTCCAGCCGCCCTGAGTACTGTCTCTTTCCTTCTGAAATTGCTTTCCATCTACCTTGTATACATCTTGTATATACATAGTTGCTTGCATGTTGTCTCCCTCCTTCTTGGAGCTCCTTGAAGGCAGGCACTGTTTTTATCATTCTTTTCATCTCCAGCACTTAGCAAAGCAACTGGAAAGTAGCAGGTGCCTAATAAATACTTTTCAACCCACCGACTGAAACTAGAGTCCTTCTTCTGTGTGGCTACCAGTGTGACCCTTGGCTTGTCCACTCATTGTCACTTACTTTTGCTATCTAACTAGCACATTTCCTTTTCAAATCATACAGTATCTCTGATGACTTTTACACCATCTCTCACCTTCATGTCATTTAGGGGCACTTAGAAACCTAATGTGGTTTTGGATCATTCAGAAGATACAGTTCTTGCCCTCCACTTGGATGTTCCATTAATAATTACATGATTTGATATTGACTCAGGTCTAATCAAAATAGCAGAGGAAAAATGGGGCTTCCCCTTTCTGGGGATATCTCTCTATACCCACAAAGTACTTCTTTTTGGCCATCCCTCTCCTGTGTATGTGTTTTTGTGTATTAGAATGTAATCTCCTTGAGAACAGGAACTTTTTGTCCTCCTTCAGCCGATAGCACAGTGTTTGGCATAAAGTAAACTCTTAATAAATGCCTTTTCATTCATTTATTCATGAAGGATTTCTTCTACCTCTCTGCACCCCCTTTTGAAAAGAATTTTAGTTTTCTGCTATCTTCATGGATGGAGAAGACAGACTTTGTTTCTCTACTAAAACATCTACTTCAGTTCCTAAAGTTTACAATTGATTGGAGTACTTGTTAGATCTGGTTGTTATTATTGTGGTATAAAACTGGGTTTCTTAACATTTTCTCTGACACAAACTACCTCCCTCTCTGCCTGCCCTGGCAGTCAGTGGAAACTAAGGTACCCTTCCTCAAAGCGATGGTTTTAAATGCACAAAATAATAAAATACATTATAGGGAAAAGGAATTATATTGAAATGGAATTATCAAAGAATTTTTTTAAGTTCACCAATTCATGATTAAGAACCTCTGATCTAAACTAATAATGACGATATCTGCTTTTGCATTTCATGCTTTGCAAAATACTTTCCCACACAAGTCTCTGGGATAGGTGAGAAAATAAACTGCAGCTCAGGAAAAGTAGGTGACTTAATGATGTACACACTCACTGCTAGTAGATGTTAGAGCCTGGTCTTTTTGACTCCAGACATCCAAGCACTTCTTTTTCTACCATATCATAAATTGATAGTAGTTGTGATGAAAGATTAATTTTTCTGTACAAAAGGGAAGGGAGGCATCATTAGTATTTTTTTTTTAGGGCAGAACAAATAGAAATATATCTGTTATGTTGCTTCCCTGTAAAAGGCATTGGTAACCTAGACAAAAGATTTTAAGGCAGGGTAAGAGACAGCGTGGCCTGCCAAAGAGACTTTCTTAAGGCATGTGTCTGATTATGCAGTACTCCAGCTCAATAAACCCATGGCTCCCTGTTACTTCTGAGTCAGAAACAAACCCTTTTTTTTTTTTTAAAACCTTTAACAACCTGATTCCAACCTACATTTTTAGCCTGCTTCCCCTTCTTGATCTCAATGGTCCAGTCATGTTGGCCTTTTTGTTTATCACCCACACAGAGCAGGCGGTCTCTGGCCCTGTCCCTTGCTTTCTCCAAGTTGTCTCCCATCCCTGGCATGTACCCACTCCTTTTAGAGTCTCTAGTTTTCTTCAAAGCACAGCTTAAGAGTTACCTTTTATACGAGGCAGGGTTATAGTTCTGTCAGGATAGTGATCCTTGTGGAGATGCCCAGTAGGTGCCTGGAATTACAAAATTGTAAATTTTTGGGGAAGGGCTCAGGGCTGGAGATAAGGACCCAAGAATCAATTGTATAGAGGTGATCCTTGAAGCCCTCTCTATTCACCACCCTGAAGAACCCTAGCATCAGCTCAGACATACCATAATTCTCTTGACACAGTTTCCAAAGGAAAAACAACCAACAGACCGCCCAAACCCACATGAGACATGCATCCAGGGTGCCTCACTACAGTGAGAGTACTGCCCTGACATGCCTTCAAGCCACATGTGACTGCTGCTTTGTTCACTCCACCCGGGTCTCTCTGTAGACCCCAGACTTGGAGTGGCCACCTTTGTCCAAAGATGCTGCAATAGCAGCCGTTCTGTCTGCTTCCCTTAAAAACCTTAGCTCCTGGAACCATGGGCAGAGAACCCAGTGTGAGCTGAGCTGTCTCACCTCAGCTGCTCTCTGTCTCCAGGACATGGTGGTGGAAAGCTTGCCAGGGCAGTTTCCAGTGCCTGGTTCCGTTTCTTCTTTCCTACCTCCAAGCCTTGTTCTACTCCCTTCCCCCACTCCTCCCCACTGTCCAGACATTAGATGAGGAAACTGAAGTCTGGAGACATTAATTGACTTGTCTTCCTCTTCAGCTTTAGGAAGTTTATTTTAGACAAAACGTTATGAGTTCAGTCACAATCAGTCTGAACCCCCAATTAGGAAAATTCCTGGCATGTAGGCAGAAGTTGGGCTTTCTGCCTAACTTTAACATTTATATCTATCTCTTGTTCATCACTAGTCTCTTTGTGGTTGAGGGAAAATTCAGTTTACTGGAAACATTTGAGTAATGAAACAGCTGATTATATTGTAGTGTCTGTAGATAGACAGACATGAGGAAGGGAAGATGAGGAAAGAGGAGACATTTTCTTGGACCCTATCCTGGGTCTTCTTAGAGGAGATTCTGGTAGAGCCCTTGATCTTCTTTGATATCTCCATTCTCTGGCACATCTTAGTCCTACTTTTGCTTTTCAAAGGTGTGTTGGAAAGTCACATGCTCTAATTTGTGGCATTCCTCCTCCTTCTAGCTAACTGCATGGAGTTAGGACTCATGCAGGACTCTGAAGAAACACCCAAATCCTCCAGCTTGTTGGAATTTAGGCTTCATTTCTGACCTCATGGCTTTTAAAGACTTTTTCACATTTAATTTAAGGCCACTTGATTGATTGATATGTATTTTTTTTTTTAAGGAATTATTTTCTTCGGTAAGCTTTTGGACTTTCTTTTCTATTTGGCCAATTTGCTTTTTAAGGGATTCTTCTCAGCTTTTTGGGCCTCTTTTGCCATTTGGGTTAGTCTGTTTTTAAAGATGTTATTTTCTTCAGTATTTTTTGGAGTCTCCTTTAGCAGGCTATTGACTCGTTTTTTCATGATTTTCTTGCATCACTCTTATTTCTCTTCCCAATTTTTCCTCTACTTCTCTTACTTGATTTTCAAAATCTTTTTGAGCTCTTCCATGGTCTTCAACCAATTCATATTTTTCTTGGAGGCTTTTGATGTAAGAACTTTGACTTTGTTGTCTTCTGCTTGTATGTTTTGATCTTCTTTGTCACCAAAGTAAGATTCTATAGTTTGACTTTTTTTACACTGTTTGCTCATCTTCCCAGCCAAATACTTGACTTTCTAACTTTGTCAAAGTAGGACTCTACTTCCAGTGGGGTTGGGGTGGGGATGGGTGTGCGGTCACAGACTTCAGAGGTTTTGTATCAGCTGCTTGATCCCCTACCATCTGTGGTTCCAGAGCACTGAAAGCAGCTGCTGCCACTGCTACCTCTGCCACCCCTTTTAATATGTATTCTTACCTTATAGTTAAGTTATCTGAGCTAAAATGGGGGATTGCTTTCAATCCCACCCTTAAATACATGAGCATTATAACTGGAGTAGTTATCAAACAGTGAACAAAACCGTTTCTCTAAAAATAACCTTTCTCCTTCATTCCAAATAATTACAAAGTAAGTCAAACTTCTTTGGTTTAGTATTTTGCTATTAATTTTGTTTGACCCTGAAACATCAGTAAATGTTTTTTTTTCAGTTCCTTGATGTTATGTTTTATCATCTACTTGATAACATCTCTGCCAATGTTTATCAACTACCATATTCAGCAGTTTCTTTTTAAATCTATAGTTGGGCATTTGAAAGTTTTATCATTTAGACTGTCTGTTCTATTCCACTATTGTTCCTTTTTGTAATAATTTAATATTATCATGTCCAATACTGAATTATGCACAGAAGTGTGCTGATCCAGTTTGAATGTGTTCTCCAGAACTGATTGTTAAATTTTTACTGTGAGCATTTATGCCTCAGAAATCATCAAATGCTATAAATCAAGTCTTGATTTATTGGTTGTTTTTTTTTGATTGTCTAAACTTAAGAAACTGATGGAGAAAATGCTAAAAAAAAAAATTCAGATTAAACTTAAAAGTGTGTCTTGGTATGTTCCCTTCCACGCTCCAAAGCCTGGTTGTTTAACATTTAACAGCATATGGATACCTCGTTTCTTATAAGGAGATGAAGTGAAGGATAAACACAGGAGTAGAATCTTAGGATGTTAGACTTGTCTTTTTCCTTAGAGATCATCTAGTCCCAACTTCGTAGTTTACAGATGGAGAAAATGAGAACCATATTTTGACTTAGGCTACTTAACTAACTTTCTTAGAGAGTTAGGAGCAGAGCTTGGCTAAGACTGGAGAGATATACTGCCTCTTCAGTTAGGGCTACATTTCCCAGTTGGAGTTAATTAAATTGATTTGGGCTACAGCAGCTAGATGGTACAGTGCTGGCTCAGGAGTCAAGAGGACCTGAGTTCAAATGCAGCCTCAGACACTTACTAGCTGTGTGGCCCTGGGCAAGTCACTTAACCTGTTTGCTTCAGTTTTCTCATCTGCAAAATGAGCAGAAGGAAATGGCAAACCACTCCAGTATCTTTGCCAAGAAAACCCCAAATGGGGTCACAAAAAGTTGGACATCACTAAACAAGAACGGTCATTAGATTTGGAGTAGTGAGGAGTTGAGGAATCACTTCAATTTGAAACTAAGCTCTTATACATACCACGGAGACATGCTCCAGACCTCTTTTCTTATTCATAAGTTTGTACTAGAATCACTAGATCAGCGGTTCTCAACCTGTGGGTTGTAACCCTTTCACAGGGGTCGCCTAAGATCATCAGAAAACACAGATTTCCCATGGTTTTAGGAACCGAGACACCTCTCCTCTATCCATCTGCAGGCGGATCCACCCACATGCAGGTAACACCCATATATGAGTATTAAAGGGTTGCGGCATTAGGAAGGTTGAGAACCACTGCACTAGATGATCTCTATGTCCCTTCCAGTTCTATGCATTCTACAGAAAGAATCCTTTAACCCCCTTTTTTTTGCCACTATGTTGGATTCTAGCTTAGCACTTTAACAAGTGTTAATGTGAAAACAAACAAACAAACAAAACCAATATGAAGTGTTTGAACTCATTCCTCCCGCAGGAGGGCCTGGATGATGGAAGGATGTGGTTGTTGGAGATGTAGTGATCACAACATTCCCCAAATCCTATGCCTTTTCTAGCAGTCTTTGGCCTTAATGGAGTTAAACTTTCCTCCTTTTCCTCAAGGAAGCAGGGCCTAAGAAAGCATCTCAGGTACTTGCTTACAAATTTCTCTGGGTTAGTCTTTTCCAAAGCTTGTTGACAGAAGGAATATTTCCATTCCATTTATTTATATTGCCCTCTGACAGGAGAACCTAAGTAGCTGGAAATACCTGGAAAAACAGAGAGAGAGGAAATCGAGTCAGTCACAAGGAACAAATGTGGTGGAATTGCTGGTTTCCTGGGGCTTGTTCATCTTCCTCTTTCTGCTTCATCTGGGTATGAGTTGTGAGCAGCAGGGGACCAGAAATCAGGAAACTTGCAGGACCTTGGCTAAATCTCCCACTGTTCTGGGTCTCTTTTCCCATCTTTAAAATGGCAGTCATAACATTCACTGTCTATATTTTTAGTGGTCTTTTAATTATAAAGTCCCCTAATATGAAAAAGAACTTTGAAAGGCTAAAAAGTGTCGCTTCAATTTCAAATACTATTAATTGAATTTTATTGTAAATCTTGCCTTGCATGCTTTTTTTTTTCTGGGGGGGGGGGAAGATGTACTTTTTAAAAAGTGACTTTAAAAGTAAAACAAACAAAAAAATCAAACCACCTAACCCTCCACCCTCTCCCTTCCCCACGAGTCATAGCTATGAAAGAGAGACCTGTTTTATTCATAGAGTCAGGCAAGAGGTATCTTGCCAATGAGAAGGTAAACTAAAAAGAGATAACCCTTGGATTCCTGAGAGGTGCCAGAGAGAGTTCTTCTCCCAAAGCAGGAAGATGGATACTGTGGACCCTGGCAGCAAAGCTTGGGACAATGACTCTTTGAGGAAACAATTCCCTACAAAGGTTGCTCTGTTGCTAGAAGAAACTGCTGATGTGCAGCTGGGATGACTCAGCAGCACTCCCAGATGTCCAGAGGTTTTGTAGGTATCCCAGCATCTCTCTTAATGGCTGCTCACAGCACAGCAATAAGGAGCAGTGACAGGGGGGTGCTAGTAGGAGAATATCCTTTCCCCCTTCCCCTCAGTACAAGTAATTATTGAAATTGAGAGTCTCTCTGGGAGGGAGAGAGGTATCTGTCTATATTAAGATGGAAATGTACTTTTTCAGATTTTAATTTAATTTTCCCCCCTGATTTTTGTTTATATGGAGTTTTCTTGGCAAAGATACTGGAGTTGTTTACAATTTCCTTCTCTGGATAATTTTACAGATGAGAAAACTGAGGCAAACAGGGTTAAGTGATTTGTCCAGGGTCACACAGCAAGTGTCTGAGGCTGGATTTGAACTCAGGAAGATGAGTCTTTCTGACTCCAGGCCTGGTGCTCAATTTACTGTACCACCAAGCTACCCCAAATTTACTTATTTTCTATAAAGCATACATCATCTCCATGGAACCATATCAGAAGCATCACAAACTTTTACCAGCCTTCTTATTTCTAGCTCATTTTCTTCCCCTGTTTGGTGGTTAAAGGTAGTAGATGAGGTAGGGGCTACAAAAGGTATTTTGTTTTGCCCAAGTGAGTCTACAAAAGTGTGAAAGTTACAGGATAAGCACTAAGGAGGCAGTAGTAGAAGATGGTCATAATTGCAGGTCATAGTTGCTTGTGGGAACCCCAGGCATCACATTCTTGTGGAGAAATGATAGAGAAGACAGAAGCCAAGAACAGCAGTTAAATTTAATAGAATCTGTTACCATATCAGAGCAGGATTCATTCCTCGAGAGCTGCTGGAAAAGAACCTATTTCTGTTGAGAAAAATGTTTGGGGTGTTGTGCTTAGAAGTACAAAAGATTTTTTTCTTCTTTGGGAATTTCAAAGACCTCAGCTGATACTTTTGGCTTCTCATATGTAACCCTTGTCTTCAGGCAGCCAAAGCACAGAATTGTTATGTGTCTCTTTCCATTTCTGTTTCTAGGGCAGGAAGATCCCAACAGCTTGCGCCATAAATACAATTTTATCGCAGATGTCGTGGAGAAGATTGCTCCAGCCGTGGTTCACATCGAATTGTTTCGCAAGTATAGCAAGCATTGCATTTTTATATTTTCACAGGGGCTTACACTTGATACACACACTTCAGTTGAGAGAATGTTGTAGTTGAATTACTTTTGAGATTTAGCAAAATATTTAAACTCTCATTAAATATACATTATATGTATATGTGTGTATATATACACATATATTATATATATATTATATGTGTATGTACATACTCATATATACACAAATATCCTTAAAGGAAGACACGTAAGGGTTTTTCAATTAGGAAGCTTCCCTATGTGACGTATCTAAAAAACCCCACTGTCCTAGATGTTTTTCCCTGATAAATTTCTAGTAGTTCTTGCTCTGGAAAGTCCCCTAAACTTTTATTGCATGGGATTTTGTTTTAATCCATTAAAACATTGGTATAAAATTAGGTTGCTATATTTCCAAATATTTAAAGTCACAGTTATAGGAAATGTGCTAAAGAGCCAAGAAGTTCATGGTTGGGTGGTCTGCTTTGAGGTTCTGTGGGCATAGCTATTGACTCTGTGTTGCAGGCTACCTTTTTCCAAGAGGGAAATTCCGGTGGCCAGTGGGTCTGGATTCATTGTGTCTGAAGATGGCCTGATTGTTACCAATGCCCATGTAGTGACCAATAAGCATCGGGTTAAAGTAGAGTTGAAGAATGGGGCTACATATGAAGCCAAAATCAAGGATGTGGATGAAAAGGCAGACATTGCGTTAATTAAAATTGACTACCAGGTAAGTCTTCTAAGCTTTAATCATTCCATATCTGGTACATAATACCTTTCCTTTGAGATTTAAGGGGTGAATAGGTTTGTGGAAGGGAATTTCTGCTGTCTCACTGGTCACATCATCCATAGTATCCATTTTCAGAATTTCATATAAATTGTTTAATGAGCCACCATGTTCAAGAAATTCATTAGTTGCTCGCCAGTTTACTTTGCTGGGTTGGTTGTTGGTTAGCAGGCCCAGTCTACTTCTCAAACCATTCCTGAAGTTTTTCCAGCTTGGTAAAACCTTTGGTAGCTTATACTTCACTAACATCATTCTTTTGAATTCGGAGTTGTTTCCATATCACATATGAATTATGGATACAGTACCCTATAGTACAGCGGTTCTCAACCTTCCTAATGCTGTGACCCTTTAACACAATTCCTCATGTTGTGGTGACCCCCAACCATATTTTCGTTGCTACTTCATTTATGTAATTTTGCTACTGTTATGAATCTATCTAATACGAAGGATGTATTTTCATTGTTACAAATTGAACATAACCCACAGGTTGAGAACCGCTGCTATAGTAGAACTGGAGTTTCTGAAAGCCATTTATGCTCTAATACTTTCTATACATTGGCAGATGAGGTAGCCACCTTTGCAATTGTGCTGCATGAATGCCAGATATCACCATCTTGATTTTCGTTGTAGTATAAATCCCCATGTAATCTTATGTAACTGTTGATTTGCTTTTTTTTTCCTGGTGAAAGGCAGCAGAAGATAATAGTCAGCATTTGCCTTCAAAGGCCACAAATTCTGAGTTGGGGGAATCCATCTTACACAGACACAGAAAAATTTGAGAATCAGGAGACCTAGATCCTAGCTTAGTGGTTCTCAACCTTCCTAATGCTGCGACTCTTTAATACTCGTATGTGGCGGTATCTGCATGTGGGCGGACCCGCCTGGAGAAGGATAGAGGAGTGGTGTCTTGGTTCCTAAGACCATTGGAAATATGTGTTTTCCAGTGGTCTTAGGTGACCCTTTGAAGGGGTCGTTTGACCCACAAAGGGGTTGTGACCCACAGGTTGAACTGCTGTCCTAGCTCAAGGTCTTCCACTACCTTTGAGTGAACTTAGCGTCTCTAAGATTTGATTTCCTCATCTGCAGAATGAGGAGTTTGGACTGGCTCCACTTCCAGCTCTATCAGGCTGTGATTCTGTGGCTTAATGTGTTTGGGGCATGCTTGTATCTCCAGAGGGAGTCATGCTGTAACACTCTTTGAGCAATCACAGTGCATGGTGGTCTGGGTTCTGTATCAAATGAGAAATTAGGTACTTGATAATAATAGCTAGCTTTTATATAGTGTCTACTACCCTGTGCTAAATACTTGGCAAATATTATCCCATGTGATCATCATAACAACTCTGAAAGGTAGGTGCTATTAATTGCCCCATTTTACAGTTGAGGAAACAAATGTTAAATGACTTTTCCAAGGTCACACAGCTAGTAGTTGTCTGAGGTGGCATTTGGACGTAAGTCTTCCTGACTACAGGCCCAGCACTCTTTCCACCATACCACCTAACTCAGGGTGGGGAGACTGTGGCCTCGAGGTCACATGTGACCCTCTCGGTCCTCCAGTGCTGTCCTTAGACTCCAGACTTCACAGAACAAATCTGACCTAATTGTTCATATTAAGCCAGATTGAAACTAAGGGAAGATGGAGATCACTACTAATAGAAATCATAGTCCTAGGTTGGGAAAGGACACTAAAAGCCCCTCGTACTTGCGTTCAGACTTATCCTGGATATATCTGCAGTAGAGTCTAAAACATTCAGGAATGTGTAGGCTTTTCTAGTCCCTACCATTAAAAAAAGAAAAAGATGACATTGGAAGCATTTCCCTCTAGAAATGATATCATGGGCTGTGTTTGTTCGAAATGTAAAATCCCACTTGAATTGTGTATCTTTTAAAAAATTATTTTTTTACCAGTTGCATATAAGAAACAATTTTTAAACATTTGAGTTCTAAATTCTCTTCCTCCCTCCCTTCTTTCTTCGCTTCCTCTTCCCCTCCTTCTGGAGACAGCAAACAAGTTGATATAGGTTACATGTGTGCAATCATGCAAAACATATTTCCACATTAGTCATGTTGTGAAAGAAAACACAGGCCAAAAAAAAAGCCCATGAAAAAAATAAAGTGAAAATAGTGTGCTTTGATCTGTATTCAGACTGCATCAGTTTTTTCTCTGGAGCTGAATAACATTTTTCATCAAGAATCCTTTGGAATTGTCTTGGATCATTGTATTACTATAGCTAAACAATAATTGTGTATCTTGAGTTTTTGTGTTGTATTTACCTTAAAGGGCTGTATAGATGTGAGCTTCTGTTGTTTGTAGATGTGGCTGTTTTGGCAGATTGGCAAGAGATGCGCACTTTATGCCCAGTTTTAAAAAAGAAACAAAAACCTGTGCAAAGCAGGCTCACTCTTTCTGCCACTTTCTTACCACTAGAGTGGGATAGTGATCTGGCATAGATGCCATAGATGCCTCTCAACAAAATCAAACTGTCTGTTAAGTTCCTGGTAATTAGTGAGGTGCTTATGGATGCATATTATCTATATTTTGTACATGTAGTTAACTCCCTGGCTGGAATATCAGATCCTTGAAAACAGGGATACTTTAAATTTTGTCTTTCTGCCTGGCACATAGTAGGAATTTATAAGTATCTGGTGACCAAGTTGGTGGCAATAATTTGTAGTAACAGCAATATCTATTATTGCAAAGTACTTTTCATATGTTATCTCATTCATTTCTCACAACAACCATGGGAGGCAGGTCATATGATTATCCTCATTTTAAAGATGAGGAAGCTGGGACTGAGGGAGGTCAAGTGACTCATTTTAGATAGTTGGGTGGTGCAGTGGATAGGGAGCCTGGCCTGAAATCAGGAAGACTCATCTTCCTGAGTTCACATCTGGCATTAGCCACTTACTAGCTGTGTCGCCCTGGGCAAGTCATTTAACCCTCTTTGCCTCATCTGGGAAATGAACTGGAGAAGAAAATGGCACGCCACTCCAGTATCTTTGCCAAGAAAATCCCAAATGGCCTCATGCAGAGTTGGGATGGATTGTCGATATCTGAACAAAAAGTATCGGAGGCTGGATTTGAACTCAAGCTTTTCTGCCTAAGGCCAATACTTTATCCACCAAGTTGCCGCTGATTAGTTTTGATTAGCACTGTATCTTCTACTTCTTCCCATCATAGAGAAATAAAATCCTGACCTTTGCTCATTTGGTTTTGGGTAATTGAAGATAGTTTATTTAGCAATTTACTTCATGCATTGCGGTGTCGTATGTCTATCATATTAAACTGTTAGGAATCTTATTGATTCCTTTCCACCTAATCAGAATTAGATTGAGAATCACATTTTTTGGGAGTAGAGGTCCCTACCTGTGATTTCATTGGTGGTGGCAAATTCCTGTGAAGACCTCCACTACTACAACTGTTTTTTCAACAAATAGGCTTAAAGAATTGTCAGAGGCAATACAGCCAGTCTGTGTCAAAGGTGAGACTTGATTCCAATCTTTCTAACTCCAAGGTGGAATTCTCTATGCAAGGCACCATGATGCCTCTCAAGAATAACTCAGTCCTTTGAAAATATGGATGTTTTCTAGGTGGGGCTAATACTCCTAGATTAGCGTGCAGACTACCATAAGTATTAAAAGATGCCAAGATGTCTTCAGGGCCCCTTTGAAAGATTAGTTAACATTTTAATTAAATTTGTATTATGAGCACTCTACTAGACTCTGAGGAAGGAAGGTGGTAGTTTCAGTCAGGCAATCAATAAGCATTTGTTAAGCCCTAACTGTCTCAGGCACCATGCTCAATTCTGAGAAGAAGAGACAGAATAATCCATCATCTTCCTATTAGTTTTCCCATTTCTTTTTTTTAAAAGTGTTTACATTGGAAGTATTTACACATTGCTCCCACTTCCTGAGGGATTTCTTGTAGCAAAGTAAAATAATTAAGTAAAATTAATAATACATGATATAATAATAATAATAATAATAATGAACTTGTCTGAAAGAGCATACAACATCTCACATCCCACTTCTCTATTAAAAAAAATGAACAGAAATCTATTTTCTCTCCCTCTCATTCACTGGGGGAGGAGACACAAATGCATAGCCTAATAAAACAAATTCCTTCAGTGGCTTTATTCAAATAATATATGTATATGTAGATAGATAGATAGATAGATATGTATGTATATCTATCTATCTATCTATATCTATCTATTTATCTATATGAAATTTTGTACCCTAAAGCCATCACTTCTCTGTAATGGATAGGATGTTCTGTTATCTTCTCAATGGCATCATTTATCCTTTGTTTTTACCTTAATCATCTTCACTGCTGGTCCATCAATATTGTACAATATGAAAAAAGTATTTTTTGTGCAATATAAAAAAATGAGTTGAGAAAAATCTACCTCTTCTTTGTTGTAACCTCTTCATCCACCTTAAGTCTTTATTAATGAGAATTTTTAAAAGCACCTACTATGTGCCAAGTACTGTCTTGGATGCTGGAGACACAAAGAGAAATGCAGAAAGTCTTTACCCTTTAGGAGCTATCACTATCAGGGGAAAGAAAATTCACCCACAGAGATAAATACAAACCCATACACACACACACACACACACACACACACACACACACACTAAATCTAAGGTAGAATGTGGTATGAGCAGGGGCAGAGCTCTGGAGGGATTTCATGCAGGAGATGGAACTTTAGCTAAATTTTGCAGAAAGCAAGGCATTCTAAGAGGTGGAGGTGAGGAGGGAGTGCATTCTATGGAGGTAGGAGGGGGAATGTCATGTCCAAGGAACTCTAAAGTTGGATAGTTGGGCTGGAATGTAGGAATAACTAAAAGGGAGTGATTTCTAATGAACCTTAAAGGTAGGTTGGAGCCAGACGGTGAGGGGCTTTAGATGCCAAACATTCTTCCATAGTTGGACCAAACTTGGATCAAGTGTCTTTTCAGAGCTCACCTCAAATGGATTCTGACCCCAGGAGAATATTAGTGTGAGGTTTGCCTGGTAGGTCAAGTCATTGTGTTGTGTAGTGGCTGGGTGATAGTAAAGACCCCTGGGATATGTTTCAGTGACAGATAGATGGGAGAGCTGCCTGCAGTGATGAATTAATCCCAAGGCAATATGAAAAATTTAGGAGAATCTTCTGACTCTGTCACTTGATAATGTATTTTGGAAGCTGGCCTTTTGTATGGTATTTGTGATGAAGTAAAGATGAGAGTTTGAGTGTATTTAAGTTGGAAAGGTTAGTGTTTGGTTTGAGTGGTTGTATAAGCAGAAAGATGGATTAGTTAGTGAGGAAACTCTAGAGGTGGTGAGTTAATGGTGGGGTTGAATTTGTGGGTGTTGGAGAGGGATTAAATATCTATGTTTTTGGGTGAGGATCCCTGTGTAATTTGGGGGTACGTTTTATGACTGTGCACCCCTGGATTGTGTGTTCAGGATGTGTTAGTAGTGATCCTTGAGCTGTGGATATATGGAAGGAGTAGTTTCAGGGGGCAGGAATATTATGCTTTCTGCTTATATATTAGGTCAGAGAGGCTATTTGGCCCTATTGTCCCAATTGTGCCAGTTCTGGAACATCTAAGTGGCACAGTGCATAGAGCACTGGGCTTGGAATCAGGAAGATTTGTCTTCCTGAGTTCAAATCTGGTCTCAGACACATATTAGCTATGGGACCCATGGCAAGTCACTTAACCCTGTTGGCCTCAGTTTCCTCATCCGTAAAATGTGCTGGAGAAGGAAGTGTGGCACATCATTTTAGTATCTCTGCCGAGAACCCCCCCCCCAAAAAAAAAGAGGTCATGAAAAATTGGACATGACTAAAACAACTAAATAACAAGAACAAAATTGATCCCAATACAATATCTTTATTTTTGAAGTGATGATCACAAAATACCGGCAGATAGTATATATCTGATTGGCATAGTTCTGAGCCCCTAGTAATCTCTGTAATGGGAAAAGAGTGCTTGGTGGGGAAAGGATGCGTGGATTCTGGGACTGAGCACAACAGTGTGAGAGTCCGAAGGTAGCTGTGACTGCCTCTTTTAGTTACAGCACACAAAGCAAACATGAGCAAATGCCATGGTCTGAAGGGCCGGGAATGCCTTGTTTTATAATCTCAAACTGTCATGTTGTCATATAAACTACTCTTCTGGGCAAGAGTCACTGAATTCAGTTCAGTAAATTTTTATGTACCTACTATGGGTAAGACTCAGCATTAGGGACTGGGATAGTACAGAAAGAAATGGGAGTTGTTCTCAAGAAACTTATCTCTTGGGAAGAATAATATATGAGCACAGATAAGCAAATACAAAGTCATTTCAGAGGGATTCACCTGGGGGAAAATCCAGAGGTACTTAAACTGGACCTTTGTAGGGACTAGGGATTCTAAGAGGAGATGATGAGGGAATGTATTCCAGAGGCCTGCAGATAAGAGTCAGCAGATTGAGTTCAGGTAACAGGGGGCAAATAGGACAGTTTGGCTGATGCCTAAGAGTGTGAAGGGGAATAATTCCTATTATTCCTATTCCTATAACTCTGAAATGATAGGTTAGGGCTGGATTTTGGAGGGCCTTAAATGCCAGGCTGAGGAGTTTGCATTTTAGCCCAGAGGAAGTAGAAAATCAATGATGATTTCTGAGTAACTGAGTTGATGTGTTATCTGGAAGCTCTCTATAAAGGGTAGGTCAGAGAGGAGAGTGAGCCCAAGTCTGGAGACCAGTCAGGGACTTTTTCACTAGTACTAGATGATTAGGGTCTGAACCTAGGTGGTAATTGTGTAAGAGGAAGTAATTTATCATGGCTACTAGAAAAACACATCCAGTGCATATCCTTATTGATACCTGTTTTAAAATCTCATTTCTAGAGAAACCCTGTTTAGGAAGAAACTGTTTATTCTGAAGGACCAGAAAAAAATGATGTTGTAAATATGGTTTGCCTCACTTATCTAAGCTAACCACATCCTGTCAATGGCACCTGTGTGGTCGATTGCATATCAGGTTTTTTTTTTCAATCTCCTTTTCCAAATGCATAAAGTGAGCAGTGTTTTTTTTTTGTTACCAGTATATTTATGGAAGTATATGCAGTATACTTAGTATATAGCTCCTGTCCATTAAGAAACGTCTTTTCTGTTTCTCTAGTGAGTTTCCTCACACTATGACCATTGTAAGTAGAATCCTGACAATCGCTTGCTGGGGATATTATAGAGGAAATTTCCAAATGGTAAGGAGTTAAGACTAGAATCAATCCAAGAAATATGTACTAAGCCCATATTAAGCTCCAGACACTGTGCTAGGCACTAGTAATTCAAAGACTGAAAAAAGGTGAAATGATCTCTGCCTTCAGGGATTTTATAGTCTAGTCAGGGAGACAACATGTACATCCATGGAGGTACGTGGGGTTTTTTTTTTTGTTTTAGTTTTAGTTTTTTTTTTTAATTTTGCTGCCACTCACTATAGTTGGAGGGGAAGTAGGTTTTTGTTTTGTTTTGTTTTGTTTTTCCCAGTTTGAAGCCCAAGTGAAAACTTGATCCTGGTGCCTGCCCTGGCATGCTCAGTCAGGGCCTGGAAGAGCTTAGCAGATGAGGCTTCATGTCATATTTCTGACCTGCCTCTTGCTACCCATAAAAGTTTAGTCATTCCAGCATCATGCACGCTAATGACATGTGCTTCGGGCCAAAAAAAAAAAAGGGTACCTAAAATAATGTGGCTTTTCAAAATGGAATAGGAAATGAAAGAGGACATTGAAGTGTAGGCACTTACACAAAGGACTGCTTTCCACTGACTAAACTGCTTTTTTGCTGATAGTGCTTGGAAGTAGGAGGGCAAAAAGACCTCATCCAGATTTTTCCTTTTGTTCTCTTGCTTCAGTAATGGAATTTTCTTGATGGGCTTGAAATTATTTCCCATTCTTTGTGGGAAGGGAGATCCCACCTTGATCCATAGGGATTGACCCTGGATCTGTGACTTCATTGGCAGAGAGAGCTCCTAGGGGAGGAAACTGAGGCAGACAGGGCTAGGTGCCTTGGCCAGGGTCACATAGCTAGTAAGTGTCTGAGATTAGATTTGAACTCATGAAGAAGAACCTTGTTGAGACCAGGCCCGATATTCTGTCCACTGTGTCACCCTACTGCCCAATAATAGGTGGTTATTCTTAACAAAGAAGTAAATAGGGTAAATAATGAGATTCATTTCTAAATCATGCCCTGTGATATGAGAAGCAGAGTCAAGGGACACTGTTAATATCAGTCAGTCAATTAGTCAATAATCAGTTAACAAGCATTTAGTGAGCACTGTGCTAAATTTTGGGAATACATAGAAAGGCCAAAAACAGCCACTGATCTCAAGGAGCTCTGATGAGGAAGAATTAAGGGTCATGTGAGCATTAATGAAGCCAAAGTGGAAACTACAACATAGAGAAAAATCTTTCACTGCCGGATAGGGGTTGGATGAGTAATGCACTGCTCCCAGATCTTCTCTCTTCCATTTCCCTTATGGACACGACTGTTCCAAACACCTCCTCTTTGCATTAGAGATGATTTGTGTTTATCACTCTGTGTGTGTGTTTTTCCATCTTGTCCTGCAATAATTTTTCCATGCTCAAGTATATTAGAAGAAGCTTATCTTTTGAAGCTGTTTACACTTGAGGCTAATGTTCTGCTGCTGTCTGTCTGGACTTGTGGAAGGAAACAGGATGTGTTAAGGCTCCTTCTCCTCGCCTTTAGTCACAGAATAGTCACCTTCCTCCCTTGGGCTAGGAAGCCTCATCCACTGTGAGCAGCCAAGTCTTGCCCCAGGATACAAAACACATGTCCCTCTCATGCCTCAGCGGACATGGACCTTAGGGCAAGATTTTGCATAACTTTGAGAACTTGAGCTGCAGGAAGCAAAGACAGCATTTCTGGTGTGCATGTCAACATTTTAATGGGCAGCAGCTTTGAGAGCAAACAAGTTCATCTTCAAGTATGTCCTGCTTCCAAATGTGCCTAACGGGAACCACTTGTGGAATTGGCAGTTTATTAGCATTCATTCAAAGCCTTCCAGTGGAGAGTGGTCCTTTTTTTTTTGTTGTTTGGGTGGTAAGCCATCAGGAGAGATTAAAAAAGGTAGAAAATGTGTTCCAAATGAATGGAGAGGTATTGTTCCCCCAGGAATGCAGTTCTGAAGTGCTAGGGAGGTTCTGAAGGAGATAGGAGGGAAAATTTAACGCAGGGATTCCCAACCTTTTTTCATTTTTGTTTCTCTGGGCTTTAAGTAAGCCTTCCTGTATCCCCTGTTCATTACTAAAAAAATGAATTCTAGATTTTGTCAAGTATATGAACACAAGATAAACTTTCCTGTATCCCTCTTCAATATGAAAGGAAATAAATTCTAGAGTTACCATACCATATGAACACAAGATAAACCTTGTACCCCATTCAATATTAAAGGAAATAAAAAACAAATCTTGTACCCCCATTAAATGTGAAAGAAAATAAGAGACAAACCTTCTCATGCCTCCATTCAGTATGAAAGGAAATAAAAGACAAACCTTCTCATACCCCCATTCAATATAAAAGAAAATCAATTCTAGAGCTTACCAGGCATATACATGTAAAAAATACAATAGAGATGAATTTCAATGGGATATTGTAGTTATTTACCAACTATACCCCATACCTCCTTAACAAGCTTCATATACCATTAGGAGGGAGGAGAGAGGATAATATGTACCTTCAGGATGGGAACTCCTGAATTAGAGTAATTAGAATGGACTGTCTTATGCTAACTAACTGTTGGCTCCACTCAATTTTATTTGGTAATGTTGCTTCTAGGTAAGGAGCAGGTGCGCCATAAACATTCTTCCCCTTTGCCCTTAGAATACATACGTCTTCAAGGATTCCACTGGATTTTCTAAACTCATCCCTTTTAGAAGAGTAGAATTCTTCAAACCTTAGAGCCAGTCTGCTTTAAACTTGTCAGTATCTTATCCAACCTCTTTGATTTTCAGAAGGGGAAACTGAGGTTCAGAGATGTGAAGACCCCCTCAAGGTCACACATTAAGAGTGGGGTATATACTGGATTAGAACCAGGGATGTCTGACTCTCATCCCGGTGTTATTTCCATTACATGATGGTCATGGGGATTGATCATGGATGTGGCTTTGCCCAGAAGTGCAACAAGATTTCTGGTGTTTGGTGGCTCTATTGGTCCCACGTGGTGGTGTGGTTTCCTGTGGGTATTTTGTCCAGGTGCCATCTTTGATGAGATTAGCATTTGGCAAATAGCTGGATTGAGGCTTGTGTATTTTTCCCTTGGTGCCCGTAAACGATGTCCCCTCCAGCCTCATTGCCACCCGTGATCCTGTTTGAAGTGGCTGCTAAGAGGTAACCTCGAAGGTGGAGTGTGGTATTTTTTCAGAAGGCTGTTTCTCTGCTGAGTCTGCTGGCAGTAACAAGGTGGATTGCCTCAAGCAGGCACTGAAAGTTGTGGGAGGAAAAGGGAAGTAAGTAAGGAAGAAGGAAGGAGAACAGAAAATCAAGGTAGAAGAGGGCAAAAGGAAGAACTCTGCTATTTGACTTTATTGAGACAAATTATGTTTGTAAAATAGACTAGAGATGGCTTATAACTAGTGCTCACCAATGGGAGTGGCTGTGGCCCCTTAGGACTGATCCTTTAGAGAGATCACTAACGATGTATATTGGCATGGGGGAAGGGAGATTGTGTTTAAAAGCCAGGGTTTTCAGGGTTCTGCTTATCATCATAACAACAACCTTAGTCTTTCTCTGTCAAGATGATTGAGGCATGTGAGGAATAATGGGGACACCATTGTGACTGGCCCCTCATATTGAAAAGTCCAGAGAGTGGAAGAGAAGGCACCAGTTAAGTTCAGTTCCCCTCCTCTCACGTTGAAATTTCAGATAGCGTTCCTTTAACCTTTGTAATCACAAGGAAAACATCTCTAGCCCCTCTGCTGAGTTTAACTGAAGTGAGAATCCTAAGGAAATTTGGCTTTTTATAGTGCCTTTGAGGTTTCTAATAACTTCCCATAAAGGAAATGTTTGTTTCAGTTATGCTCATGGACCTTAAATCATCTTCAATAGTTCCCTTCAGCAAGACACCAAATCTCCTGGTGCATTCATTGGTTGGGAAACACTTTGGCTTTAGACTGCTCCATGATTTCACTGGTGTGGACACCCCCCTTCCATAATGCAGTTTACAACCTCTCTATGCTGCTCATCTTGTGTGATTCTAGTCTATGTCTTTCAGTAAATCCTCTCAAGGATCTGCCCAGTGGACTGCTACTTTGGGGGCACCACAGCTCCCTCCCCATCAATCATCCCTCACTGGTGACACATGACTGCTTCATCTTTTTTTTTAAATTAATTTTTGTGGACATCTCTTGTTTTCATATCACTGACATTTCCCAAATTTCCTCTTCATCCCCCTTTTAGAGAGTTATCTTTTATATCAAAGAAAACAATGAGAAGATAAAAATTCAGCAAAACTAACTAAAATATAAAACAAATATGATAGTATGTATTCTTGCATGCTCATAGTCCCCCACTTCTTCAAAGAAAGGGGAAAATACATCTTCATATTTCTTCTTTGGGGCCAGGCTAGGTCATTTGTTCCACCTTTTCTGGTCAAATTCTTTCTTGGTGATTTCTGCCTCTTATACCACTTCTTGAGGGAAAGTTATCATTGGAATTATATGCCAGGGTCCTTCCATTGCTCTTTGGGTCACTTATGGGCAGTAGCTAGAGTGCTAGGATTGGAGTTAGGAAGACTTGAGTTCAAATCCAGCCTCAGATACTAGCTGTGTGACCCTTGATAAGTCACAGACAACCTTTTTTAGCTTAAGTTTCCTCATCTGTAAAATGGGAATAATGATGATGCTGATGAGAATGATACCTAAGACACAGGGTTATTGTGAGGATAAAATGAGACATTATTTGTTAAGCACCTTGAAGACTTTAAAGCACTATATACATCATAAACATTATTGTTATTGTTGTTGTGATTGTGGTTGTGATTGTCGGTGTAGTGTTGAAATGGTCTGGTTGAATCATTCTCTTGATAACCCAGGAGATTTCTTGGATCTTTTTTGAGATAAAAATCCATTCATTTACTCAGTATTTGTTGTACACGTTTGCTAAGCATTGAGAGGGGTAATGAGGCTGAATAAGACCAAATTCCTGTTACTGTGAATATATGGAATGATACCTGGAGTGGGATGGTATAGAGGAGACATTATTAGAAAGTTGTACTCTGGAAAAAAAGATTTGTTCTGCTTGGCCACAGAGGGCAACAGGTAGGTAAACATTGGCTCACTACAAAGATAAACTTCCTATCAATTAAGAGCTGTCCATAAATGGAAAGTGCTGCCTCTGGGACAAGTGAACATTCAAGTCCTGGAAGTTTTCAAGTGGGGGCTGAATGACTTTGTCTGGGGGCAGAAATTAGCTGAACTGATATCCTTTCTAACTATACAAATGGGTGATGAATTTCCCATGAAGAGAAAGGGGCCATTTGCTCGTAAACCAGGCTTTCTACTCTTGTGTGGGCTTGCTCCTGCTAGACCTGGGAGGTATGTGGTGGTGATAGGGATGGATGCTTACTCCCAAGAAGCCCAGAACTGTTTGTAGATATGGAAGGCTGGCTGGAAGAAACGGAACAGTTAAGACAGACCGGAACGAAACCTGGGTGATGGCTGTTGCTTAAGTGTGATTCATCTAACAGCAATAGCACAGTCAGAGAGTTCTCCTTTGTGAATTTTATTTTCAAAGGGAGCTTATTAAAGTGCTTATTAAAGCTTTTTAAAAGCTTATTAAAGAAAGGGGGTACAATTGGGAAATCGTTTCCAAGCAGATTTCTAAAATCGATTGACATGAAATGTAAACATTTATATTCAGATCTGTTTCCCAGCCTCTCCAGAGTTGGTCAGGCATTCTTGTGGAAAACAAGATGATTTTCAGTGAGTTGCTTATTGCTGTTCTTGTTTTTGATCTCGATTTCTTGCCTTTTGGCAATTCTTTCTCATTCCCTTCTTTCATTTCATTTTCATTTTAAATCTCCCATGTGTTTTGCATGCCGTCTCTGCTTTTCTTTGGAAATCATTCCTAGTCAGTGATATTGTTGGTTGTTCAACTTCTCCAAAGCCCGGATCTCTTGCAGTTATGGGCTTCAGAAGACTGATTGAATGGAGTTATATGTATATTTCAGTATGGATTTCTTAGCGTTTTCAGGAGGGAAAATCAATATTTCACCAGATAATGTAAATCCAGACATTCAGCAGAGGTGAAAACAACTTTCATTGCTCTGAATAAGCCATTTGTCCAGAAGGTGTAGTTAATGAGGACTTCTTGGGGAGGGTTCTGAATGCATTTTCTTTTCGAATGTGAAAATATCACAGTTGTCTTCAACTATCAAGACTGGAAACCCTTTTGTGTTCTCTGGCACCATTTTAATAACTTTGTTGATTGTTAAAGGACATTCTTTGGCCATATTTTTTCTTAATATGGTAATGCCTATTTTTTTCCCCTTCTCAGCCATTCTCCACTATGCAGTAAGATAAAATAAGGCCATTATTTATGGTTATGGCAGAGCTGTTCTAAGGGACTAGTAGGATCGCTGTGCTGTAATAAAATCTTAATTTGTGTGTTCTGGCCCTCTGACCCTGGCTTCCAGAAAGCCTTCTATTGCTTTTCCTCTTCCATGAAGGATTATCACTTTAGGTTGCTTTTCGTAATAAACTGAAACCAGAACAATTTCTCTTTGCTCTTTTTTGGGTGATAAATTTATGCCATATTCTTTATGAGATTGAGCTCTGTCTCACAATGAGAAAAGATTCAGCCCTTCCTCCCATCTCTCCCTAATAGACATTAAAGTGTTCTTCACGAATCTCTTGACTGTTTGAAAGTGATTATTCATAATGTGTTGAAATTGATGGGCAATTCACATAATGTAGGGTACTGGTGTGTATTTGGTGGAATTAGGTTTTTCTTTCTCTCCCTCCCCTTTGTCAAACCTATTGCGTTGGACCAATTCCAGTCAAATTCCCAACATTTTGAGACCAGGTTGTCATAGACCTCCAGGATAATGATAGTATTTACATTTAGGCAGTGCTTTCAGTTTTACATTGAGTTTTTCTCACAATAATCCTCAGAAACAGGTAATACAAATATTATTCCCATTTTACAGAGAAGGTAACAGAGGCTTAGATAGTTTAAGTAATTTTTATCTGTGTTCAGGAAGCCAGGATTTGAATTCAAGTCTTCTGACTCCAAAATGTAGGGACCTTTTGTTCAATTTTACATGATAATGCATGCAGAGGAATACATGTGTTTATGTTCACATGTACATTAGCACATGCATATCCTTGGCTTTGAAAAATAATGGTTCATGTGTAAGGCTAGTTTCTCTTGTGTATAGATACCTAGCTTGTGCTTGATTTGTCTGAACGTCTTCGATTACTAGTGCTGAAATAGAAGCTTAAAGATTATTAGATGTGGAATGACTTAGCCAAAGTTCACAAAGCTAGCACTCTTTCCACTATTCTGTGCTGAAAATGTGTTTGTTTATTTTTTGCTTTTAATTTTGTTTATGGAGGGAAGGGAACAGAATGGAACACTCATTTAAGCACCTACTGTGTGCCAGGCACTGGGCTAAGTGCTTTACAAATATTATCTTATTTGATCTTCACAACTACCCCGTGAAGTACTTTTATCATCCCTATTTTAGAGTTGACAAAACTAAGGCAGCCAGAGCTTAAGTGACTTGCCTAGGGTCACATAGATGTCTGAAACCAGATTTGAATTCAGATTTTCTTGACTCTATGGCCTGCAATCTATCCACCATGCCACACTGTCTGCAGAGAGAACCTTTCTGATCTACTTCTACTACGGTGAACTAAGGTCCTTTCTCCTCTTCCCTCTTCCTCCTGCATCTTTTTATGCAATGGATCTTAAACTGGAGTTCATAGACACCGAAGGGGTCTTTGAATTTGGAAATTATTTTCACATACCTCTAATTGAAATTTAGTGTTTTAAAAAAATGAATGTAGGTAACATACATTATTCTGATGAGGGGTCCATAGACTTTACTAGACTCCCAAAGCAGGTCTTTGATAAAAAAATATTAAGAGCCTTTGATTTATAGGATATTCGAACTAAGATGGTCAATTTTTATAAAGGTGCTGTGAATAGCTGAGAAACATGGATATTCTTTTTTTGTTTCCATTCACTTATTGTCGGAGATTGATTATACTTAACTTTTCTGTTCGGGTCCTTTACTTTTTATTTATCTAGGAATGAAAGAGATACAATAAGATTCCTAATTATAAAAGTTTTCTTTCTTTTTTTTCCCCTGTGATTCAATCAGCCTTTCCTCCTTTCCTTTAAATACTTGAATGTCATTCCCTTTGGTGCATAGGTTTATGGATGAATTCATCCCATTCATGCTTGCTGTTATGATTGTTAATTTCATATTTCCCTTCATCATATCTTTTTATACTTTTCCCCTCCCAGTCCCCTCTTTTTTATTCTTTATTATTCTGAACTTGATAAACACTAAGAAAAGGGAACATTTTCCAAAATAGAGATTAGAAAAGGAAGATTGTATATCAAAATGCAAATCTCCCAAGTCCAGCTTGTTTCTTATTTTAATGTATATAACCCCACACATTAGTTTCAAAGTCTGTCTCCTTGTGCATTATTTTAAATGTTTCACTGATACTTGCCTCCTCTCCCTTTTTTTTTTTTTTTTATCATCACTATTACTAGTTTTCTCTCCCCACCCCAAAATGCCTTCCCCTCATGTAAAGGGGAGGAAAGGAGTAAACAAAACAAGCTCATACATTGGCCATGTCCAAATATATGTCTCATAATGGACCTCTGATTCATCACCTTTGTCAGGAAGTGGGAAGCTTACTGCATCATCAGCCCTCTTGCACTGTGGTGTCTCACTTCATTTGTCAGAGTATTCAAGTCTATTAAAATTATTTTTATTTATAATTTTGCAGTCATTGTATAATTTTTTTCTCCTGGTTATGCACTATTTACTCAGCATCAGTTCATAGAAGTCTTCCCAGATTTCTCTGCTTCCATTTCCTTTACAGTACAGTAGTATTGCATTCTATTCATATACCATAATTTTTTAGCCATTTTACATTGCTGGTACTCCCTTTGTTTCCATTTCTCTTATGTTTGCATTTCAATATTTCTCCTCAGTTGTGATCTTTTCATCAGTAAGTTCTCTATTTTACCAAGGTCTACTTTTCTCCCTGCATCATTAAACTGCCATTTTCAAAGTAAATTATATTTTTCTCAGTAATTTGCTGCCAAGTCTTTTGTGAACCTGACTGATTTTCTTGGTAATTGAACTCTTTCTTTCTAACTACTTAATAGTATTTTTTTTCTTTGACTTATAAGTACTGGATTTTGTTGATGGCATTTCTAGATGATTTTAGTTTGGGTTTTTTTCAGGAGATTATTTTTTTTTTGTCTTTAGCTTCCAGGAGATCTGAGGAGTTTTATGATTTCTTGAAATATAGTATTCTTTTTCTGGTTTGATCATGATTTTCAAAAAGTCTAATCATTCTTAAATTATTTTTCAATTTTCAGAAACTATTCTGTTAGTTTTTTGACAGTATTTACATCTTTTAGTTTTTACCCTCAATCTTTTTGCTTCATTCTAATAGTTCTTACTTTTTTATAAAATCATTGATTTCCGGGGGGTAGAGCCAAGATGGCGGCATAGCAGCAGCAATATATCGCAGCTCTCACATAGCCACCCCAAAATACCCATGGAATAGGACTCTGGACCAATCCTAGAACTTCAAAAGCACACAAAGATACTTCCCACTAAAGTCAACTCGGCTACGAGGAACCATATCAGCACTGTGAACCGAAACCAGCCTGGCCTGAAGCCGCAGCTGTGCCACAGGGCGGCCGGGCGGGAGGTGCAGAGAAAGCTCTCAGTTGAGGGATTAGCACCAGCTGTGCGCGAGGGGGGATTGTGAAAGAGGGAGATAAGCGTCCGGCCGAAAGGTCTCCAGAGCGGAGAAGCAAAAGGCGGAGGTTTTGCACCCGCCTCCGGGTTGTAGCTTCCCGCTCTCGGCCTGCAAAAAGCAGGGGGACTGAGCGATTGTTTTCAGACCAGTGCTCTCGCATTGAGCGGCCTGGGTCCGGATCGTCGTCTTGGGCCTCGGTCTTGGAGTCTTCATTATCCAGTCAGCTGGAAGTCTACAGCAGCCGGGAGGACCCCAGAGATTTGGGACAGAGCTTTCCCTTCTGGAAGCAGAGCCCCACAGAGATTTTAAA
>CM053589.1:139043781-139084624 GCA_028646515.1 Pseudochirops corinnae
CCTGTATTTGATTGCTTGTCTTTCCAGTGGGCATGGGTGGTGAGGGAGGAGGAGAAAGAACCTGGAATCTGGAGTTCCATAATCAAATGTTATGAATGTGTATCTATCTTTCTATCTATATATGCAATTATTATTATTATTATTGACTACACCCAGCTGGAACTTGAGATACACAGGCACTGTGGTTGGGAGATCCATCCTGCCCTACCGAGAAGTGACATAGGAGAGAATAGACTGGGGGAGGGGGGACACACTGGGATGGCTGTTTTGGGGCGATGGGTGGGGGAAAGAGGGGGAGAAAATATGTAACTCAAAATCTTGTGGAAATGAATGATGCAAACTATAATAAAATTAAAAAAAATAAAATAAAATCATTGATTTCCACTTGCATCATTCTGTTTTTCGGGAAGGTCACTATTTGGGTAAGGTTTTCTATGTTCTGTCTAGAGCTATTTATTCTTCTTTCAGTTTTCTTTTCCTCAATTCTCATTTCACTGCTCATTCATTTTTTATTTCTTCATTTTTTCATCTTTGTAGTTCTTATGTGCTATTTTGGTGTTTTCTTCTGATTACTCATTTTTAGCTTTAGTTCTTTGTTTGAGATTTTGTGCTCAAGCAGTACCCTCTGGTACTCTTGGGTGGGTTAAGTAAGATGTGTGTGGTCCCCTCTGTAGTCTGAACATTACTTCTGCTGTGGATCGGATGGTTGTTATTAGGCCCTCTTTCTGCATCAGTCCCTGGCTTTTGTTTCAGTCTCCTGGTAGTCCACTGTGGGTTCATATCTGAGCTACTGTTTGTCATTCTTTGCATATGATTCTTTTTTGGGAGTAGAGCAGGGAGAGTGGGGCTCCCTGTGTCATCCAGGCTGAATAGCAGTGGCCAACGCATGGCCTGACCCCACTGCTGATTGGCACATAAGATTTGGCCTGCTCTGTTTCCAATCTAGGTTGTTCCCCAGCCTTAGGTAGCCTGGCTCCCCCTCCCTCCCCCCCACTGCAGGGGTGGAACTCACCATATTGATGTTGGAACTTACTTCAGACACTCAATTGACTTTAGCCCTCCCTCTCCCTCACATTCTTCCTTCTCTCTCTCTCTCTCCCCCCCCCCTTTCTTCCTCTCTCTCCCCCTCCTCTTCTTTTTTCCTTTCCCTATACCTTTCCCTTCTGTCTCCCTCTCTCTTTTCCTTGGTCTAAAGAGAGGCCTTCTCTGACAAGACAGCCTCAGTGCAGATGTTTAGTCTGAAGAAGAAAAGATTTAGAAAGGGGACATGATATCTGTCTTCAAGCATCTGAAGGGCTGTCCTGTAGAAAGAGTAATCACACTTACTTTGTTTTGTCTCAGAGGGCAGAAGTAGAAGAAGCATTACAGATGGACAGATTTCAGTTGACTATAAGTAAAAACTTCCTGACAATTGGAACCGTCCAAAAGGTGGAAGATGGGCTTCCTTAGAAGACAATGGGGCCAGGTGACTGTGTGCTGGAGGCTTTGTCAATGGTGTTCTTGCTCAGCCTGTTCTGGATGGCCTCAAAAGTCCCTTCCAGCCCTGAGGCTTTGTGACTATACCATCACATCAGTGAAAGGAAAGAAGCTGAAGGGCTGATGTGTGATGACAGACGAATGGTTTGGCTTTCATTAAGTGTACATTTTTTCTTGTCTGGATGCCATGAAATATATACAGTCACTAGCCACTAATATTTTATTTAGGAATATTTAGATTTTGTAATCGAAACATTAACAGTAAGGAACAATTTCAAATGCTAAGCTTTTTTCTCTGTTCCTCCACACCTACACTACCACCATATTCGGGCATTTTAAACAGGCCTGTAAGCATTTCTTCTGGGAGTTTAAAGAGAAGGCAAGTCTTGCTAGAGCTTGTATTTTGTAAATTGAGGGTCAGTTTCAGTCAGGCAGAATTTTTTCCTACAGCACTCATTAAAACAAAACAAAATAAAACTTTTTTCTAAGGCATGTGTGCACAACATGGCTATATTATTTTGTCCGTGTATAGGCAATTTTCTTTGTTTAATTTTTTTTAATTTAAAGAAAATGAAAGGCTAGCATAACTATTTCCAGAAGACATATTGAGTCACACAGATAAACTGCAGCCAACTTGTGTAACTTTAGCTTTTGAAGCAAACGTTAACCAGCACAGGACCCAGCTGGAAAACTCGGCACAGTGAAAATGCAGGGTGCTGGCCAACAGCTGGACTGGGTGCCTCCTCCTCCAGCGGCCAAATGCAGATTCAGCAACAACAAGGTTTTTTGTGACATAGGAGCACTCCTAAGTTTTCACTGGACAGAAAAAAAGTGACTTCAATTAGCGAAGGAAGACGTTGTCAGTTTACCCGTTTGGCTATAGACTTGCTCATTTTCCCATTTACTTGTCTTTCTCCAGAATCTGAGCAGTGGAAATTACTAGGGAAAGATGCCGTGAAAGATCATAGTGACGACACATAGGAGTCCGAGTAAATTGAATTCTCTAAAATTTATCCACCTTGGTAGGAGTTGACTGGTCTGTTGTATTATGTGGTCACCTCAGTTGATTTATTGGTTTAGTCAGTGTCTGCTGGATTTTGGGCTAATCTCCTCCTATCTCTTGAGGCTTCAGAAGTTGCTAGGGATCTTACTATGTTTGGGGAGTTGTACAAAAACAATGTGTTACTTTGAGAAGACCTTTGATCCTACTTGAAATGCATTTAGATAAGGTCCCAGACACATCATTTGTTAGATTGTGCTAACATATCTGGCTAAAATATCCTCTGAAAGGTTTGCTTGGGGACGGGAGAGGAAGGAGTCCTTTGGGCGAGTATCATGAACCTCATAGACCCATGGAGTTGGAAAAAAGCTTACAGATTATCTGGATTAGTTCAACATCCTTGTTGACCCAGTTTTGAAAGACTTATTCAAGGATGTACAGCTAGTAATTGCTAGAACCAGGCTACACATTCAGTGTTCCTGATTCTCAGTTGAAAGCTTTTTTCACTGTCTTGTTCCTCCAAACTTGGAGATGGTTTTCCTATATTTCTGTTTCTCTTTCCCACCCCCTTGCTATGGCCTTATGAGATTCCTGAGTATCTTAGAGTAAGGGATAGGAGGCATTGGATTTCTGATTTTATTGACTTAAGAATTATCTGGGTGAGGAAATTAATTCCCCTCTACTAATGCAGATTGGCACTTTCACTCTTAGGGAAGAGCCTAGAAGACTGGGCAGTTAAGTGACTTGCCCAGGACCACATAGCTTATATGTGTTAGAATATAACCAGGTCTTCCTGGCTTACCACTTCTCTCTTTGGAGCCATGTTGTTCCTCTCCTACTCTCCTAGTATAATTATAAATTTCATTATTTTGTTGGGCCTGTCTAATTTCAGCTAAAAGCTATGGTCAACAGATTTTTGGTGTGTGCATAGTACAAATTCCCCATAGTATCTGAACACAGATGTCACATTTTATTCTCTTCCCATCCATATCAAATCTGCCAGGTGCCCATGCTACCCAAACATCATTCAATTCCTCTCAAATGTCACATGTTAGTTGTTGTTTACTATCATATACAGTCATTAAGAAATATGTTGTTGGGGCGGCTTGGTGGCACAGTGAATAGACCATTGGGCCCTGGAGTCAGGAGGACCTGAGTTCAAATCTGACACTTACTTAACACTTAACACTTACTAACTGTGTGATTTTGGGCAAATCACTTAACCCCAATTGTCCTGCCTTCCCCCCTCCAAAAAAAAAGAAAGAAATATGTTGTCTGTGAGCAGAAGTTAGCATCCGTGTTGGTGTTTCTTGCTTCTGAATTCACATGTAGGTTCTCCTGTCCTTTATCTATAACCATGATCTTTCTTTATAATCTCATTTCCCTACTCTCTTTTCTAGGCTGACCCAGATAACCAGTCCCAGAGTACAGGAGTTCCTAATGTAGGATGTGTGAACTTAAAAGATAAAATGAAAACTGTGTTTTAATATTATTAGTTTCCTTTGTAATCTTATTTTATTTTATGCATTTAAAAGCATTATTCTGAGAAGGGGTCCATAGACTGCCAAAGTCATTCAGTCTCTGTTTTACAACATAGTCACATCTCTGACCAACCAAAGATTAGGAAGAGAAGCCTTCACAGCTTCTTCTAAGACACCAGACACATTTTTAGACTTCGTGATTTTTTTTTTCTGAATCACAATTAATTGGTTCCTACTCAGGGCTGGAGGACTCTAGCCCTCAGTCAGTCTAAACCCTTGGCCACCATAACATTCACAGGATTAGAGAATGTTAGATTTAGGAGGGATTTCAGAGACCACCTTCTCTTACCTGTTTCCGACCAAGAATCCCCTCTTTAAGGCCCCACGTCAACCAGTCATTGGTCTAAGAGCCCTAGCCTTTAATAAAAGTCCATGGGAAGATATATAGGCAATGGAGTCTAGAAATCTATCTTGCCCTACGAGAAAATGAGGGGGAAGGGAATAAGAAGTGGGGTGTGATAAAAGGGAGGGCAGACTGGGAGAAGGGGTAATTAGAATCTTGGGGTGGGGGGAGGGGAAAGAAGGGAAGAAAGTGTGAAACTCAAAACCTTGTGGAAATGAATGTTGAAAATTAAAAATAAATTAATTAGGAAGAAAAAAAGAAAAGCCCATGGGGTCCATTTACATGGTACCTCTGCCAGTTCTTCCCTGCTGACTTCTTGGAAGCTACCAGGGAGCATTATGAAGGTTAGTCACTCAACCACTTTCTGGCACAGTGTCAAGGGTCCAGAAAAAAAAAAAAAAGAGAAAACCCCTGACTTTCAAGGCCCTTAGGATCCATATGGGGAGATGAGGCCAAAATTCAGCCATAGGATTTTTTAGTTTCAGAGGGCTTCTGAAACATTGCTCTGTTTGGTGGAATCATCCTTACGGGAAATCTGTCGGCCCAGAGAAAGAGCAGTATTTTTTCTTAGGCTCCCAGTCTATGTTTGCATACCCAGGTCTCTGCAGGGCCTTTGATCCAAGCCTCAGCCTGCCAATTCTCACCTTCTCCCAGTTAGCTCTGAGTTATCACTCTTTTGCATCAGCAAAACATGGTTCCAACTTGGCTGCATAATATTTTCAAGTACTTCTTGCTGGTATGGCCAGCATCCATACTTGGTTCCAAAGGAGCCTAGCTATTGGGAATTTTAATTTTAAAATAACACTTGGTGTCTCATTCTGCAAACTCTTTCAAAACAACTTCATGCTAGTTCATCTTATTCTCACAGCTATCTGATGTAGAAAGAATAACATTCATTATGTTCATTGGTAAAGATAATGGGAATATTGTCAGGATTCCTCGACAGTGACATAGGTAAGCCTCAGAAAACGACAAAAGAGGCTCAGAAGGAGCTGTCAAGGAGGCTGTAGAGGGTCATCATTGCATAGCCTTTGATATCTTCTGTCTGTAAGATCCTAAGTAGCCTGTTGTTCAGTCATTCAGTTGTGTCTGAGTATTCATGACTCCATGGACCATACTGCTTATGGGGTTTTCTTGGCAAAGATACTGGAATGATTTGTCATTTCCTTCTCCAGTGTATTAAGGCAGAGGTCAAAGTCACTTATGGAAAAGCTCATTTTATTTTTCTAGGGGCACAGAAAACAAGGAATATAAGGGGAAAGGCTTTTAGGTATCTAGGTTATTCTGATATGCCCTAATTCTTGCTCTCCATGTTTCCAAAATATGGGCCTCAACCATGGTTTAAATGAGCCAGTTTAAATGACAGCCTGGAAATTTGGACTCTCCCTGCTTCTGTCTGTTGGAAAGGAGACCTGAAGACTAAGACAGAGAGTGGCATCTTTCTTTTCTACAGCCGTGGGAAGCAGCTGTTGCTTTACTACACCAATCAGCTCCTCTGACTTCCTGATCTTGGTGATAGACTTAGATAAGGCAAGCGAACAGCCCAACGTTATTTCTTTGATCAGTCAGATTTCTAACTGCGGACCTCCCCAGTGGCCTTTCATAACTAGAATCGCAGGTCGATTTTCCTTCATTTGATTGAATAACTATTTCCTGGTTTGATTAGGCAGAGAAGAAAAGTAAGAGAGAACATACTGGGCAGAAGGCCTGATGATTCTTTAAGGATGTTGGACAACACTAGGCAGATAGTAACTTAGTCAGTCAGACACCTGTGGGCTAAGGCTCTTATTCCTGGGCATTGTTATACCAATGATATTGTGAATTCTCTGTGTATCTTCCCTTGCTCAGACAAACTCGCTATCCACTTCAAGGCAGTGATGCCGGTGATAGTTGTTATTGGTTCTGGTCATGTGTGTAAGAAAGGGGAAAAGGGGGAGAGAGAGACAGAGAGAGATAATACAGATTTTGGAGGATTGTTCTTAATGTATGCAATGAGAAAGCTGCAGTTTGATTACTTCCAATTTTTAAAATAAAAAAAGACAATAGAGTCTACTGAAACATTATCTCTGTTACTAATGTCTTGGCTTAAGATTGATCTCTTGGCTGTAATTAGCATTTACTTATTTACACTGCAACTCACCAGAAAGACAATGTCTTTGGTGATATCTGTATTCTGATTTCTTCATCCCCTTGTCAGAATGGTATTTTCTTTAGTTTCAAGTCTCATGGGTTACTTTCCATGCACGGCCCCTCTTTGGGATACTCTCTTGTATTGAAACCATTAAGAAAACCTGAATCAATGATCTGTGACATACTTTACTTGCTTTATTTAGATATGTATGGAATTTTTTCCCCACTGTCCTTTTAGACCCTTTTCTTTTGCCACCATTAACTTGCAAAAGAATATGATTTGTGAAAAATGGATGGAAAATTAAATTGCATAAAACTTCCTGTGTTAAAGAATTTCTCGGACCAAATACAAGCCAAGTGTTGGTGAGACTGTCTGAGTTACTGTATATCCTTGTGGGGCCCCTTCCTAATTATTTCATTATGTGAGATGTAGCCTTCATAGTTGGCCTTTTCCCCTTTTATGATGAGAGCCACTTCATGTTAACTCTGCTGACTTGACTTCCTTTGCTTCTAAAACCTGACTTATGTTTTCTGTTCCATTCAATGTTTGCAGTGACAGGCAGTGAATCTTACAGAGGGTAACGAATGTGGCTGTTTAAGCAATTTTGGTATTTATTTATTCTCATTCTCAGAACTTTAAAAACAATGATCCACAATATTAGGCTATCACTGTGATTTTCAAAACATTAGCATGTACAATATTTCATTTGGTCCTTTCAACAATAATATGAATGAGAGAAGACATATATCATTATATTCATTTTTACAGATGAGGAAACTGAGGCTCAGTGAGGTGATGACTTCATGCTAGATCTTCTAAGTCCAATGCTCTCTTTCCACTGTACACTCACTGCATCCTGGATCTCTCCCTCCTGCTTTGGTAGTCTAGTGAGGCCCATGCACCCTTCATTTATTTATTTATTTTTGCTTTTTGGAGGGGGATGGCAGGGCAACTGGGGTTAAGTGACTTGCCCAAAGTCACACAGCTAGTAAGTGTGTCAAGTGTCTAAGGCCACATTTGAACTCAGGTCCTCCTGACTCCAGGGCCAGTGCTCTATTCACTGCACCACCTAGCCACTCCCACCACAGACACTTTCCAAGAATAATGCTTTTACGTGCATAAAATAAAATACGTCAGATTACAAAGGAAACTAATTGCATGGTTTTACTGATTATAGTGAAATAAATCTGATAAAATCAATTAAAATGAAATGAATGTGTAACTTTTTTCCCCCATCTAAGTTCATGAGCCTTTTAAAATCTTCATCGGTGGATTCTAGGTTAAGAACTCTTGAACAAGATGGCCTCTGAGGTCTCTAATTGTCCTAGACCTGCTATCTTAAGATCCTTTGAGCTACCTGAGATTGTTTATTTATGTAGATGACATTAAGTGCAAAGAGGAATCCACAGACACACGGTCAATATCTTTTAGGAGTTTACAGGCTGAGAGATGGCTCTGCCGAATGCTCTGGAGAGAACATACAGACGTTGGAACCAAACCAAATCACAGTACAGGAATAGAATCGAAGGGATTTTATGCTTTCAGGGCAGGAGCCAAAACCTTGCATGTAACTGCACTCACTGCCCATATCGACATTTCATACTTTTTTTTTATTTTTTTTCCCCACTGAGTAAAATGTGTGTCTAGACATTTATTGGAAAAAAAATGCTACTTTCCCAAATAGCAGTTTTGCTAGTTTATATATTATTTCCTTAAGCAGACAGGACTGAGGTAAGGATTAAGACTGGAAAAGATCCTGGCTTTCGTCCAGTGGAGATGGATTCCAGTCCAGGACATGCTACTTAACTAGGGCCAACTTGGCCCCATGCTGGGAGATGACCTGGTGTAGTGGCCAACCGGACCTGCCCATGTCATCCTCTTTCCCTCATTCTACAATGTCTTCATGCCTGTAATGGGTATTAAGGAAGGGAGGAGGAGGATGATTCTCACACTTCCCTCCCCTAATTCTTGTACTTTTATGGAAACACACTAAATAGTTTTCAAAGGAATTGTCCGAGAGCCCTGTCGCTTATCTTAACATATATATGCTTAGGTTTGGGTCAACAGTTGTTCTCAACTTTTATATGTAAGGATATTAGTTTTTAACTTTTTGTTCAGTTTGACAGTATTAACTTAACACATTCTATGTGTTTTCCGATGATCTTAGGTGACCCCTGTGAAAGGGTCGTTTGACCCCCAAAGGGTTCATGACCCACAGGTTGAGAACTGCTGGGTTATCTCTTGCCTTTGGGAAACATTGTAAAAGATACACTCAAGGACATATATGAGCAAAAGAGTGAGGTGGTATGGTGGAGAGTGAGGGATAAGAGATGTATAGCCCAAATACTGCCCTACTATCTTTTAAATGAATTTAGATATTGGGTAGTTAGCTATTTGATACTTGTTTAGGTGATCCTTTTTTTATTGGTGTGAGTGCTCCCTTCACTAGTTCAGACTGCCCTCCATCCATGTCTTTACCCTGTGCAGATCTTGTTCTTGCTGTAAATGCTCCACAGAAGGAGTATAGCCCCAAAACACTTTTACACATATGCCTTCACTGGAGAGAGAGTGCAGAGTGGAAGAAAGAGTGTCATACTCAGCAGTAAGGAAAGATCTGAAATCAGATTTCATCTTTGACCCTACCTGTGTCACATGGGCAAGTCACTCTCCTAACTTGGAACCTCAATTTTCTCATCTGTAAAATAGGGATAATTTTGCCTGTAGTATCCATCATCATTGATAGATTCCCAGCCATCAGCAATGAACGACTTCTTTCAGAGCAAAGACTTGAGGAGAAGTGACAGTAGACATAACAAGCCTGAGCTCCATCTATAAATCAGGGATGGGGACACAGACAGTTAGGTGGCAAACGATACAAAATGCATGTAGCAGCTCACACACCTTAAAATACTAGCTGCATGCCAACTTTTCTTCTTATATTGTTATATCTAAAGAGGGAAGAGACTAATTGTTACTTATTCCTAGAGAACTGAACCAGGAGAAATGGGTAAAAGTTGCAAAGGAGTCAGTTTCCATATAGAAAAAAATCATCAAATCAAAGCCGCTGGAGAGTGGAATGAGCTGCCCTAGTGAATGATTTCCCCATCACTTGAAGCCTTCAAAAAGAGACTTGTTTGGGATGGTTTAAAGGGGGTTTCTACTCAAGTTTGGGGTAGACTAGCTGATCTGCAGAGGTCCCTTCGAGCTCAGAAACCGTGTAACTGTTGTTATTAGGAATGGGGACTGGATTTGTGCTTTCAGTGCATTTCCTGGGTGAGTAAAGTCCCTCTACTGATGTATGTTGGCATCTTCTCTGCAAATTATAGTTAATTCTTGAAGAGTTGGTGGGGTATTGAGAGGTTAAATGATTTGCCTGAGGTCCAAGGAGTCAGTGTCAAAGGTGAGACTTAAACCCAGTTCTTCTGGGCTTTGAGGTCAGTTCCCTAAATGACCAGTTGCCCCCTCAATAATGATCTCAATGAATGATGGCCAATATTTGCAGTGTTTTGCACCCACCATCTCATTCGATTCTCCTAACAACTTGATGCTGTAGGTGCTATTATTTTCATCTCTGTTATAAGCTGAGAGATTAAATGATTTGCCCAGGGCAGGCCATGAGGCAGGATTCCAGCTCCCATAGCTCTTGCTACCTTACCACTTAACTGTCTGTGTCCCCATCCCTGATTTATATCTGGAGCTTGGGGCTTGCTGTTTTGTCTGCTGTCATTTCTCTTCGAGCCTTTGCTCTGAAAAAAGTGGTTCATTGCTGATGGCTTCCCTTCATCCCATAATTCCTGAGAGTCTCAGGCCACCTCCACTCTGCAGCCAGTCTCAGGCCCTCAGAACCTGGTGGTTTCCCCGAGGAGGGCTCATTCCAAGAAGCAGGCAGCCAAGCACACATTTACAAGGCCTCTATCTAACAAAGTGCTGTGCTGACTTCTAACCTGCTGTGATTACTGGAGAAAGTCATTCCTTGGCAGGGGTCACTGGCCCCCGTCCATTGTAAATATTCAGTTTTGAGAAATCTCTGGAGTGCTGTTGGACTCAAATGATCTCCAAGAGCACATCAGACTATGTAGGGAATGTTGTGTGTGCTCTCACTTCTGGGGAGGCGGGAAGTACCCAGACAGCAACTTTCCTCTGTTGGTCAGGGACATACTGTAGTGTAAACCGGGGATTTTCAGCGATGAGCCCCAGGCTGACGCAGGGCTTCTTGGCAGCCATTCCATGGGTAACGGTTCTCATCCATTTTTTTCTCCCGCATGTAGAGGAGATAACCCAGTGTGCTGAGCTCCTTCCCTCCCTCCCCCTGCCCCAAAGAATGCTGGGTCTGTAGTCAAGAGGCCTCCTCCTCACTGCCTATTTGCCTTCTGGCCAATGCATTTAACCTGCTTCACTTTCCTCACCCGAAGGATGATTTGTGTGTGTTTGGGGGGGTTTTAGTCCAAAGTCCTTCCAGCTCTAACTCCTATGATCCCCTGAGGAAGTTAATGCTCCTACCCCTCTGGTCTCAAAGGCAATTTCTTTTCTTGAAATTATTTTTTTTACCTTCTCTGTTATGTTCTTAGTCACAGCCTTGTATTGATTAACTGTATCCCCTGTGCTTAGCCCAGTGCCTGGCAGGTTATAGGAGCTTACTGGATTATCCCTTTCCCCCAGCTACCTCTGTGGCACCTGGCTTTCTTACCCAGCTTTTGTACCTTTGTGGGGATGAAGATACCAGTCCTTTTCTGAGGCTGATGAGCACAGAACAGACATTTGCGGAGTGCCAGTTGGCCTGAGGGTCTGAGACAAACCTCCCCCTTTTGGAAAATATCTATGTCCAGACAGCTGCTTGCTTTAATTAACTGAGTAGAGTGAAATCACTCAGGAGACTTGTTTGGCTCAGGACTGGCAGGAAGGATGAAGTTGTCCTCAGGTGTTCTTGTACTCTCCTCTTAAAGCTGCAGGATCTTCTCTTCTATGAGGGAGAACTGATATTCACTGTCCCTGTAAGATAGGCGGTAAGCCCAGATTATGGGGAAATGGTTTTATTTTGTCATGTTTCACACCTAAAACTAGTCATTTGTAGGGCATGAATATGTTTCGACTTTATGGAGTCATTTAGCAGAGTCCCAAGTCCCTTGGTGGGGAATCCTGGACTGGGGAATAGCAAAGTCATACATTACTTGGCTGCTTCACATATAGCTCTCTCCACCATGGTTTGTCTAGATGTTATCAATAAAGAGACAGGTCTAGAGAATGCGACCACTTTTTTCTTTTTCTTTTTTTAGGTCTCTTCTTTAAGTTGTGATCTGAACTGGGGTAGGGCAGCTGGTGTTTTGGCCTGCTTTCCCTCTCAGTTAAGGGGAGGAAAAGTAGACCAGTTTAACACTGACCATGAGCTTAATCATCTCAAGCACAGCTGAATTCACCCAAGAGTACAGGGTCATATTATTAATAAGGGTTTGTTTTCTACCACTTGGCACCTTTGCCAGACAGACACCTGGGACAGTGAGACTTTTTTCATGTTCTCATCACCTGCCTTGATCCCTCTTGGATGATGGATAAATGGTTTGGGGTGGAGGGATGGTTGGGGAAACCCTAACAAGCCCCAAATCTGCCTTTCCCCCTCAGGGTTTGAGTCTGATGATTCTGTGATGCTTAATCATGGCTCACTTTTCCTTGACAAAGATGTTAAATCCATTGTCTTTTTTGCCTTGCCTTCTAATCTCTCCCTTGGCCCTGAAACACCCATAGCAAGTGTTTATTAATCATTTCAAGATGCTATCAGAAACAGAAATGCACTATAGCCCTAAGACATTTTCCTTGGCAAGCAGAACACAAATATTCATGTGTTTTATAATAGCTTATGATTTATTGGGTACAGTTTGTGGAAAAGGAAGCTTTATTCCCATAGGGTTGTGTACCTCTCCTGGAAAACACAGGGAATATGGTTATCATCTGCATCTACTAGAAATGCCTAGTCTGGACCCGGTGGTCTGCCATCTTCCTTATGCGGTGTGATATCTAGGAGTGTGGTCCTTGGATAGTCCCATGTTGTTTTTAAAGGAAAGGCATATGCTGTTTTTTAAAAAGAAAAATTATTGTTTACAGGGAAAACTGCCAGTCCTCCTCCTTGGTCGATCCTCCGAACTGAGGCCTGGAGAGTTTGTGGTTGCGATTGGAAGTCCGTTTTCACTTCAAAATACAGTAACTACTGGGATTGTTAGTACCACCCAACGAGGAGGAAAAGAACTAGGGCTGCGGAATTCAGACATGGACTACATTCAGACAGACGCCATCATCAATGTAAGTCTTGGCTCTTGTTCTCATTCTGGGTAAGTCAGTGGGGCCTGAGTTGGTTATGATGATATTACTTTTTTTTTTTTCTTTTTGGGAGGGCAGTTGGGGTTAAGTGACTTGCCCAAGGTCACACAGCTAGTTTTTGTGTTAAGTGTCTGAGGCCGGATTTGAACTCAGGTCCTCCTGACTCCAAGGCTGGTGCTTTATTCACTATCCCACCTAGCCACCCCAATACTACTTTTTAAAAAAAAAAAAAGGGTAAGGATTAGGAGTTCAGAGTGCCTCCTCTTGAATCTGAGGTCGTGGGTCCAAATCCCAACTCTTCTACTTATTTACTTGTGTTACATTGGGCAAATCACTTTAGTTCAGGGTATGTGTTTTGTTTTTTGTCTCATGAATCCCTTTGACAGTTTGAAGCCTGTGGATCCCTTCTCAGAATAATGTTTTTAATGCATAAAATAAAATAGGATTATAAAGATAATTATATTGAAATATAGTTATCAAAATATTTTTAAAAATCGCAAAGACCTTGAGTTAAGAATTCCTGTTCAGGTTCCTCATCTGCACAATTGAGGAATTAATCTAATTTTCTTATAAGATTCCTCCCAATTCAGAATTTATCAGGTGGAACAACAATTTTAGAAAATGGCTAAATTTATCAGCCCTTTTTTAAACGCAGTCATCCCAGATAGTCACCTTAGCCCCTCAGTTGAGCTGCAAAATAGTTCATTTAAAAGTGACCATGCTATGCTCTAGCAGTGACCAGATTTCTTTTCATGGAATCTTACTGGTCTTTGACAGCAAGGGTTTGAGTTTATATAATACCTTATATTGTCAAAAGCACTTTTCTCATGATCAGCCTTCTGAGGTAGATATTGCAAGTATTACAGATAAGGAAACTGAGTCTTAGAGAAGTTAAGTGACTTGTCCAGGGTCATACTTCTGATTAGTGTTGGAACAGATTCAACAACAATAATGTCCAACAGAGGATTTTCTGTATATTATCCTATTTGGTTCTCACAGTGTCCTTATGAGACGCAGCTAGAGGTAGTATGGTGGAGTGGTAGAGAGAGAGTTAACCTTGGAGTTAGTAAGTTGATAAGGGATCAAGTCCCAACACTGATAATTACTGGCTTTGTGTCCTGGGGTAAGTCATGTAACATCTCAATGACTCCAAGGAACTTTCCGAAACTCTAGATTGCTGGAGAATTGCTGACTTTACATTGATAATTCTTCTCTAAGAGCTCCCTATACCAATGAAATCATAGATCTAGTCCTACCCACTCTCAACAAACAGAAACAACAAATGCTTTGGTATAACTCTTGGAAGAAGGTACTACAAATAGTATTTTCTGCATTTTACAGATGGGGAAACTGACCTAAGAGAGTTTAGAAATTTTCTTATGGTTTGAACTCAAGTCCACTTGCTCCAAGACCCAATGCTCTTTCCATTAATATCATGCTAATTTACAAACCCAGGTGTCCCTTCACTCCAAGTCTGTTGTATTTTCTAGGAAGACTTTAACCGTTCAGTACTTCTTGGCACGCCTTCCAAACAGTTGGTGATATTATTTTTGTAGCAATCTGTAGAGGAACCCCCAAATTTTTCCAATAACTTGCAAATTTAGAACGCTCGGGGTGGGTCTTAATCTTGGCTGTTTTCTCTATTTTTTTCTCCAAAATGTGATCACTCCTTTCATAATAGACACAGCATGAAGTTTTGACCCAACCTATTAGATTTGTCTCGCTAGAATGAGGCCAGGGATTTTCCAGTACTTTTTTTTTCCCCAAGCAATCTTTAAGAAATCATATTTTCCCCCTTCAAATGTCTCCTCGTAGGATTGGTTTTCTGAAAGTCATTTTTCACATTGGACCAATTTCTAAGAAACGCGATGCGCTCTCAGACACTCTTTGCTTCTAACCAGCAGGCTCTATTCCCAAGCTTTCCTGACATCAGGGTTGTTGAGACATGAAGTAATGGAAATAAAATGGAACCAGGTTAACTCTATGCTCCCACAGTAGGGCAGAGCTAAACTAAATGAGAGTTCTTTGGATTTTAAATAAAGTAACATCTTATTTCCTTCTAGAAAGTGGGAAAAAATGTGTTCATTACTTTCATAGGGTAGACTCTTGAAATTTGTTAGTTTTCAAAAGTGCCCTGAACCTTTCCATTTACTTTCAGCGAGAAGTTAGATAATTGACAAGGTATAAGTCTTAGCGAAGAACCATAGCTCAGACTGAAGCCAAGTCAGTGATGAATCTGGGTTTTGTACACTGAAAATTGCCAGGCTTTACTGCAGGAGGTAGACTCTGAGTGCATTAACAGAAGTAATCCTAATCCTTTAATTTTTGTTTATTTCAGTATGGAAACTCAGGAGGCCCCTTAGTAAATCTGGTAAGTCCTTTTAAAATATTAATTTTATAATATTTGTTTAGTACTTGATAAACTTTTTTTTTCCCAAAAAATGAGATTTGTCAAAGAAATTTGTGCAATTCCAGTTAGCGGTTGCTCTGTGAACATCCTAGGTCCTGGCTTCTTGTCGTTATGAATTTACATAGCCAGCTAAGGGGTACAGTTGGGAAAACCTGAGTTAAATCCAGCCTCAGATGTTTATTAACCCTGTGACTCTGGGCAAGCACTTAATCTCTGTTTTCCTCCATTTTCCCTATTTATGAATGGGGATGACAACAGCACTTACTCTGAGACGCAGGTTGTGAGGACAAGATGGGACAATGTTTATAAAGTGCTTTGCAAAATTTGAAGTGCTATATAAATGCAAACTATTATTATTATTATTAATAATAATAACTTTTTTGGACAAATCATTCCTACTTTATTCGTTTAATAATCATTGTTTAAGGACGTATGTTGTGCAGAACATTGTGATAGGCAGTAGGCAGATACAGAATTTAGATAATATATGGTCCCGCTTCTCCTGGAACTTATAATCTTGGAGGGGCATATAAAATGGCAATAAATATATTATACGTGACATAGATCATATTTTACATGACATCACATAAGAGGCAGCATGGTATAGTGGATAGAGAGCCTACCTAAAAGCCCAGAAGAGTTGGGTTTCAGTCTAACTTCTGACGTTGGCCAAGTCATTTAACCTGTCAGCCTCAATTTCCTCATCTGTGAAATGAGGATAATAATAGTCCTAACCTCTCAGGATCAAATGAGATGCCATTTATAGAGCACTTAGCACATTTCCTGGAACATAGTAGGTACTTAATAAATATTAAATTAAAATACAAAAATTTGTTAAATAAATATTGGTTCCCTTCCTTTGAGTTATTCCTCTAATAGTAGGGATAGATATTTGCACTTGTGCTTGGTGACCCTCAAGACCAGGAGCTGAGGTTAGAACTGAAGTGCATGGAATAGAATCACAGAATTTCAGAATTGGAAGGGACCTCTCTAACAAGTTCGGACAGAGGTGACTGCAGACCACATTCCTGCCCTCATCTCTCCTGACTGTGGCCAAACTGGATGAAAATATCATTGGGAAATACTTAACAAAATGAATCAAAATAGAGTAGAATTCAGATAATGTGAATATGTGGTTTTCTAAGTCAAATCGTGGCCCATACAGTTTAGTGGCCCCATTTCTATTTTAAGCTTAATACCTCTGGTCTTCGCCTGACAAAGAATTCTCTTCACTATGTACCTGACAAGGAGGCCTGGAGTCTTTGTTGTGAGACATCCAGGTATAAGGAAACCAGTTTGTCTCAAAGAGTTTATTCCTTTTTTGGAAAACTCTTAAGTCAAGAAAACAAGCATTTATTAAATACCTTCTCTGAATCCTGCATGAGGGCAGCTAGGTGGCACAGTGGATAGAGCACCAGACCTGGAATCAAGAAAACTCATTTTCTGGAGTTCAAATCTGAACTCAGACACCTACTAGCTGTGTGACCCTGGGCAAGTCATTTAACCCAGTTTGCCTCAGTTTCTTCAAAATGAGCTGCAGAAGGAAATGGCAAACCACTTCACTGTCTTTGCCAAGAAAGTTCCCAGGGGGTTCACAAACATAACTGAGAAACAAACCACGCACTTTAAGTGCTGAGGATAAAACGAAAGGCAAAAATCCCAGACTTTGTTCTCAAGGAACTCAGAATCTCACATTAGGAAGTTTTCCCTTAATAGAGATCCACCCAATCTGTCTCTTTGCAGCCTCTCCCCATTGCTGTTTCAGCTCACTGCCTTTTCTCCCAATAGAATTAAACTGTTCCCTTATCCACGTGACTGACGAAATGACGTGTCTTTTCTTTTTCATCATTGATTCTCTCAATTGATCCTCATAGGATGATATTGAGGCCCTTCACCAATCCTGGTTGCCCTTTTCTGGACATTCTTTAGTTTAGGATTAATTTTCCTAAAATGTGCAAAGCTCATGACTCCATGTGGATTAAAGCTACAGCCCTGGTCTCACCCATAAGTTAACTGGCTTTAGATAAGGAATTAATTGCCTGAGGACTCAGAGAAATTTCAAATGTCCATAGGTCTTCCTGACCAACAGTCATAGGATTATAGAATGTTAAATCTAGAATGAATTTTAGACATCATACGGTTCATTGGCCCCTTTTTACTTATAAGAGAACTGAGGTCCAGAAAGGTTTGTCTCTAATCTGAAGTCACAGCACATGGGAATAATGGAACCAGGACCAGATAGAACCCAGTTTTCTCACCCCTATTTCAGTGTTTTTTTCCACTACTTTAAAGACCTGAAGGTCCTTTATGGAATTTCCATTTTAAAAAGAATAGTGTTTGCTGATCGTGGTTTCCAAAGTTGGCAGTTTGCCTTTCTAATCTCATGTTTGACAAACGTTAATCAGAGGTATTAAGACTAATGTTTTAATGGCATATCTCCTGCCCCTTCATTGGGGAAATAAAGAAGAAAACCAGTGTAAAAAATATACATAGTTGAGCAAAATAAATTTCCCCCTCTGTCAGGAGGCGGATAGTAGGCTTCATCATCATCCTCTGGAATCATCATTGGCCAACATTGGTCATCATCATGATTGATCAGATTTCTAAAGTCTTTTAAAGTTTTGTCTTTATAATGTCATCACATCAGTCGTACTCGTGGTTTCTTCAAAGACAAAACTGATAGTCCCTGACCTGAAGGAACTTACATTTCATCAGAGAGATAACATGTACACATTTAAGCACATAAAAACATATCAAACTTAAATACATGATCATTTTATGGGGGAGGAGACTACCATTTTTTGGGGGGAGTAGATTAGTAAACATGCAATATGGGAGGTTCCCCTTGTACTGAAGTTTGTAGGAAACTAGAAGCAGAGGTGAGATGGGAGTATATTCCAGGCATTGAGGACCCTGATCAAAGGCCAAGGAGATGGATGTCAGAATGTGTACGAAGAACAGCAAGGAGACCAGTTTGACTGAATTGTTGAATGCATGAAAGGGAGTGATGTATAATAAGCCTGGAAAGGTAGTTGGAGGCAGGTTGTGAAAAGATTTTAAGTGCTTAAAGAGCATGTGTATTTGAGCCTAGGAGTAAGAGGGAACCATTGGCGCTTATTGAAACCATGGAGTGGCAAATCAGATCTGTGCTTTAGGAATGTCAGTTTTTCAGTCATGTGGAGGATGGATTGATGTATGGAAAGACTGGAGGTAGGGACACCAATTAGGAGGCTATTATAGTCAACTAAAGAAGTGATAAGAGCCGGAACAAAATGGTGGCTATCTAGGGATGCAATGTAGGGGATGGATACAAGAGATGTTGTAGAAGTTGAAACATATTTGGTAACTGGTTATGTGGAGAAAGGGAGGGTAAAAACTAAAGGTTGTGAGACTGGATGAAAAGCATGTTGGTGATACCTTCCCCCGAAACACCTACTTTCTTTCCAGTCTTCTTACACTTTAATCCTCAACACATACTCTTTGATCCACTGACACTAGACTGTTCCACCAACAAGATATTCCATCTCTTGGCTCTGGGCATTTTCCCTGGCTCTCCCTCATGCCAAGAACACTTTTCCTCCTCTGCTTCACCTACTGACCCCTCTTCCTTTAAGCCCCAATTGAAATCCAGTTTTCTATAGGAAGGTTTCCCTAATCCCTCCTAATTCCAATGCCTTCCCTTTTTAAATTATTTTCTATTTATCTTGTATATAGCTTGCTTTGTATATGTTTATATATATAATATATAATACATATGTTATATGTGTAAAGTATACATATATTTTATGTATATACATATATACATATGTAATTATACATGATATAATAATATATAATATATAGATAGTAAGATATAATATGTATTAATAACTATATAATTATATATTTAATATATATTTGTATATATTTGTTTGTGTATTATCTCCTCCGTTAGAATGTAAGCTCCTTGAGGGTAAGGGCTATCTTTTGTCTCTTTTTGTATCCCTGGTGCTTACCATGGTGCCTGGCACACAGTAAGTACTCACTAAATGTTTGTTGAATGAATGAATGAACAAATAGTGAGTTTTGGGGAAAAGATAATGAGTTAATGTTTGGAGATACTGAGTTTGAGATGCCTGTAGTTTATCCAGTTTGAAATGTCCAAAAGGTAATTGGTTATGTGGGACTAGACTTCAGAAAAGAAAGAAAAGAATTAGTTGGTATGTTGGAGTTACTATTCTATAGTTGAATTACTTCCTTCCTTCCACTGAACTTCTGCCAGCAGGAACTGACCTAATACATTCTTTGAGGTTACTAGCAAAAATTTTCCGTTTTCTATTTTTAAAAAAATACATTTAGTAAACTACTTATCTTTCTTATTTCAGGATGGTGAAGTTATTGGAATTAATACTTTGAAAGTGACTGCTGGGATCTCTTTTGCAATCCCATCTGATAAAATTAAGAAGTTCTTAACTGAGTCCCATGACAGACAGGCTAAAGGTATGATATCACCCAGACACTCATGAAGAGCCAGTGTAGAGCCTGAGGTCAGAACCCTAGCCTCCCTTGCATGAATCACAGTTGTTGTCAACATCATGGTACCTTTCACATACACTATTGCCCAACCTCTTAGTAAGCCCCATAGAACCCTCTGAACCTAACTTCAAAACAGAGAATAATGGTGCCAGGGCACTTACTTGTTCTCCATGAACAACTAACAAGGATTGTTTTATATTTTACCTTTTACTTTCATAGGAAAAGCTGTCACCAAGAAGAAATACATTGGAATTCGAATGATGTCACTTACCTCTAGGTGAATAAATAGGCTTTTATTTTATTTTATTTTTTTAAATGACACTGAAAGTTAACTTCAAAGTTCACAGTGGTGTCCCTGAATGCCAGTGAAACTTTGTCTGAATTTCTCTGTGTAAGACTAATGATGATATATCATATAATAGTAATTCACATCTATGTAGACTTTGAGCTTTTTCTGGCAACTCCCTTCACAATAAGCCTGTATGGTAGGTAGTACAAGTAGTATTAACCTCATTTTACAAATGGGGAAACTAAGGCACCAGAAGGTTAAATGACATGACTACAGTCTCATAACCAGAAGTATTAGCACCACTCTTCAAATAAGGTTCTGATTCCAAGACCCACTGCTCTGTCCATGACCTCATTAGGCAGCAGCCTAATATTCTAAAGGCATCTTTTTAAAATGAAATCTTTTCCCATCATGATGGCACATATGTTTTTTCAATGGGAATTTTCACAAAGCTCCTCTTAAAAATCTCAAGACTTTAGTCTCAGGTTAAAATGAGGAAGTCTTAGCAGTGAGGTGAGGTACCAGAAATGCTTTTTCAGGAGTTTAAACTGGCTCTCATATTTTGTAATTTATTCTTTCAACCAAAAGAATTTTGTCCCATTCCTTGAAAACCAGACCTAGAGAGCAATTTGGTTTTCTTTGATTCTTGTTCGTTTCTTGTTAATGTCATTGAAATATACATCCCCAGAAAACTCTGAACTCTTTCTTTCTCCCCCCAAGCAGAACACTTTGCCTTTTAGATATTAAATTTTGCAGAGTAAAGTATGTGGGAGATCGTTTGTAGGAATGCTAGGTCAAGCACATTATTATGTGATCAAAATGACTGGTGATTCTTTCTTCCCGCTTTTTCCCCCCGTCTTGAGAAACTTCATTTTAATTTTTACATATCATGACAGGTTCATAAAAAAGTTTGTGGAGAAACCTGGTGTACTACCATGAGGGATGGGTTCTACCTCTTATATTGCTTGACATTAAGAGCATTGGCTTATGGTATGATAGTTTTTTTTAATGGGCTTAGATATAAATGGCAGCATATTTCATGCCATTTCCTAGGGATTTAATGATTTTGTAAGGACTAAATATGGTGAGTATTTTTTGTTGTTGTTGTTTTTAGAAGGAAGATGACACACTGGTGGTAGGAGAGGTTGCATTTGGGAATATTACCAGTAAAACAGTTTGCACATCAGATCAAAACTAGTGGTTGTAGAATCTGTAATTTGTAATTTATCAAACCTTTTTTTTTTTAATATAAAGGTTAAATAGTCCTTTTTATGGACTATTTAGGGACTAGCTAGAAAGCTGAGTAGGTACATCCTATTCTGACAATAATGTAAGGAATAATAATAAGAAGAATCCATAGTCATAATGTGCCTTAAGATTCATAAAGTGGGCTGAATTGACATCTACACAGCTGGATTGAAGTGAATGATGTGTTTTCTTCCTCCACAGTAAAGCTAAAGAGCTGAAGGATCGTCATCGAGACTTCCCCGATGTCCTTTCTGGAGCTTATATTATAGAAGTAATTCCAGACACTCCAGCTGAAGCGTAAGTTAGAATTTTCCCCCTCGACATCCTGCTTCTCCCCATGACTGACCCATCAACATAGTTCCTTACAGATAGATAGTTAGCTGTGTGACGAAAGTGTGAGATCTCTGGTGTGTTCCTGTTGTGGTATCCAACTTAGGAAGAGGCTCAATTTGAGCTGCCTTAGACACAGAAGAGGAAGGAGGCCTCCTGTTCTCTAAAGGGGTGACTTAACTTTTCTAACAGATGTGTAGGAATCCGTTACGAGTATGTGATGGAACTATGATTTTGTCAGCATGGGGAGTCCCCCATGTAGGAATTCCTCCCACCAAAGCAGCTTGAAATTCCATCTATTACTTTTTAAGATTAAATCCTGGGGAATTGCTTCAAAAACAGATTGGTTATGTGAGTTGTCTACGATTATATGGTTAGTAAATTTCAGAGATGTAATTTGAACTCAGGTCTTTCTGACTCCAGACCACCCTTTATCCTCCATAACATGCCTTCTCTCTAATATGGATATACAAAATTAAATCCTTGGAGAATCTCTGGGATGAGATTGGAGAGGGAAAAGAAGTTCATTTTTAAGCTTCACATGAAAAGTAGTGGCTTATCTGACAATCAATATATATTATATCTCTAAGAAAAGCGCTGATGGTGATAGGAATGGAGAGCTACCATCTTATGTTAAAGTTAGAGGACTAGCAAGCTGAAGGAGTACTGTGAGGGCAAAAATTCTTTAGGATAGTGGAAAGAATACTAGTTTTGGAGTCAGAAAACCTGGGTTCAAACCCTAGCTTCCTTATTTAATATTGTGACATTGGGCAAGTTGAGACATCAGTTTCTACATTTCTAAAAACAAGGGGCTTAAATAAGATAATTCTCACATCTAGCTCTGAAGCCTAAGATTTCAACACTGAGCAGATTTTTTAACCCCTGTTAGTTTCCTCATCTATAAAATGAGCACAGTAATTGTACCACTAATCCCACAGGGTTTTTGTGAGTAAATGGATGTGTAAAGTTCTATATGCACACATGCTACTGTTTTTTTTTTTTTCTTTTTCGAGATATAGTTTTCCTAGCATGGTTGGAAATGGGCCTACAGTTACTTCATCCTGTTAGAAATTACTTGGCTGGAATAAATTTGTTATGCTTGTATTGACTTTGTAAATTATTAACACTTTCATATAAAATCAACTATTTAGCATTAGCCAGAAGAATTCCAGGAGGCATTTCAACAACGGCTGTGATAGATGGCTTTATATTTATTTGCTTTTGGAAATTTTTAGGGTACTTACTACTATGAAGTATTGGGGATAAATCCTTACAAAACCTCCCAAAAAATTCCACCCCAATCCTCTATGTTAGCCTTGTGGGTTATGGTCTGTGCTTTTCTTAAGAAGAAGAGGACAAAGAGACCTAGAGGGAACCTGCATTTCTACCTGGCAGGTTCCCCGAATTCATCCCTCCCAGTACATGAGGATGGAAAGAATGAGTTGGGACCTTGGAGTCGAGAAAACTGAGTTGGAGGTCCAGCTTTAGTATTTACTAGATACTTGACATTGGGCAAACGTCTTTGGGTGTCAACTTCTTAATTGGGGTGGTATTGGATTAGCTCACCTCCATGACCCCTCCCTTCCTGCTCTAAATCTTACGATTTGTTCATCCCCTTCAGTAGCAACCCAAGTGGTCAACGTAGAGGGGTCAAAATGAAGCAATGCAATGAATGATGTGCTCGTGTTTCTTCTTTTTATGTTGCAGTGGGGGCCTCAAAGAAAATGATGTGATAATTAGCATAAATGGAAAATCTGTGGTCTCTGCCAATGATGTCAGTGATGTCATTAAAAAAGAAAGTACCTTGAACATGGTTGTCCGCAGAGGCAATGAAGATATTATGATCACAGTGATTCCTGAAGAAATCGATCCTTAGATAGTAACACGAGCTGGATTCCGTGTTTTCTCCGAAGCCATTCCCAATCGACTGCTTATAAGGACTCTGTGCTGGTACAGGAAACATTAGACTTTTGACCAACATTTTGCTTGTTCAGCAGAACAGCACTGGCCAACAAAATAACTTTTAATAGGTTTAAGGCAAAACAAATGTAATGTTACAGATACTCAGACAATAATTATTTCCTTCTGTATCTTATGTACACAGCATTTTCTCTTCTGCCAACTTCGTCTGTTCCTGCTTAGAGGTTCAGCATTTGTTTCTTTCTTTCTGCTGAGTCTTCATCTTAGCCTGACTAATGAAATTGCTCAAATAACCAGTAAGAAGGGTGCCAAGTGGATTTCATAATGGCACTCAGAAAGTTGGTTGGAAGCACCACTACAGTGAGAACGACTATTGGAAATCGGGAGTGGGTGAATGCTGGCTTACGAACAGAATTTAGGCAGCTTCCTTTCAGAAGCCATGACCCATTGGGAGTACTGTGGCCTTGGAGTTAGAGCTATTAAAATACTTGTACATATTTTCTTCCCTGTGTCATTTATTTATCAACAGATGGATGCATTCTTTCTGAAATGGTTGTTGTTGGTGGTCATCTCATCAAACTAAATCTGTACATATAGAGCTGAACACTTACGGTTACGTATCAGTTATTTTTAAGCCATTCTGTGTCAGAGAAGGATTGTACTAGATGGCCTCTGAGGTATTTCCCAATTCTTATCAATCAATCAATCAGTGAACATTTTAGTGCCTTAACCAGGCACTGTGCTAAGCATTGGGGATACAGAAAGAGACAGACAGTCCCTGCCCTCAAGGAACTTGCAATCTAATGAAGACAACATGCAAATGTATGCAAAACAAACTATATCCAGGATAAATAGAAAATAACTAGCAAAGGGAAGGCACTAGAATTAAGAGGTTTTAAGATTCTACAAATGCAATAGTCACTATCCAAAAGTCATGTGACCAGAGCTCATCACATAAAAAACATCCTACCCTACCTCAAAGGGTCAAGAAGTTTTTGGGAAACAGAGCAGATCCAGAACGCGAGTAAGGAGTCCTTTTGTTCTTTCGATGTAAGGTGTCCAAAAGTGTTGTGGTCCAACAGCGTTCAATTAAGTGAGGATCTTGAGGTAATTCAGAGAAAATAAAAAGTCTAGAGAAGCCTTAGATCAGCAGTTCTCAACTTGTGGGTTATGTTCAATTTAAATACATCCTGCATATCAGATATTTACATTACAATTCATAACAGTAGCAAAATTATAGTTATGAATTTTGTAGCAACGAAAATAATTTTATGGTTGGGGGTCACCACAACATGAGGAACTGTATTAAAGGGTCACGGCATTAGGAAGGTTGAGAACCACTGCCTTAGACTCTCCAGGGTGTTCAAGTAGCTGATAGCAACTCTCTGACTCAGTGAAAACTTCTAAAGGGTCTGGGAAATCAACTTTTGAAAAATGACTGTTGCAAAACTCTAGCTGATCTTTGAGTTTCCGGCTCTAATATTCTGTGTGACCTCATGAAAGTTACTTAGCTTTTCCAGCATTGCAAAATCCTAGGCTGCAAATTATCCAGGCCTAGCCTAAGTCTTTGTGGTGTGGCCCCAAAAGAGAAAAATGATTGCTTGTGCCAAGAAAAGAGACTTCAAGTTTGCTTTATTTTGTGCAGTCAAAACTCCGAGAGGCGCAGGACATCCTCAAAACTGCTTGCTATGATCCTTTGCTGTTTAGACCTGTCTGGGTTAATGTTTATCTGCTAAAACAGCTTCTGAAAGATTTCCTGTTTATGAACACCAAAGTGATACAGTTAAACTAGAGAGACGTTAGTCATTGGTTTCACTAACCATACTCATTCTCCATGAATGTTAAATTTGGTGAAATGCAAAAAATGATCAACAGACATTTATGGATCTGCTGTGCAGGCCAGGTAGCTTATCTATTAAAAGAGGGACGTTCTGTCTAGCAAAGCAGTTTTGGAAAGTCCAGGATCGTCACAACAGGGCTTCAGAAATACAGAAACACATGCCCTATTCATGAGAATAGATAATAGTGGTAGTGCCTGATTTTTTTTTCATTTGCTCTCTGCACGTTTCTTTTTTAATTCGGTTAATTGATTGGCAACAACAGCAGGGCTCCAAGCCATAATGATGTCCTCAGGGCTCCAAAGTCAAAGGAATGGGCACCTGCCCCTTGTTTCTCAGATGGTCTCATCCTAGAGCATGGCCACAGGTTCAGTCAGGGAGCCTGGGATCTGTTTGTGTCAAGGCTGTATTTCTAAAAATGTTTTGGCATCCAGGTGTGCCTACGTTCAGGTTATTGCTCTCTGAGCAGATGGTCAACCATGGAAGAAACTACCTTGATAAATGGTGAAGCTGAGTGCTTCATCAACACTCAGCATCTCTGGGCAAAGATTGTGGCGGAGGCAGGGCTAGGGCACTCTGAATTAAAATGCCATCTGGCAAAAGCTGGGAGGTATTCAAGTTTTAAAAATTTTTCCTCCCAGTCCTACACCTAACTCACCCTTTACCAGCTTTCTTCTTTTACTAAATATTCATGTTTGTCCCTTAGTCTCTCTTCCCTTCCCACCCTGTCTTTGACTTGATGCAGTATTTCCCTATAGACTGAAGTTGCTAAGGGAATACACTTCTCAGGATTATTCTCTTTGTCCCGTGAATTCTAGCACATTGGAGATTCTCCCACTACACTGGATAAATTGGCTTTTAGGACAGCTTCCATGCCAGGATTTCTCTGTCTACATGCTGTGTGCCACGATGGAAATGTTTGCAAGCTGTTTCGATTAGAAAACTTTCTGTTCCTACCACATAGCTACAATACTACGGGCCTTGATTTATTTATTTATTTTAACTTCTGATTTGGGGGGCAGGGCTTTACAATCCGCAGGGTGTCAGCCTGATGCCTTCTACCCCCCACCTCTCCCTCCATTAAAAAAAAAAATAATTTGCCCCTGTCATGTTTTCATTTAGCTACTTGACAGAGTAAGACCTTGGCAATTTCAGTTTCTCCAGACTGTTTCCCAACTGCGCCCTGTGCTCTCAGATGATTCTCCTTTCTCTTTCCAAGCCTAGATGGCTGAGGAATGACTTTTATTCTACTCCCTTCCCTGGCTTGCCTTATGTGTATCCACTTCCCTTGAACTATGCAGCACCAAGTTTTTCTAGATGCTTCTTCCAACTTCAGTTATAATTCTTTTTTCAAGTGTTTGCAACATAATGAGCCATGCCAGTTACCAGAGCACTGACCCTGGGTACTGATTGGTCCCTGCCAATAAATTTGTAATGCTTGTTTTATGTCAAATCTTGCAAAATACACCTTTTTGATTCCCGATGATCCAGTTAAAACCACAGTTGAAATGCACTCTCCATGTTTTAGAGACAAAAACATAACTTACATACCCTCCAGATCTGTATTGGAGCATAGTATAATGTCTAGCAAGAGTGGTTCTCAACTTTCCTAATGCCGCGACCCTTTAATACTCGTATGTGGGCGTATCTGCATGTGGGCGGACCTGCCTGGAGACGGATAGAGGAGAAGTCTCTCGGTTCCTAAGGCCATCGGAAATATGTGTTTTTCCGATGGTCTTAGGCGACCCCTATGACCCCTGTGAAAGGGTCATTCGACCCCAAAAGGGGTCGCGACCCACAGGTTGAGAACCCCTGGTCTAGGGCTTGTGAAACTTTAGACTTGTTTGGGCTATTTCTTCATCTTCAAAACACAGGTATTGAACAAATGGTTTCAGGGACATAGATGGCACAGTGGATCATCAGCTAGACCCGAGTTCAAATCCTGCCTAGAAAGTGTGGGACTAGGCAAGTTACTTGCCTCAGCCTCAGTGTTCTAATCTGTAAAAGGCGGGGAGGGGTCACAAAACTCCCCTTCTACACCCTTCCCGCAGATTTGTTGACTTGATGCCATGTCCAAAGTTTATGTTTTGATATTAGTTCTGGGCTCAGGGAGTTTCTGATGCAAATCACCTTCATGGCGCATTATCTTTAGTCATAGCCACAGCCACACTTTAGTGATGCTTCTCTCATATTTCTCTGGATTGTTTGTGAGCGTTTGTACAAGCAAAGAAACTGACACTGAGACCCTTTCCCTTTGTTACTTCTCTGAGAAGAAAACTCTGTTTTCTCTGGGCTGTGATATTTCTTATCACTCTACTTGACTATGGAGGTGAATAAATCCTTTCTAAATTGTAAAGGATACATATGATTATACATACATATGATCTTTTGCCCCTAGTGAATTTGCTGGATATACAGAGAATAAAATATTCTGCTTTCTCACATTACATTGTCTCTTTGGGTAATCTTCAAGTTGGGAGGGTTAAGGGAAGGAGGCGTAGCTGAGGTGGGGGAAAGGTTAGTCCTATGCTATCATGGGCCTTCCACTCTGATTTCCTATTTGCTGTTACTTGAATAAAAATAAGTTCCTTTTGTTTCTTCTGGAAAATAAAGAAAAGGAAGGCTTTAACCAGTCCCTTCCGAAGTCTCTTAAGAGTGTTCAGGGCACATTAACAATGAACAAAATGCCTTTGTCACAACCCCACAGAGCACAGACTCATGGAATCTCATGGACATTCATGAATGAGTATGATCTTATGCCAAAGAATAGATTCCTTCTTGCCAGCAATCTACTATGTCAAGATAGGAGTTCATTAGAACAATTTATTAGAGTCAACATTCATGTCATTTTGAAACCATGTCTTATTATTACATAAAACTTCATAATGTACTTTTTCATAAGAGTGTATGACAAAAAGTTACAGAGTTCCAATGTATTGGATTTGGAGAATTTTGTAACACTACATGATCCTCCCCCTCTAACCTTCCAGATAATTGGAAATACTGCAGTGGTGTTGAAATAGTAGAACTGGAAATCATTATACCAGAAACTGGAGAAGTGTTTGTGTTCACTCATGCAATGGAAGGAGAACAAGCTGATGATGCAGACTTTGGAAGGTTATGAGACTAAGCTCTTTGAGGGCAGAGATGATGTCTTGTTGGCTTTATATTGCCTCTAGAACCTAGCATAGTGCAGGCCACAGAGGACATGCTTAATAATAGTGTATTAAATTGAATTATTTCTGTATTTTCCCCAGAACCCAGCATAGTGCTTGGTATGTAATTTGTTGTGTTACTGGTGGCTCATTGGTTTCTACACTGATGTAACCATTTTAATTTAATTCAGGAATGTGAGAAACAAATATGAAAGAAATATGGGGGGTATAAATAGGTATCATCATGAAGACTGGAAGTAATTGGAAATAAAGGTAAAACAATTAAGGGTGGTTGGTTTTGTTGAATCTAGACAAAAGGTTGCAGGTATTAGAGCAGGTATTTTAGGCCAAGGGTGAGAAGAAAAGTATTTGAGGCCAAAGATCAGAGCTAGGAGGATCTAAGTTTTTTTTTTTGATCAATTTATTTATTTTTAGTTTTTAACATTCACTTTTATAAGATTTTGAGTTCTGAATTATCCCCCTCTTCTTCCACTCCCTCCTTCCTAAGACAGCATGCAATCTGATATAGGTTATACATGTGTGATCATATTAAACATATTTCCACATTAGTTATGTTGTGAAAGAAGAATCAGAACAAAAGAGAGAAAACACAAGAAAGAAAAAACAGAAACAACAACAACAAAGAGAAAATTAGTGTGCTTCAATCTGCATTCAGAATCCATAGTTCTTTTTCGGGCTGTGGATAGCATTTTTCATCATGAGTCTTTTGGGATTGTCTTAGATCATTGCATTACTCAGAAGGGTTAAGTCTAACAAAGTTGGTTGTTGTAAAATGTTACTGGGATCTAAGTATTAATAAGCACTGTAGTCTCAGATTCTGTAACCCTGGAATGTTGGAAAATGTATTGTGTTAAATAATAAAGTAGGAAATTTCATGTTTTAGTTCTACATGGGAGAGTAGAAAAGTGATAAAGTTTGAGTCAAGTCCTGGGTTCAAATCCAGATCTGCTATTTACTGGCTATGTGACTTCCGGCAAGGCGCTTCACCTTTCTGGGACTTGGTTTCTCATCTGTGAAAATAAGGTTGGATTTAGATGGCCTCTAAGGTCCCCTCCAGCTCTAATCCTATGATCCCATGTCATTTTTTATGATCATTTTATATTTGTAACAGAAAATATGTCTATCATAAGTATGGGTACTTAGTAGACCATATGTGGAAAGAGACCTGTAATGGCCCCCAATGGTATAGCACAGTACCCAAGCCCCTAGAACTCTCAGAAGAGAGCTGACAGTGACTGGTGTAGAGCAGCAAGAAGCCCAAGATGGTAACCATGTATGAAGAGGAGGATGGGGAAGAGAATGCCAGGAAAAGTCAAATTTGAGGCCAGGTTTGGTATGTATGGACTAATGTTCCAGCCTCTGAAACAGGCATGGGCTATAATGTTCATATATTCTATAATATGATTTCTGTAAATTATTGTAACATAGGATCCTGGAGTAGGAAGGAACCAGAAAAGCCACTGGTTCATTCTCTTTCCATGTATGTATATGCATTTTTTTTCTACTGAATCCCTAAGAAGCAGTCACCTCCAATGACAGAGAACTCACTGTTTCATTCAATTGTTGGACAACTTGAATTCATTCCTCCTTATACTGGAAGAATAAAGGAAATCTGCCTTTCTAAAATCCTGTCCTCCCAACATTTTCCCCATCTCTGCCATTTTTAGCTCCATAGACTGCTTCTAATGCCTCTTCAACATGCTATTCTTTCCAATAACTGAAAGTAGTCCTCATACTTTTTTCTCTTGGTTAAACATCCCCATTAAAAACAACAGTAACATCAACTGATCCTCATGTGTCATGATTTCAAATCTCACCATTCTTGTTGCTGTCTTCTGGATGGATGCCATCTTGTCATTGTTTCTTAAAATAATGGTGCCCAGAATGAAGGATAGCACTTCATATGTGGTCAGACCAGCATAGAGCAGCAGAAGACTAGCTCTTTCCTCAAACAGGCCCCCCCTTTTGCTACCACAGCAACCTAAGGCATTGCTTATTTTTAATCCTATAAAATCACTGATACACATGAAGATGGGCACATGATGATGTAGAAATTAGATGTTTAAAATACCATTATTACCCATTCACTAGTTTATTGGACATTTACCAAGCATCAAGTATTGTACGTAGTAGGCTGATGGGGGAGGGGGAAGTGCCAGACCAAGAGGAGAATTCAGTAGGTGAACAAGCATTTTTTTTTTAAAATTAAGCACTTAACTGTGTGTCAGATACTGTGCTAGATGCTGGGGATGCAAGGAAAGGCAAAAACGTATTCCCTTCCTTTCAAGAGTTCACAGTCCTGACTTTGCATGTTATAGTTTAGGTGTAGCAGAGCCATTCTGGAGAGTTCATCAACCTGATATTCCAAAGTAATTTTTCTTCCTTTAATCAATAAGGCATTTATTAAGCCCTTACTACCAGGTACTGTGTCCCTTTTGAAGGAATTAGGCAATGTAAAATAATATTACCTCAAATACTCATTAGAGTTTCTCAAGCATCCTATGAAATACTATAGGTTTTATCCCCATTTTACAGATAAGGAGACAGGCTTTTAAAAGTTGTGATTTGTTCGTGGTCACACAATGACCATCAAAGACAAGACTGGAACCCAGGTTGTCCTGATTCCAAGTCTGATATGCTCTCTTAGAACGCCATGCTGCTGTTCGTAAACTAAGGGCATCCCTTATTTGAGGAGAATTTACTCACTTCAAATTAAACTTGAAGCATGCTTTCATAAAACTATTAGTAATACCTTAATTTGTATAGTTCTTTCTCTGAGAACATTTTGAGATACAGACTCTCATTTGATTCTCACAACAGCCCTGGGAAGAATTTGCCAGGAATCAGCCAGTTAGCTATTTGTTTTTGTTTTAAATTTATTTTAGACTTAAATACAAAAACTCAAATACACCCCCCCAAAAAGAAAACGAAACATAAACTTGAATATCAAACAAATACAAAAGTAACTAAAAAAAGTATTGTCATGTGCACAGCAGAACACAAGAGAGGATTCAAAATATATAGCAATATATTTTTGTTTCAAGAAAACCTATTTAATAAATACTACACATTGTGTTCAGAGCTCTCCATCTTTGCTTGTAAGTTTTGTTTTGTTCTCTGCTGTACACTTTTTACTCCTTCCCCCTTCTTCCCTCCCCTCACCCTAGGCTACAATTTTATATAGATGCACACACATACTTAATATATCTGTATATATACACACGCATATACATATGCATAGACACTCAAAGATTATACATACATACACTTACATACACATATACTTAGATATCTATAATCATATTCCTGTATAGATATATACATTCATATGCATCTATAGTAAGACCATGCTATACTTATCTGTCCTCTGTTTCTCTGAGGGTGGATAAACTCTTCCTTGTCTTTCCATATTTTTCCAAGTCCACCAACTCATCATTTCTCACACCACAGCAATATTCCAACCTTATACTGTCTAGTTATTTCAAATAGTCCAAAACAATGTTGATGAATATAGCTGACACATAGTGTAATTTCCCTGTTTTTCTCTTTTGATTAAATCTAGGCTAGCCTTAATTTTGTCCGAGATCATGATTGCCACCCCTGCTCCCTTTTCCCTAACAAATTCTACTCCTGATCTTTATTTATGTTTGTGCATATCTCTTATTTCCTATCCTTCCTGACTTCTCTACTTTACTTCTACCCACTACCTTGCCCTCCTATTGCTGAACCTATCCCCCCCAAACATCTCTTATCCTTCCACTCCCATTAATCTCAGCCCTTTTCTATGCCCCCCTTTTACCTATTTTCTCACCTTCCCCTCTAAAGTTTTCTCCTTATTCTCACCCCTTCCTATCCCATTAGCATTTTATTTCTTTCTGAATTTAGAAGACTTTTATATTCATCTCTTTATATATGTATGGTTCCCTCTTGAACCCACTACCGATGAAAGTAGGTTTCCAGAACTCCCAGCCCTCCTTTTCATCTAATTCCCTGTGTCGGTTCTTCCACTTATACCTCATTTGTATAAGATAATTATTTTTTTTAGCTGTTCCTAAATGGTTTTATGTTTTAAAATAATATCATTCTTAGATCTCCCTCAATCTTTCTTATGAACTACCCAATTACTAATAACAATCTTAGACATGTGGTTTACATTTCTTCATATAGAGGGTAAACAGTCTTCTGAGTCTCTTGTAATTAAGCCAGTTAGTTATTTTAATGGATGCTGAGCATGCTCCTGACCCGAGCATGGCTGTATCTGGAGCAATTCAAACAAATGGTCACAGGTATACAAGGCAATTTCACCCCCACTTCGGGAACTTGGGGAAATGCTTTTCTGATAACATCACTTGATCATAGCTTACATAAACGTTGTTGGGTGCCAAGAAATTGTATCAATTTTTGGAATCAAATAATGCCCTCATGCTGGAAAAACATCATCAGATGAATGAATGCTGCATGGCACAAAGTGTTTGAGCAGACACCAGACTTCCCCGGGCATCTGCCATGCCTCTGCAGCATTTATGGGACTTGGAAAGAACTGCCAAGGCACTTATCTGTTTATTGACGGAAATGTTGATTCACCAGAAGTACTGGGCTAAGAAGGAGAACTGGGTTTGTGCTTGAGCCTAAGCAAGTCCCACTTATTCCCTGGTTTGTGGATCAAAATGAGGGTGGAGCAGGCAAGAAGGAAAATCCATTTGTGCTAGTAAGTAATTGCTTTATTTAGGTCATTTTAAAGAAATTTACTAAATCTATCCCTATTGGGAAGCAAGAGCAAATAAAACAATGAGTTTTAAGTCTTTTTTTTTTTAAAGATAATCAAGACAAAACAATATTCTGATTGAATCTTCTTTATCTTAAAGACTCTGACTTACAGAATGTTAGAACTGGAAGAGACCTTAGATATTGTTTTTCTTTTTTTCTTTTCTTTTGCTTTTTTGGAGGGGGGAAGGCAAGGCAATTGGGGTTAAGTGACTTGCCCAAGGTCACATGGCTAGTAAGTATTAAGTGTCTGAGGCTGGATTTGAACTCAGGTCCTCCTGACTCCAGGGCTGGTCCTCTATTCACTGCACCATCTAGCCACCCAAGACCTTAGATACTGTACAGTTCAACCTCCTGGTCTGGCAGAAGAAGACATTGCTTCTCAGAGAGGAGAAGTTACTTGTCCAAAGTCACACTGTCAGTGACAGTCAGACCTTGAGCCCAGATGTCATGCCTTCAAAGTGTTCCTTCTATTATATCACGATTATTTTAATTTGTTTTGCAGTTGACTTTTGTTTTCATACTGTAGTCATTTCCCTTTAAGTCCCATCCAATATGGAACCCTTCCTCATCACAAAAACATTTCTTCTAAGTGAACTGACCAGATGAACTTTCTTTGACAGTGTTTATTACGCTCCATATCCATATCCCCTTACCTTTTCACTGGGCAGTCCTCAGGCTGAGGACTGAGCTGGCTCAGTAGCAGTCATCAGAATCCAATTGTTTTTGGTTTGTTTGTTTTTAGCAATACCATCTTTATGTTGTAGTCATGTATCATTTTGTTCTCCTGGTTCTACTCTTATCTAACTTCATACGAGTCTTCTATACAAATCATGAAATTCCTCTTGATGTCTCACCTTGGTGCATCTAGATTATTCTTGGTGTGACTCTTGACCTGAATTCAAATTCTGACCCAGTTTCCTCACCTATAAAATGGAGCAAAAAGAGCACCTACCTCAGAGAGCTATTTTGAGTATCAAATGAAAATATGTATAATCGCACACATATGTATGTATACGTATATATGTATGTGTGCATGGTGTATATATGTATGTATATAGGTGTGCATATATATTTATAGATAGATATAGTATGTTATATAAGTCTATAAATATATACATATATGTATACATACATATACACATCTATCCATGCATACATATGTGTATTATATACATTATATAAATATGTTTACAAATATACATCACTTTAAAGTCTTAAAGGACTATATGAATATTAGTTATTATCATAGGATCATAAATTTAGATATGAAATAGACCTCAGAGGTAATCTTGTCCAACTCTTTCATTTCATGGATAAGAATACTGAGGCTCAAAAAGGTTGAATGCCCTGCCAAAATTCAGAATCATTGAATAAATCACTTCTCTTCTGTCATTCTCAGGTTTTCCAAATATAAAATGACGGGTTTGGATCAGATCTTCAAAAAAGACTCCTCCAGCGGTGACATAAGGCATCTGAGAACTGCTTTCAGATCTTAGATTGTGTGATTTTTCTATGCATCTGTCTAGGGATGTGCTGGTAACTGTTTCACAGCTGGCTCTTCAGGGAAAAAATATATGTGTGTTACATACTTTAAAGTTTAATCTGCATTATTAACATTTTTTCCATCACTTTCTAATACCTGGACAATTAACAAAACAATAATTCAACAAATTAACAAACCTAGACAATTAACAAAAAATAATGGTTTGTAGCAGTTGCTGATTTCTGATGCATAAATACTCACAATGAAAATTTAACAACCGGTTTTTGTGTGTTGGAATAAGCTGCCTCTAGTACAGCCCTAAATATATACCCTGATTCATTTATCTTCATTCTGATTACACATCCAAGAGGAACATTCTAATGGTCATAGAAAGGGGAAAGAAAAGGGGAGTTCTCTAGGGAAGTGCAGAAAATCACAGAATAACAGAATTGGAATTGGAAGAGACTTCAGTGGCCATCTTGTTTAACCCATGCCCAAGGAGTAATACCTAACATAAGGGACCTAAGAGGTGGTCATTCAACCTTTCTTTGAAAACCATCAGTGAAGAAATGCCTACTACTTTCTTTGGTCATCTCTATTTGTTATTTTTTCCTGACATCAAACCTAAATTCACCCCTTTGCCGCTTCCGCTGACTGCTCCTTATTCCCCCTCCAAGAGCCAAAGATAACATGTCTTATCCTCTTTTCACATAACTGCCCTTTAGATACTTGTATAAGGGTGTAGCAGCTAACCTTTCCTTTTCAAGATGTTTGCTAATCATCTCTTTAATTATTAGTTCTACAGTTTTCCAAGGAATCAAAGTAAAAATCACTAGCCTATAATTTTCAGGTTCTATTTCCTTTCCTTTTTTTTTTTCAAACCAGCACAACATATGCTCTTTTCCAATTTTACACTATCTACTCAGTTCTCCGTATTTAAAATGTTGTCAGCAATATATAGCAGGTCTCCAGCACAAAGTTTACATGGGTTTGGGATGTGAATGCATATGATGAGACCAGGGGCTTTCTTACTATCTGGATACTTAACTTTGGAGTCAGAGGACCTAGGTTTAAATACTGGCTCTGCCCCTTTGGACCTCTGTGACCTTTGCCAAGTTGTTGACCTCTCTAGTACTCAATGTGCTCATCTGTAAAACGGAGGAATTGGACCAACTATTTCTATCCCTTCTAGCTCTAAATAGATGATCCTATGAATCCTGTATTAGTAATTTTTTTCTGTCATTTCCAGGAAGAGGTATTTTTTTCGTGGTGGAGAAAACAAGCAAAATAACAATTCAGTAGCTTTGTATGTTGTCATTTTTCATCCTCTCATTCATCCCAAGTAGTGATTCCTATTACTTCTTAAACTTCTTGCCTTTCCCAATAAAGCTTTCAAAACCGCTATGTTCTCCTTAGCGTTCTTTGCCAGTGTTGGCTCATTCTAAGCTTTAGTATTTTTTCCCCAGTTAAAAAAGTTATTATTTATTTTGTAACATTTTTTCTTTTTAAATTCTGAGTCCCAGATTCTCTCCTTCCCTCCCATTCCTCCTCCACCCACTGAGAAAGCAAACAAGATGATTAAGCTTGAGTATTTTTGACATTCTTTACAGTGATGTGCCACATTCTTACAATTATTCTCATTTATCTGCCCTGGCTTCCGTTTTCTACATATGTATTATTAAACATTTTAAGCTGGAGGATGAATTCCCTGATAACTCACAACAGTCTTGTCAGACAACTTCCCCTTCTCCTACTCAACAGACTTGGTGATATATATGCATATATACATATTTATATATATATATATATATCTATATATATCTCCACACACATACATATGTAATTCTACACACATATATTCTATGTTTATATGGGCAATTTTCTTCCTCCCCAGTCCTTTCAAAGCCAATTTGATTAGATTTGCAAGACAACACGTAAATACATTCTCATCAGTCATTGTTAAAGTGCACTCAACCCTTGGCCAGGAGCCTGTCTGCTCAAATTGTGTTTCAGAAATCCAAATCCCATTCTCGGATGCCATCTTCTTAGTCAGATGTTAACTTCTGAAATCAATTTTTCATTTCTGTGTCTTGCTTTTAATGATTGCCAATGAGGAAAACAAGACCTGTACTCCTGTGGTCTTCAGTTTCTTGCCCAAGACTTTGTAATCTTTGGCAAAACTTGGTAGTTTTCTTCTGGCAGTATCCTTTATCCCTGTGTGAATCACTAGAATTGGGCCATAGGCATCCATTTTGACAAATCTTGGAAGGTTTTCTATTGTATCTTGGATAAGGACCCATGGTGGATTACAGACCTTTCTATTCTTGTTATCAGGGTGAGAATATAGTTCCTTTAATACCCATCAACTGTACTCTTTCCTGGATCTCCTCAGATCTGTCTGACCACTTTTTCTCAGACTCCTTTGCTATATTTTTATCCAAGTCATGCCCACTAACTTGGGTGTCCTCCAAGACTCATTCCTGGGCACTTTTTTGCTTCTGTAATTTTTTTCTTGGTGACCTCATCAGCTCCCATTCAATCATCATTTCTATGCAGATAATTCTTTGTTCTATTTATCTGGCCTTAATCTTTCTCCTGACCTCCAGTTTTGCGTCTCCAATTCTCTTTTGGACATCTTGAGCTTGATATTCTGTAGCCATCTCGAACTCAACATGTCCCAAACTGGATTAACTAGTTTTCTCCTCAAACCCTTTCAACTACCTAACTTTACTATTACTATCAAGGGCAGTGCCCTCCTCCTACTCACCTGGGCTTGCTTTTTTGATTTCCTTGATTTCTCACTCTCTCCTTTGCTGTATTTTTTTCCAAGTCATGCCCACTAACTTGGGTGTCCTCCAAGACTCATTCCTGGACACTTTTTTGCTTCTGTAATTTTTTTCTTGGTGATCTCATCAGCTCACATCATTTGCCTTCCAGAATATTGTATTCCAAGCTCTCCACTCCTTCTTGGTTGTGGCTGCTAAATCAAATATGATACTGACTGGTGACTTCTTGGTACTTGAATTCTTTCTTTCTGACTATTTGGAACATTTTTTTCTTTGCCCCAGAAGCTCTAGCATTTGACTGCAGATGATAATGTTCCTGGGGATTTTCATTTTGAGCTTTTTTTTTTTAATCTTTCAGGAGACAATCAGTAGAAATTTTCTAATTTCCCCTTCCTTTCTGTCTTTACCCTCTCAATTCAAAGCAATGTAGACAGTTTTCTTTGAAGATTTTTTGAAAAATCATGTCAATGCTTTTCAAAAAATTTTGGTTATGGCATACAGATAGTCTAATGCTCTTTAAATGTTTTCTCCTTGATCTGTTTTCCATTTCGGTTGTCTCTGCTATGAGACACCTTACATTTTCTTACATTTTTTCAGCCTTTTGAATTTGTTTTAATATTTCTTCTTGTCTTGTGGAGTTACAGGCCTTTATTTTAGCCATTCTATTTTTCAGGGAGATTGTTGTTTAGGCAAAGTTTTTTTTTGTCTTGTGCCATGCTGTTAATTCCCTCTCCAAATCTTTCTTCCATAGCTCTAATTTGTTTTCCATTTTCCCCTTAAGCATTCATTTCATTTATAAAATCATTTTAAACTCTTTTTAAAACTCTTGCTTTATCTCTATCAGGAATTCTAGTTACACATTTGCCCAGGATATATTTATTCCTGTGACATTGTTTATAGATGGGTTGGAATCATTCTTTTCTTTTGGATTGGGGTCATGAGTTTCTCTGCCACTATAATAGCTCATTATGGCAGAGTTCTTTTTTCCTCATTCTTTCAGCCTACTACATGACTTTGAACTTCACGTTAGGGCTGGGTTCTGTGATACTTCTGTAGGGAAGATCTGGGCTGGTCCTGTTGCTGCTTTCTTAGGGGTATTGAGTGTGGTGTTATTCTAGGATCTTAGGGACCATCCGAGGACCTGCATGCTATCAGTGCCCTCAGAGTGGTCTGATTCAGGACAAAGTCTGATTTCTGTGTCTCTGACTTACCTTATCTGTTTCAACTCTACAAATTCTTGATCTGGGTTTTGAATTTAACAAGAGTAGACTGTTGCTGGATTAAGCTCTTATCAGCTAGCTGGAAAGCTCTGTTTGTTGAGAAGGGCAGAATTATAGCTTCCCATTTGGTCTGGGATTTCTACCTTGGTTATTCATCTGTAAACTGAGCTGTATGTTGGAAATGAGAACTTGATCCATGCATGAGGTCTGAGCCACACTGCTGTTGGCTTTTGTTGGCTTTTGAACTTCCTCCTTTATTGGTACACTGTCCAGGGTCTTCCTATCTGAGAATGTCCCCAGTCTGCCTGGAGAGTGGGTGACGAAGTTCCCAGTTCACACCTATTCCTGTTGCAGTCTGCCAGTGTGGGAGGGGCAAAGTCCTGGTTTGGGTCTGGGATCTCTTCTTGTCCAAGAGTACAGCCTCTTCTTGGGTACTGAACTTCCTGCTCAGTTCCAGTTCCCAGTGTTCATAGACCTTTTTGTCTGTCTCCCTGTGCTGACATGGTCTGGATAAATTACTCACTGTGACTTTTTCTGTATTTCTGCATCAAGATTAGTTTTGATACATTTTCTAGATATGTTTAGAGAAGTTTTGTGGAGGGGAGTTCCACTATACTAGTTCTTACCATGCTTCCATCTTGGCTCTTCCTCCAACAATATAGATTTTTGTCAGCAACTTTTTAAGAAAAGGAAAATGAAGCCTTGAAAGAGAAAAATGACATAATTGAGAGCAGGGACTATTTTCCATTTTGTCTTTGTATCTGCAGTGCCCAATCTGATCTAGAAAGTCATTCACTGAATTCCTTTGCATTCTTATCTAGGAGAGAGATTGCCCAACTTTTTTCCTTCAAAAACTTTTTTCTTTTGTTCGGATCTGGGATTTCATTGGTTAGGGGAACTTCTAAAATGGAAAGCACCTCCACAGATGCAGATGAAGACGTATAGTCTTAGAAAGTTTCCCAGTCTGGGGCACTAAAGGGTAGGAGGCCTGCTTATAACATCATCATCATCATCCTCACCCTCACCACAATTATCATCACCATCATTATCAGCAGCAGCAGCATTTATACAGTCCTTTAATGTCTGAAAACTTTTTCTTATGTGTACAAGAGACTTGAACTCAGATATTTCTGACTTCAAGGTCTGCCTACTATTCACTATGCCTTGCACATGTAGTAGGTGATTAATAAATGCTTCTTTGATTGGATGAATGGTGGATTATTTGTGAGGCTCAGTGAAAAGAATGAATACATCCTAAGTTGATGGGGAAGATATTGGGTCTAGAAAAGTAGGATTCAGCATGTTAAAATTGAACCAGGAAGAATCTCAGACTTGTATAGATCCCAGGGCATACTTTGTGGTTTTGCTTTCCCTTCTTTACCTGGGTGATAGTGATACTGTTGGTTCATCTTAAAAAAATAATAACAGTTCTTGTTTAAACTTTAAGGATTCCAAAATATTTTCTCTATGACAACCCAATAAAGAGTGAACTTCAAGTTTCTCTCTAGTTTCTGAGCATGGTGATCCAGACTTGGGAAATCCCAGACCCAGGAACAGGATAATTCCCTGGGAGGTCCTTGGAGTCAGAAGGTTATCATGGCAAGACCCATAGACTATGTTAACTAAATTAGCTAACTTAACTAAGTTAACATAGTTAAAGAGGTAACCTGGACTTGAGAGGCAACATGGTACTAGGGCAAGAATACAGGTTTGGGAATCAGAACATCTCAATTCAAATCCTGGCCAATGGTCACATAGATAGTGTCAAAGGTGGGATTTGAACCTAGGTATCTTCTGTCTCCAAGTCTACCACTTTCTAATTTGTCATTCTACCCTAAATAGATATATGGTTTTGTTCATGTTAGTTACATTTTATTTCTATATTTTTTCACATTTTAACATAAATTAGTGTCAAATTTTGTCAAAGACCTTTTGTAGATTTATTAACGTGATATAAAAAAAGATTTGTATGCTAGTAGTTTCCCTAAGTTTGAATAATACATATATTCCTGGCATAAATGCAACTTGGTCATAGTGAATAATTTTTAATATGTTACTATA
>CM053589.1:139094760-139123256 GCA_028646515.1 Pseudochirops corinnae
AACATAGCTGAACAGAAAATTTGACTTTCAAATACAAGAAGCAAGAGAAGCATGAGAAGATAAACAGGAAAAAGAAATCATAAGGAACTTATTAAAGTTGAATTATTTACATTCCTACATGGAAAAACAATAATTGTAACTCATAAATCTTTTCCCAGTATGAGGATAGTTGAAAGGAATATATATGTATACATACATATATATGTATGTATAGGAGGATATATGTGTGTATATATATATATATGAGAGTGTGTGCATATGTATGTACATGTATACATAGACAGAGGGAACAGGATGAGTTGAATATGAAGGAATGATATCTAAAAAATAAAATTAACAGGTGAGAGAGGAATTTATTGGGAGAAGGAAAAGGGGAAAGCTAGATTAGGGTAAATTATCTCATATAAAAGAGGTAAGAGAAAACTGTTACAATGGAGGGGAAGAGCAGGAAGTTGAAAGAGAATGGGATAACCTTATTTTAATTGAATTTGGCTTAAGGAGGGAATAACATACACACTCAGTTGGGTATCTTACCCTACAGGAAAATAGGGAGGTAGGAGATAAGAGGGGGATGATAGAAGGGAGGGCAGATAAGAGGAGAGGGTAATTAGAAGCAAACATTTTTGAAAAGAGATAAGGTCAAAGGAGAAAATAGAATAATTGGGGGGCAGGATAGGATGGAGGGAAATATGTCTTTCACAATATAATAATTATGGAAATGATTTGGGTAACTACACATGTACAACCTATATTCAATTGCTTATCTTCCCAGTGGGGGCAGGTGAGGAAGGAAGAAGGGAAAAAATCTGGAACTCAAAGTTTTAAAAACAAATATTTAAAAAACATTTTTTGTTTTGTTTTTTTTTACATGCAACTGGGAAATAAGATATACAGGCACTGGAGTATAGAAATCCATCTTGCCCTACCAGAAAGTTAGGGGGAGTGATGAGGGAGGATATAAGAGAGAACAGACTGGGGGAATGGATATTCAGTGGGCTTGCCATTTTGGGGTAAGGGGTAGGGGAAAGGCGGGGAGAAAAAAATTGTAACTCAAACTCTTGTGGAAATGAATGTTGAAAACTAAAAATAAATAAATTAATTAATTAAAAAAAGAAAAACAAACAAACAAGGATGATCTTTGAACAGTGCAGAAAAAAGATTAAAATGACTAATAAGATGAAATTCCAAATAAGTGTGACAATAGGAACTATCAATGAGTCCAAGTCACCAAGCCTGAGCAAACTATATTTCAGGGTTGTGGAAGAATCAATGGATATAATTCTTGACCTGGCTGTCAGTGATCTTTGGAAATTCATGTAAAAAAACAACAACCCATAAATACCTGAATTTTCAAAAAGAAGGTGGAGCGTGAAAGTGATACATACATTAGTGAACTTGGTTTTAATTCCTGACAACAATCTCCAACATGGCATTAAAAAGAAACACTGTGAACATTAACAGGAAACATTTCTCCAACACAAATGGGTCATGCTATACTGGTCTTATTTCATTCTTGGACATGGGTATCTATCAGGATTGTAAAACAGGGCATTGTTGGAGATGTAACATGCCTGGATTTCAGCATGCTATTTGAACAAGACTGTCATATTAGTAGCTCTGTTGTCAAGATGAAGACACATGGAGTAAGCCAGTAGGTGGATTTCAAATGGGTTGAGTAAATGGAGTTTGAATTATATTATGAATGTGTAGTCACAAGATCAGTCAATCAGTCAATAAACATTATCAAGCACTCTTCCAGTCACTGTGCTAAGCCCTGGGGATACAATGAAAGACAAAAGGCAGTTCCCACGTTCAAGGAGCTCACAGTTTATTAAGGAATCAAAAATATAAGAAAAAGTATAAACTAACTATATGTAGGATAAATTGGAGATAATCTTAAAAAGAAGCGCTAGAATTAAGGGCAGTTAGAAAAACTTTTTCTATAGAAAGTGGGATTTTAACTGGGACTTGAAGAAAACCAAGTCAGCCAGGAGACAAAGATGAAAAGGGAGAGAGATTCTAGTCATGGAAGACAGCCAGAGAAAATTCTGGAGTTCAGAAATGAAGTGTCTCCTATGAGGAACAGAAAGGAGAACAGAGCTACTGAATTTTCCTCTTCCCCTCTCTTCCACTTCATTTTGATGGGTTCAAGAAGAGATTGTATAAACACTTGTTGGAGATGTTTTAGAGGGAATTCCAGTAGAGGTATGTTTAGCCTGTGTAGTCCCTTCCAACTCTGAAATTCCATAATTTCCTAATATTTTTCTGAAGCTATGGAAGAAAGGGGAATTGCTTTGGTCTCCCCTCAGACTTTGGAGTATGATTATGAGTATGATTTGAATGCTTATGAATCACAAATGCTTGGACTAACAGGGTAACCAGTATCTTTTGATGTGAGGGAGGCTAAGGAGGACAGAGGGTAGAGAGAAGTAAGATTATTTTTGTTGAATGTTCTCCTTTCCTACTAGACCCCCTTCCTAGTATAATTCTTCATAGTCAACCAGTTACCACAGTGATGATATCTCTAGGACCTTCCTCAAAGATAGGTAGAAAGGAAGGTGGAAAGCTATAGGAGGTGACTGTTGAGAATTCCTCACCTTTCCCATAAAGTAGTAGTTAGGATACTCTTTTCTTATGTACTGTGGGAGGAAAATAGGAAACACAATTATTTTGCAACATCTTGAAGGACTAACAATGTAGAAATCCCCCAACTATCTGGTGGCTTATTATTAGAAAGTCCCCAGCTCCTATGCAAAGATACATTAAAGGGGACTGTCCTATCTTCTTTTGTAACAACAATGTGCTGCTTTTGGGTGAGACCCTAAAAGGACTTCTTTCACAATTGTAAAAGTATTTGGTCTCTTTCCCTTGTCTCTTGTCCTTGAACAAGGAATGTTTTCTTATTCAAGTAACTAATTCTGCCAGTTGCATTCCCAATACTCCTCCCTTGGCTGATCCCCGTTCTTTCTCTACCTCTCTCTCTTCCCTGAAATGCTTTACTTTTCTATCCTAAGTTTCCACAGAATGCTGCAGATTGGGTATTTTCAGTGGTCCTGTAAGAGTAGGAAAACCAAATTTTTACCCTAGAAATCTGAAGTTGCCGCCAGCAAGATCTCCGTCTTAGCTGACTAATACATTTCTTTGCTTTCAGTTTGATCTCATCTCTTTGGCTGACAGTTATCAAACCCCTCTGGACAGGTATGCCTCTCTCAAGAAATTGAGAGAATTCCCAATTGTTACTTTTTCAGCCTTTCACAACAACAATTCTTTTAAAGCCTTTATAACATGTTCCCTTATAATTCCTCCAAATACCTTGTACTTTCCTGTCTCTGGGGTTTTGTCAACACCATTATCATCTCCTCTTTCCCTCCTGCCTTCTAATCTTACCTTGCCTTGAAGATCAAATATTACTTTTTCCACGAAATTGCCCCTGATTACCCCAGCCAGATTTGATTTCTCCCCACTCTGACATTACAATGCTTATTCCCCATATCGCTCATATGACACTTTTGTATACCTTATTTTGTTACTTATTAAATTCAGCAAGAATTTATTGTGTCCACTATGTGCAAGGCATTGCGCTAGTCCTTAGGTATACAAAGTCAAAAATAAACAATCCTTGCCTTGAGTTTATGAGAGGATCATAGACTTACAGTCAGAAGAGACCTGAGAGTCCAATCCTTTATTTTATTTAAAAAGTTATCTTAATTATAAAGTTAAATATCTACGGACTGGAACATTTTTGTATTCAATAAAGAACAGATGAGGATTGTATGTGAAACTGTGAATTTGTGTTTTCCTTTTAAAAAACATATAATAATTTAAAATGACAGTACCAACACTGACTTGCTTGTCTGTCCCCCTGAACTTGCATCTTTTTTTTCTTCTGTGTGTTTCTAACATTTCATTAACATTCTTTTCACTTCTTTTGTTTTTGTGTCATTGTTATTACCTACTCACTTCTTCCACAAAAATTCTCCCATAATCATTCCCCACAAAAATAAGTGTAGTCCAGGAAATTGGGTTCACCTATTGGCCATCTCAAAATTCATTTCCAGTCTGAGGAACCAGAGTACCTCTTCCACAATAAAAGGTAGGAGACATGCTTCATCACCAGTCTTCTGAGGTCATATTGATCATTGCCTTGGGTACAGTTATTCATTCTTACAAATGAATTCCTCATTCTTCCTTTACATGACTGCAATCATCACATTAATTGTTCTTTAGATGCTGTATGAGTTTATCCAAGTCTCAGGTTTCTCCAAATTCACCCCTTTTATCATTTCTTATAATTCAATAAATAATATTCCATTACATGCATATACCATAACTTGTTCAGTCATTCTCCAATTGTTGGTCACTTACTTTGTTTCCAGTTCTTTGACACAATAAAAAATGATGCTATGAATATTTTTGTGCATATGGGTACTTTTCTAATTAACTTTTGTTTACTTTTAGTTTACATCATTCATTTCCACAAGATTTTGAGTTACAAATTTTCTCCCCGTCTTTTCCCTGCCCACTACCCCAAAACAGCGCCACTGCCCACTGCGCCAATCGGCTCTCTCCTATGTCCTCCCTCCTCCCCCCTCTGACTTTCCTGTAGGGCAGGATGGATCTCCCTACCTCAGATATGGGTACTTTTCTATTGTCATTGGTTTATTTTAACGCCTTTGTTCTAAGGATGAGGAAACACATTGACAAGTAAATCAAGATAAAGTGTATGCAAAATGACATAAAGGAATTTTGAGACAGACATAGGATTAATGGAATTCAGAAAGGCCTCATGAGGGAGCAGGTACCTGAGCTGTGTTTTGAGGAAAACTAGAGATTTTACTGGGCAGAGAAGAAGAGGAAGGTTCCAGACATGGGCCACTCTTTACAAAGACGTGGAATATTTTGCATGAGGAACAATGACCAATTTAACTGGAAGAGAGAATATATGAAGCCAAGTAACCTGAAAACAACCTGAAAATGTAGGGGAGGGAGTTGTAGATTGTGGAAGAATTTTAACACTAGCCTGAAGGTTTGTGTGTATATATCTTTTATCTCTCCAATCATATTATAAATTCCTTGAAGATATGTACCTTTATACAGCACTTCACTTTATGCATCATTTAAACACTTATTATGTGCATTCAGGGCCACTGACCAAATTGGGGAAAATTGGGGAAAAGATCTTTTTTTTATCTCTCTGGACCTGTAATTTCATCATTGTGGGGAGCTCCTTTCCAACTGTGCAGATCAGAACTTGGGTTGTAATTTATAGTTTTAGAAAGTTGTCTAAGGGGCACTCAGAGATTAAAAGACCTTACCAAACTCCCACAGGATGTATCAGAGGCAGAATTTGAACACAAGACTTCCTAACTATATGATTTTTTTTCTGTTTACTACACTATACTACCTCTCAGGCTAGCCTGTCCCCACCCCACCCTAAAACAACAACAGCAACAGCAACAGAGAGCAGGGGAAGGTGTTTTGGGGGGGAATGTGGAAGATATGATCACTTCAAATTAAAAATGGTAAACAGAAAAGTTTCTTCAATAAGTAAAATTAATATTTGGACACAAAAACAAAATGAAAACAAATATTTATGATATTATGAAATAGGAGCAGGTATGCCTGGTTCTTTGGATTCTTCCCAGGAAAGACCATGATGGCATCCAGAAATTAAACTGCAACCACACTTTAATAAGGCACAAAGGGCATAGGGGACAAATAGGCAAAGAAAGTACAGAGACAAGTGTCATTGAGACAGGGACTAGGGTGGTGGAGGAAGACAGGAAAGAGGACGACGAGGGGGGAATCACTCATGTAACCAGGGATTAGAGTTAGGAGCATGTGGTAGCCTGGACCCAATGGAGATGGAGAATGCTTGGGGGTGGGCAAGAATCTGAGGTCTCATTGCTACAGGATTTTGATCAGAGACAGACTAACTCTTATTGGCTCTACCTTGGGGTTAGTTTATTAACATATCCAAATCATGCTGAGTGAAGTGAGCAGAACTAGGAGATCATTGTGCACAGTAACAGCAATATTGTGCAGTGATCAGCTTACAATATGACCTAATTTGCAAATTATGTTCCTTTTGTGAGAGATAGCAAAGGGTTAAGTTTCCAAAGGTCCCGGAAGAGGGTGATGAAACTTAAAGGAAACAACACTAGCCTTCTTCTCATTGGTTGCCCCCCCCAAAAAATTTGGTGTGTAGATATGCATAAGTAAGGGAATGAAGGATGTTTCCTTCTGATTGGGTAGAAGGGTCAAATGAATAATTATGATAATACAGGATTGTCAATTGTAACTCTCATTGACTGTCTCCAAATTTGGTCCATAATGAGGGATTGGAAAACACTGTCCTCTGATAGGGTACTAATTCATGAATAATTATGGTAATGAAGGAATGAGATTGTGAGCCCACCTCACCCACCAGTGGTGAGACTGGACAGGTGAGTGGGCAGGGTTAGGGTTAGGATAATAGAAGCCTGTGAGCTTCTGCAATTTGCACCCCCGGGCTGATGCCACTTGAGGACAAGAGCTGTGTCCTTTCTCACGAGAAAGAATAAAGGACTCTTTCTGTTTTCCCACTCAGACTCTGATTTTAAAAATCTGGTAGTGGTCTCTATCCCACACATTTTGACCTTTGGGATGGTCTGTATGTGACTTTCAGGTTCTCTTTTGCAACCTTATTTCTTCCTATTGTCCCTTTATCCTGATTGCTTATAATCTTATTTACTTAACTGACTAGAAGAGGGATGGTGGTTAGGGGGACCAGAATAAAATATAATTTTAACCCAAAGAGAAAGAAGGGAGAAAATTAGGAGAGACAAAAGTAATAGGAAGAATGTGAAAACTAATTTACTTCCTGAATTAGCATACCCTTCTCTTGTTCAGCTGTTTTTCAGTCATGCCTGACTGTGGCCCCATTTGGGGTTTTCTTGGCAATAATTCTGGAGTGATTTGCCATTTCCCTCTCCAGTTCTTTTTACAGATAGGGAAACTGAGGCAAAGAGGGTTCAATGACTTGCCCAGGGTCACAAAGCTAGTAAGTTTCTGGGGCGAGATTTGAACTTGTGAAGATGAATCTTCCTGACTCAAGGTCCAGCACTCTACCCACTGTGCCACCTAGCTGCCCATGTCTAATCTCTTCACCAAGAAGAAAACTATTTTTCCCCATCAGTATCCTGAAGTCAAGGCTGGTCATTGCAGAATTCTGAGTTCTGATATGATATAGTGCTATTTTCCTTTCTATTATTGTGGCAATAATGAATGCTATCCTTGTACTTCTGTTTACTTGGCCCTCCATCTGCTTAAGTCTACCTAATTTTCTCTAAATTCTTCCTACTTTTTCCTTCTGACACAATAATATTCCACTACCTTCATACATCATGTGTTCAGTCATTCTCCAGTTGATGGGCACCCAACCAAAAAAAAAAGTTTTTGGTACTACAAAGAGTACTGCTGTGAATATTTTGTTGCATAAGATATCTGTCACTTAGCTCTTTGGAAATATGCTAAGTAGTGGGAGTTCTGGGTTAAAAGTTATGATTAGCTCTTGGTGAATTTTCTTGAATAGTTCCAAATTATTTTCTGGAAGAACTGGACTAATTCACAGCTTCACCATCCTAGTATCAATATGACTGTCTTCCTACAACCCCATCAACATTAGTTATTTGCTTAATTTTTTTTTTTTTGCCAATTTGATGGGTGTGAAGTAAAACCTCAGTGTTGCTTTAATTTCAGTTTCTCTTATTGCTAGTGATTTTTGACAATCTTCTTATGATTGCCCATCATTTGCATTTATTCATCTGAAAACTGCTTCTTCATAACTTTTGACTACCTATCTATAAGGGAATGGATTTTCCATAAGCTCACTCTCCCATCTCTTCACAATATAAAACATGTTTCATGGGAATTTCCAACAGAGGCATTGAGGGCACCATTGATAAATGTTTCAGGAAGGATCCAAGGAGTCATTTGTAAACTATGTTCTACAATCGTGACCGTACAAGTTCTAAAGAATACAAGTTCCATAAACTTTTTTTTGACTAGAAAAGCATTTAACTTAGTAGCAAAATACTGTCCTAAAGAAATGTTAAAATTATATACTATATGATTCTTTGAAAGATGAAGCAAAAAATGACTTTCTTAGATCTGTTGATTATTAATAATAAGCAAAGCATGAAACAAGTTAGCAGATGAATACTCTATTGTATAATAAAATATTCATAGCTTCATTCTTTTTTGCAGCAAAACCATAGCAAGCGAGTGGGTGTCCATTGTTGAGAAACAGATGAGCAAAATGTGGTAGATGAATGTAATGGAATGTTGTCAGATCATAAGAACAAATAGAAAGGAACTGATCCTGAATAAAGTGAGCAGAACCAGGAGAACATTGTATACAACAACATCCACAGTGTGGAATGACTGGCTTTGATGGACAGCCATTCTCAGCAATGCAAGGACCTAAAACAATTCCAAAGGACTCATGATGAAAAATGCCATCCATATCCAAAGAAAGAACTATGGAGTCTGAATGCAGAGTGAAGCAGACTACTTTGTTTTCTTTTGTTTTGTTTTTCTTTCCCATTCTTTCCCATTTTTTCTTTCCCCCTCATTCATTCTAATTCTTTTAAACAACATGACTAATGTGAAAACATGTTTAATAGGAATGTATATAGAGAGCCTACATCAGATTGCATGTCATCTTAAAGAGGGGGGAGGGGAAGGAGAAGGAGAACATTTAAAACTTATGGAAGTGAATCCTGAAAACTCAAAATAAATAAATTTACTTAAAAACAACCACAACAAAAAAAGAAAAACAGAAGAGAATAATTCTGAGAAGTTTGAGAAGATGTGATCTTTGTAGAGTAAGGTAAACAAATCTTAATAGGATAATTCCCTAGAGGTAACAAGCCTAATAGCAGAAATAGAAGAGCAAATAAATGTTTGCTTATGAAACATGAGTAAATGGATATTTACTCAGCAAAAGTGGTTGTCACTGCCCAGAGAAGAACCTGGTCAAAGAGGGATTTCTTGTAGTTGCTGAGGTCTTCCAGATGCTAACTGCCTCATTGTGGAGTCAGTCACCAGAGCAATATCACCCTAGCAGCCAGGTGAGGGCAGGGAAGGGCGTCAAGCAGTTCCTTGGTGTCTCAATCACATATTTTCAATTTAACTCTTTTATTGAACAAAATATTCTTCAATGTACAGATTCAACAGTGTGATATAAGGCAGCTTAGTTTAATGGGTAGGGTACTAGATACGGAACCAGGAAAACATGGGTTCAAATTCTGCCTCTAACACTTCCTACTTGTGGCTGGACAACTCATTTAACATCTCTGTATCTTTGTTTCCTTATCTATAAAATGAGGGGACTAAACTAGATGACGTATAAGGTCCCTTGCAGACCTTTATCTATGATACTGTACAATGCAAATCTGAACTAATGATTGTTTTTCTAAGCTTAATTTACTTTTTAACCTCTAATAAAATGTGATCCTAGAACTGAAGTGTCCTACTGCATGAAAAACATCTAATTTATTATTATGATGGAAAATAAAAGTCAGCATTTTATGGTATCTATAGCACCTTAACATGACTATTAGGTATTGATTTTTGTAAATCAGAATTTATTATTCAGCATGTTTACTCTATCATATTAAATTGTGTGCCATCCTCAGGGTTAGGTAATCATATTCCTTTAAGAATTATATTGATCAGAAACATGGAGGGAAGTGGACTTTGCTAGCCTGTGGTTTTCAGAGTAATCTATAATAATAAAGAGATGCCTTGGACAAGATAATTTCTAATAGTGTGAAGATGAGCTGAACAGAAATGCCCATAATTTAGGTGTTCAATAATATGGAACTGCAATAAAAGCAAATAAGAAATTAACAAGTTACTTTCATAATGTTTCTCACTAGTTTTACCTTGTCTGTGATCAAACATGGTGAACAATCCTGACCTAAACATTTATTTACTCTCTTATTACTGCTATTAGGCCTGTTACCTCTATTAGATCCGTTTACTCAAGTTTTTCCAAATTCCTCTGAATTATGTCATTCTATTTTTTTTCCTATGACCCAATCATATTCCATTATTCTCATCTGCCACATTTTGTTCATCTAGTTTCCAGTTGACGGGCACCCCCTTGCAGTGCAGCTATATATTTTTTCTTATTTAATGGGGCAAATATAAACTCCTATGCTTGGCATTTAAAGCTCTTCATAGATTTTCCAAATTGCCAAAGGGGTCCATGACACAAAAATGATAAGAACTCATGGAGAACCTTTCTCTATCGAAAGATGATTGCTGAAGTCACCACCTGCTTTATCCACTTTGAAGGATTGTCTGCAATGTGGGGCTTTGGTATTCCCCACAAATTCTATGGCATGCCTCATAGAGACTTCTGAAGGCAAAATCTGGTTCATATAGGACCCAAATTTTTTCATCATGGGCATCATACACAGACAACTTAGAAAAGATTGAATGGGATGCCATCTACATCATGGAAAGTGCTTCCATAAAGGGGCCAGGAGCTTCAATCACGATGTCTATCGTTCTGGATCCATGATTACATATCAGGTTTCATGAACCAATCCAAGCACACATACCCAGTGTTGCTAAAAATGACAGCTTTTGGGTTACAAAGATTTTCCCTTGAGTGATTCTACATCCTGCTCTCTTTTCCCTAGCACATTTTTTTGTTTTATTTTTTTATTATGTATTATTCCTTTTACTTTTTACATGAAAGTCCTTTCCTGATATGCTGCCCTGATTGTACCCACTGGGAAAGAAAAAGAAAACATCTTTTGAAAAATAAGTGTGCAAGTTCTTAAGTTGATAATTTAAAGTTTCAGAGTTGCTAATTAAAAAAATACACTATGCTCATATATCATAAATTGCTCTCCTGGTTCTGCTCACTTCACTCTGCATCTGTATATACAAATCTTCTGAGGCTTCATTGTAACTCTCTTTTGTTGTTTCTTATGGTACAGTAATATTCATTTATATGCAATAATTTGTTTCACCATTTCCCAATTGTAAAGTATCAGTATAAAGGAAAGATCACTTACTTTACAGTTCTTTGCCACCACAAAAAAGAGCTGTTGCAAATATTTTCATGTCAGCAAATCTTTTTCTTTTTCCCTTGATCTCTTTGGTACAGGCCTGCTAATGATATTTCTAGGTCGAAAAGTATTCATAGTTTATTAACTTTTCAGGCACAATTCCAAATTGATTTCCAGAATGGCTAACCCAGCTCACCTCCACCAACAGCACATTAATGTTCCTATTTTCCTGAAACAATTCCAAAATTTGTCATTTTCCTTTCTGTTAACTTTGATAAGCTTATAGGAATGGAATAGAACATCAGAGACAGTTTAATTTACATTTTCCTAATTATTAGTGATTTGAACTATTTTATCATTGTTATTCTTAAATTGGGCTTTCTGCTACCAGTCTAATAATCATGCCTCCAATCCATCCTCTCTTCTATAGCTCTAGTAATTTTCCTAACATCATACTGTGATCACTTTCACTCAAAAACCTTTAGTATCTCATCATTTCCTATTGAATAAAATATAAACCTTTGAGTGGAATTTAAAGCCCTCCATAACCTAGTTCCAATTTATCTGTCATAATATTCTTCAGGTGGTCTACATATCAGCCAAACTGGGCTATTCTCCATCTTCTCCATTTACTATCCTCTTGTCCTCTCTCTCTGTTCATACAAATATTAATCACATTACTGAAATGGATCTAGAGACAAGGGCACTGATGGGAGAGTCCTTATAAGTCTCCAACTATATGGAGATAAATTATACAGGTCATTTACCACCACCTATCAAAGCAAAAAAACACAATAAATTTTTCTTGTTCAGGATGATGTCAAATTGTTCCCCTTTTTACTAAGGAAGTGGGTTTAAATTGTAGCAAAAGGGGATATATAAAGAAACCATCCTGCCTGTAAGATAGAGTTAGAGAATAGAGAATAGATAGAGAAAACTAAAGATAGAGAAGATAAAGATTACTAAAGATAGAGATAGAGAAACTAAACCAAGAGACAAAGAGAATAACTAGACCCTAAATAATTAAGAATTGAGAAGACATGAGGCATTTTGTTACCTTCCAAGTTGACTCAATGAAGACACTCAGAGACTGAAGTAAACAATTTCCCATGTTTTTATGTAACTATTTCTCTTTGTATGAATCTTTTAATTGTATTCTTTATACTGGAATATTCCTTTATTTACGGTATTTTTTCCAATAGTAAATAAGTAAGAAGGTGACTAATTAGGAAAGATACTTGTAATGGTGTCTATACATGAAACAATATTGTGTTTTATGATTTCCCTGCAATTTAAGTAGTAGATGTAATTGTCTCTTTATTACCTAAGCAAAGGGCACCGGATTAAAATTCTAAGCATGTATTTTTAGCCACATCTCCAGTTCCTTCTACTTCCCTCGATGGGCTGAGAGAAAGACTAGCATGTTGGTTTATTTGATTGGATGTTTCAAACTGGAGTAAAGTTCCCAGTATGATGAAATGGAGGGTTCTGACCAGGAAGAGAGTTAGAAGATCTAAGTTCTCTCTAATTCTGGTTCTGTCACTACTAGATGTCTAACCTTCAGAAAGTTATTTTATCTCCCTGGCTCTGTTTCTTCACCTGAAAGATGAAGGATTGGAAGAAAAGTTTTCTCAAGTCTCTTCAAGGTTGAAAGTTTATGGAGCTATTTGAGTCATTTAGGTAGTTGTTAGAAGACAATAATGGTCAAAACAATGGATTGGGGTCAACTCATTCAATAAAAATGTCTGGGAAAATTAGATAACGTTCTCGGAGAAATTTGGTTTAGGTGAATATTTCACACCATATTCCATAAGTACTTCCAAAAAAGTATGCCCTAGATATAAATCATCACATTATAAACAAATTAGAGGGAGAGAGATAGAGATATTTTTTATGACTATGGGTAGAGGGCAAGTTCTTGACTAAATAAGGGGTAGAGATGACCATAAAAGATAAAATGGACACTTTTGGTTACTTAAAATTGCAAGATTTTTTTCACAAATGAAATTAACGAAATTATAGCTAGAAGGAAAAGCGTTACCCAGGAAAAATCTTTGCAGTAAATTTTTCTGACAAAGATCTGAGTACAAGAACAAGCATCATTTCCCAAGTGATAAACTATTTAAGGATATGAATAGGTAATTCTCAAAAGAATAAGGTACCAATAACTATGTGAAAAAATGCTACAAATCACTAATAATATAAAGAATGCAAATTAAAACTCCTCCGAAGCTTCCACTTCTCCAGGCAGCTCATTCCACTTGTGGATAGCTCTAATTGTTAGGAATTTTTTCCCCTCTAACATCCAGCCCAGTTGGCCTCTTTGCGACTTCTATCCCCTTGTTCGTGGTTCTGCCTTCTGGAGTCAAATAAAATCTCTCTTCCACATTACAGTTCTTCAAATACTCAAGGCCCTTACCCAGATTATTGATAAAAATGTTAAAAAGCACAAGCCCAAACACAAATCCTTGAAGGAACTTCTCTGGGGACCTTTTACTATGTCGACACTGAACCAAGGGTAGAAGAAAGGGCATCAGAGTTGGAAGAAAAAAGCCAGGACCTCAGTATCCTAACTGTTATTTAGTGGTCATATGCCCTAAGACAAGTCTCTTGGTTTCTTCATCTGTAAATCAGCCAAAAAAGATTTATTTATCACTTATTATGTGCCAGGCTCTGTGCTAAGCATTAAGGATACAAAGAGCTCACCTTCTAATGTAGGAAACAACATGTAAATAACTAGGTACATTCAAGGTCTGTGCAGAGCAGATGACAGATGGACAATCTGAGAGGAGAAGACAAGACCAAAGGCTTGGGCTGGATAACCCTCCAGGTCTCCTGAAACTCCAGATCCTTTGGTCCTGTGATTGTAAGTCCTGGGTCTAGCACTTCATACTCTCTGAACCTAAGTATCATCATTTGTAAAATGATGATAGTGATACCTGTGCTGTCTGCCTCTTGAGGTTGTGACAAAAAGTTCATGAGAAAGATATATGTGAAAACCTCTTGTTAACTGTAAGCTTGGTTTCAATGCATGGTTGCCATACTGTTACAACAACACTTCTAAAGATCCATGATCTCCTTGCTCCTTCCAATGGTGCAGATTAATACCTGACTTCTCATCATGAGTTATTTTTGCCTATTTCCTCCAATAAATGATCTGCATAGGAATCACTCAATGTATTGAAGTACTCTGGGTCTTGTTGTTTGGTCATGTCTGACTCTTTGTGACCCTATTTGAGATTTTCTTGGCAAAGATACAGGAGTGGTTTGCCATTTCCTTCTCCAGCTCATTTTACAGAGGTGGAAACTGAGGCAAACAGGGTTAAGTGACTTGCCCAGGGCCACATAGCTAATAACTGTCTATGGCCAGGTTTGAACTCAAGAAGATGAGTCTTCCTGAATAGCAGGCACTCCAAGTCTACATTAACCTAATGCAATAGATATATATTATGTATCTACTATTTGCAAGGAACCGAAACCAATATCCATAATTGCAACTAAATGACAATATTGATTGTATGTGGGTGGGGTGGGCTGGAAGATACCTCCCAAACTAGAGGTCATTAGGAGAAAAAGAGATGCTATTCAGATATGACAAAGTAAACTCATATCAGTCGCTAAAATTCAACTCCTCTGCAGGTGACATTGATCACCACCAATGATCTTTTGGTGGATTTGGCGATGAATACTTGGTGCTCTCCAAAAAAATGGCAGCCACTTTGGGTCACTTGTTGAATTCCAGGCTAATCCATGACATGAGAACAAATGGCATTAAAGGACAAAGAAACATCTCCATGATAAATGAAAGGAACAAAACAATAACAAAGCAAGAAAAATGGAGCATTTGCCCAAGAAATGTCATTGAATACCAGTAGCTATAAGTTGGGTTTGTGAAGCTGTCGGAGGTGGTATAAATTGAAGCCAAAAGCTTTGTAAGATTGCAAGTGGGACTGAGTCCAATAGGCAGTTGTACTAAAGCAGGTACTGCTCTGCCTTTGCCTTGAGACAATGGCTAGTGGTCACTCTTGATTCTCTGCCTTCAGGTCTGCAACGTCACAGGACAGCACCATATCTCACCATCTTGGGCAACATTTTGGGTTTCTGGGACTATTTAGAGGATATTCTGCAGAACAAATAAATCACGTAAGATTATTTTCCCCTTTGTCTTCCTTTTCACTAGTTAATTCAATTCCTTCTAATTAATTTTTTTGGAGATATAAAAGCAAGAAAGTACATGAGAAAGCACCACTCCTTAAACCTGGTAACATATAAATTTCAGAGTGTTTTTAATTTAGGTTTGATTTCCCAGGAAAATGAGTATTTCTATATTTGTTGGAATATGGCTGTTAACATGCCACCTTCTACTTCTTTTTTTTTTTGAGGGGCAATTGGGGTTAAGTTACTTGCCCAAGGTCACATGGCTAGTAAGTGTTAAGAGTCTGAGGTCACATTTGAACTCAGGTCCTCCTGACTCCAAGGCAGGTGCTCTATTTACTGTGCCACTTAGCTGCCCCAACATGCCACCTTCTTAATGCAGGTACTATGATTAATTATGATATTTGATTTCCCTCCACAAAGTGCAAGTTTTAGTATTTTGAACACTGATATTAAACTGTATATCTCAAGAGGAGTCTTGTCTCAAACTGAAGCAGCCAGAGGACTTTGCTTATCATTATCTACCAAGTGTTTTATATTCATCAAGCATTAAATAGATGCTTGCTTGTTGGGCTGAATAATGGATAGTTTGCTACCATTATGAAATATAAACAATTGGAACAAAAGCAAACTAATTGTGATGCCACTGGTTTCATTAAATCATTATGGCAATGGAATAATTGTTTGGTCTTAGAAACCACATGGCTGTTAAAATAATTTAGTGTGGATTTGAATGATCTAACTCTTTGTCTCTCACTATTTGTGTTTGTGGCTTAAATTAAAAAGCCCCAGAACATTTGCTGAAACATAGTAAAACCACAGTCTCCGTGATGTAAAGATGGGAAGGATATATTCTCTTGTTAACATAATATTTGTTAAAGGCATGTAATTCGAATTCTGCCTGCAGACATACCTGTCTTACAAACACTTTATAATTAGAGTACCTAGCTAAGTGTTTTGATGATAGAAAAGTGAACAAGAAATCCACTGGTATCTGCCACAACCTTTGCCATTTGACCTGGAGCTAGTCTCTCACTCAAATCAAGGTGTCACATGAGAGAGCTGGCTAAATGCCTGCAGAGCCATAGGCAATCTTGGGGAGCATTGGACTCTGGGATTCTTGACTGATTTTTCAAGTCGATTTTCACATGACTGGTAACTGAGCAAAATGCTTAGTCATACCCTCATTATGTTTATGTATTGTTTTTAATGTTGTTTTTGGTTAGAATCATGTGTTTTATAAATCAAGTTATTTGTGAAAATTGATACCCATCTTTGCTTTTGTACATCAATACTTCAGGATCTGGAGAAAGAAGAGAGTTGTGGATGATATTTCCCAAGGTCACACAGCAAACTGATTGTTTAAGAAATGATAGCAAGGGCCGAGCCAAGATGGCAGAGTAAAAGCAGGAACTTGCTTGAACTCCCACTCCAACCACCTATAATACCTGTAAAAAAAAAAAAAGTCTCTAAACAAATTTTAGAGCTACAGAACCCACAAAGTGACAGAGAGAAACAAATCTCCTGCTGAAGGAAGCTTCAAAGTACAACAGGAGGGTCTATGGCAATGGATTGGGAGCCAAGTGCAATCCTGTGTGAGCCACCTCGGCTGGCCCAGACTGGCCAGAGAAGACTTCAGGACAGTGAATCACTGGCATCTGTGGCCATTTCCAGGCTTCTCAACCCGTAAATGCCAAAGAGAAAGTAAAAGGTCAGTAGGGAACTCTGTTGGAGCTGAGTGAGAAAAGAGTGTGGTCTGGCCCCTGCTCTCAGGACAAGAGGTGGTGGCAGTATGATGATAGAAGGGAGGGCAAATTGGGGGAGAGGGTAGTTAGAAGTAAACATTTTTGAAAAGGGACAGGGTCAAAGTAGAATAGAATAAGTTGGGCATGGGATAGGAAGGAGGGATATATAGTTAGTCTTTCACAATATAACTATTATGGAAATGTTTTGTATAACTACACATGTACAACTTATATTGAATTACATGTCCTCTCAGTGGGGGGAGGTGAGGAGGGAAGAAAGGAAAGAATCTGGAAATCAAAGTTTTAAAGACAAATGTTAAAAAAATTGTTTTTTACATGCAACTTGGAAATAAGATATACTGGCACTGGGGTATAGAAATCCATCTTGCCCTACTAGAAAGTTAGAGGGGAATGGGGAAGGATATAAGAGAGAGCAGATTGGGGGAAGGGGTATTGAGTAGGCTTGCTATCTTGTGCTGGGGGGGTAGAGGAAGGACAGGGAGAAAAAAACATAACTCAAAATCTTGTGGAAATGAATGTCGAAAACTAAAAATAATAAAAAAGGAATGATAGCAGAAAATGGACTTCCCCCTTACAACCAGTGACTGTAGGTATATTGATATGTAACTCAATGAGAGGTTGAGTGATAAATCAATGATGTTTTTCATCTTTGTACTCTACTCTCCCACCTTGAACCTCTGGAGGCAATGTAGGGCTAAGTTGTTTTGAGCATAGGGGATTAAAAAAAACAACGACTCTGCTTCAACAGTCTTTTACCAAAGGGCTTGGGCTTCAAATGGCTAATGCAAGGGGGAGTAGTCTTCTATATTCAGAACTTTCTTGTGAAAATCTGAGATGGACTTAAATCTCCATTGTTCTTAGAGTTGGTGATGGTGCTATTGGGAGCTTTTAAGAGGGTACAGGATCAGAAGTGAAAACATATGATTTTCCTTACTAAGGGAAGTGTACTCATTTTATGAAACCAGTTGAAATGGAAGGACAACATCACAAATTCCTTTTTCTTAAGATCAAAGTAAATTTGAGGCATTACTCACCTGAAGGGCTTTATGAGAACCTTGGCTATTCTCACCAATGGGCAGGGAGCTTATAGGGCTCTAAGCCCTATCACCAACAGAAGAATTTAACATAGCAAGGTAGGTTGATTCCTTACTCTTTGATTCAGAGTCCTTCTGACTCTTCCAGGTAGCTTAATACTGTGGATTTTCTTTTCTATTCTATGGTGGCCATCAAAGACAATCTACTTTACCAAGCTTTCTGGTCTTTTACTTTCTGGCCATGATGATTTTGGAAGCAGTATTTTGGAAAGAGATGTCTTGGAAAGGTCACTGAATTTGGGATTAAGGAGAGCTGAGTTTGGCTTTACTCCTTACTAATTACATGACCTTGCATAGGCTTCTTTCCTTCTCTGGGAAATACTGAGTCATAAAACAATGGGATTGAGAGCTAGAAGAGACCTTGAGATAATTTTTCCAACAAGCTTCACTTTAAAAATGAGGACACTGAGACCTGAAGTGGAGGCAGTCAGTCAATTAGCCTTAATTAAATGCTTACTATGTGCCAGGCACTGTGCTAAGCACTAAGAATACAAATGTAAGCAAAAAGACAGGCTCCCTAGGAGCTTATGTTCTTACAGGGGAGAATGATACATACAAGGGAGGTGAAAGGATGAGGATAGAATGTACCCTGCTCAGGGCCATGGTAGAAAAACTCCAGTGGAATTGAGTTAGGAGGGCAGCCTAGACACTAAAGAAGAAATCTTTGTCCTGGACTTTGTCCTTAAATGAGAGGTTCTGGGAGAAACCAGTCTCTCAGAGGATGAGACCCAGAGTGCTTCCAGTGTGAGAAGGCATTCAGGAGGTGACCAAGATGGGGGAGACCAAGAAATAAAAACCCAGATTACCTGATGTTAAATCTGGTATTCTCTCCTCACTGTCCTATGGACTTGAGAGAGGACCCATAGGGAAGGAGATTAGAGGATCAGTAATGAAGAACTGAAGTTAGGGAAGTTAGTGTAGACAAGTTCCTATTCTTCTCTGAAAGACCACTCTAGTCAGTACAATGAGAGACAGTGATTCCGGAGGACTCATGTTGAAACACACCACTACCTTTAGCAGAGAGGTGATGGCTTCAGGGGACCGATTGTGATCTGTGTCATTGAGACATGATCAACATGGGAATTAATTTTGCTTGACTATGCATATTTGAAGGAGCTAGGTGGCACAGTGGACAGAATGCTGGACTTCAAGTCAGAAAGAATTGAGTTTAAATGTGAATTTAGATCCTCACTAGCTATGTAACAAATAATTTAACTTCTGTTGGCCTCAGCTACCTCAGCTAATATAACAACATTGGTCCCATCAAGTTTACGGCTACATGTGGCATGACTGTGAGATGAATCTTTGTCTTAGCTTCTGCTGGTCTGGGCCTAGAAGGTCATTAGTTGTCATGTGCTACTCAGTGTCCAGCACTAAGCATGATTGGAAGTGTGAATAAAAAATGACCAGATGGTGTGGGTAGTTCAAGGAAGAATCATGAACTCCGTTTATTGATTCTTTGAACAAGGTTTTTAAAGATCCAAAAGACAACGATTTACATATTCTTATCCTAATCATATGCTGGAATTTTATTATCAATATAATAGTCTGTCATACCCTGGAAGTAGCTTGGATAAGATAAGGCTTTGTTATCAAGGACCCAGGAAGTCATGGGGAAAGTCAGTTGTCTCTTATCAAAGTGTATCTACAGGACAAAGGATGCCCCCAAGAGCAGGGTTCAGAGCTGGAAGCCAAGGCCACAATCTCAAAGACATCTGCATAGAAACTGACCCCCAAGAATCAAGTGTTTTGACTTAGAATAGTATAAGGAACATGTTCTTTTAGGTGCCTGAAGTCTGGGGCAAAGGTTTGATGTCAGGATATCAAACAAAAGTCCTTTCAAGTGTATCCCTGGGGGGTCTTCCAGGGAGCCAGCCTTTACAAGCTGTGTCACCTCAAGGGGTATTAGGGCACACTGTCAAGATTTTTAACTGAGTCCTGGATCAGGCCTCCTTGGCTCCCCACAATTAATGAATATTGATCTATTTTCTTTGGGGCCTCCACGCTGTGATGGCTCTGGGACCCAGATGTTGGAACCCTGGGAAGTTGTTACTATTGTAATTGTTTTGGGACACTATGAACCACACCCATATAAGATTGTGAACTTAATATTACTAACTAATATATAAAATATATTAATAAACACATTAATATAGAATTAATATATATTAATAATAAATATGTGTGTTCAGACTGCTCTGTGGATTGGTCATTTCCACATCTGTCTCTTTCTCCTTAGGCCTTTCTATTCCCTGAGTCACAACAATATCAAAGAATAGTATATAAACTTAGTCAATAAAGCAGTGGCAGGATTGGAGAAGACTGACTCCAATTTTGAAAAAAATTTTACCTTGGGTAAAGTGCTATTAAATAGCATTGCATGCTACAGAGAAATCTTTCATGAAATGAACAGTCAATTGGTGTGGCAAACTCCATTGTTGTCTTATTTTAAGAAATTATCACAGCCCTTTCAACCTCCAGCAACCACTATCCTTATCAGTCAGCAGCTATCAATATTGAAGCAACACCCTCTACCAGCAAAAAGATTATAATTTGTTGAACGCTTAGATGATGGTTAGTTGTGTTTTTTTAGTAATAAAATATTTTTCAACTAAGATATGTACATCTTTTAGACATAACACTATTGCATATTTAATAGACAACTCGAGAGTCAGAGAAGCTAGGTCTGATTCCTACCTCTGACATACAACTTGAATGATCTTGGACAAGTCATGTAACCTCTCTGAGACTCTTCTTCACCTGTAAGTAAGTGAAGGGGACTAGATGACTTTTGAGGTCCCTTCCAAAACTCAATCTCTGATTCTATTATTCTGTGTTACTATCCTTAAGACTATATAGTACTGCAATATGTTACTTTTATTAATTACCCATTAAGGGAGTGCAAGATTTGAATCGTCCAGCAGGCAGTGCAACACTTGAGCCAACAGATCAGTCTTCTAAATTTGTTTCTGGCTTCTGAGTAGAATAGCCTTCCTAAAAGGCTGTAATATCTCTGCTGACCATAAGAGGGTGTTAAGGCAATACATTTGTAAAAATACTTTTCTTACCTTTCCCCACCTTCCCCAAAGCCCTTAGTCTCTATTGTGATGGTGATAAGCATCTTGGATTAACTCTTATTGGTCAGACCTGAAATTAATTTAAAAGATTAAATGGGATTTTGCTCAAAATATTGAAAAATGAAACCAGCTGTCTGTGTTCTGTTCATGAGCTGCCCACCCATCTAGAGAGTATTCTGTGATTACAAAGCTTATTGTAAATAAAGTTTAAAAAAAAAACTAGACAAAATACTCTTGTATGGAGTTATCAGCCTTCCGTCACTTTGTAGATGTCTTCCCAGCTGCCCTCCAGGACTTGGGGCAATCCTTACCATAAGCAGCTAAGACTTGTGGGAAAAAGAATAAATAGAGTATTTCACCATATAATTCTCCTGGTAAAAATCACTTACTGTGGGATTGTAAGAACCTTAACTGTCTCTCCAGATCAATAAATAAGTAAGAAGCTGGGGAAATCCAAACGCCCTGAGTTGATCCAACTAAAGTGAGGCCTACAGTGGTGTGGCAGAAAGCCCCTTTCCCACTGAACATCAACTAGCTTGCCAATTACCTAGGGCATCACCCCAAAATGAGTTAGTGCCTGACCCTGAACCATTACCTGCACTCCAGGCCCAGGCTTTGAACTGCTCCCTAATATCTGGTCCTGTTTGACCCAGATAAGAACTCTACAAAAAAGCTTGAGCTTTGCCACCATGAATTCTTCTCTTCCACCAGGCACCCCAGTATACCTGACCTGTTTGCATGTCTCCTTACTGTCCTTAGTATTCTAAATATTTCCCCCCAATGATACTTGTTTGCTTTAATTTCTTCTAGTCACTAACTCATGCTATGCTCATCTCCCATCCATTCCAGTTTTGTCCTTTAGAAGAATCAGCCATTGTCTAGGATTAGGACTAACGGTCTTGGCAATCATGCCTAATTCCCATGTTATGGCTTAGGGAACAATGACTGGGCTCGAAAACTCCACGTCTGAAAAGTAGAACCTCATCACTCTCTTCAGTGCCAAGGCTGTGCCTTCTCTGAACCACATGCCACTCCAGCTCTTCCCCCTAGGAACATAAGTGGTACCTTTAGGGAGATTTCCACCCCCTCCTTGTACTGCACCTTGCGATTCCAGATCTTACTCAAGACCCATCAAGAAGGGTGATAAAATAGAAGTGTATAGGTAAGGAAGCTTGAAGACCTTACTGTTCTAGGCAACAAGAAACCATTGAGTATTTTTTGATCAGGTGAATGACAAAACTGGGCTAATTGAATCCATTACAGGTGATTGTTTGTTTTTTTTTTAACTAGATATGCAATATCATCAGTATAGGGAGCTCCCAGCAAGGAAAATTTTCTATCAAAGCAGATTCACACTTCCACTGTAACTTATAGTCTTCCAGAATTGCTTGTTGCACTGAGAGGTTAAGTGACCTTGCCCAAGGTTACAAGTCTGAAATATGTCAGAGGCAGAACTTGAACCCAGATCTTGACTCTATGGTCAGCTCTCTATCCACTAGGTCATGTTGCCTCTTATTATAAATTGATGTTATCTAATTTCACCTGGACCCACACTGCTATATGGAAAGAGTAATGAATCTGGAATCGGAAGACCTGAGTTCATGTGTTATATCTGAGGCTTTCTACCTATGTAATCTTTGTCAAGTGACTTGTCTTCTCTGGGCTTCAACTTCCTCCTCTAGAAGATGAAGGGTTTTAAATAGATGGCCTCTAGTATACCTTCCAATTCTAAGCCTTTGATCCTATAGTCTCCTGTCAACTCTTACACTTCCATAGCCACTGTTCCAATCATGCTTCAAGGTCTCAACAAAACCCTCTATCTTCTCACTCTCAGGAGATGGTCTGGTCTCCTATTTCATGAAGAATGTTTCAGCTATTTGATACGAAATTCCTCAATACCCTTGCTCCACTAAGTGTCCTCATTCATTCTGTTTCAAAGGGGAGGGTAGCCTCCTTCCTTGTTAAATTATCGACCTACATCATCAAGTCCATTCCCTCCAGGCTCCTTTGTTACCTTCTCTAACAATTTCCTTTCTGTCATTCATTTTCCGTTTCTCCCTCTCTACTGGTCTTTAGTGCTCCTCTCTCCATACTATTAAGTCATCATATCTTCCTCTGCCCATTCACTGCCAAATTTATAAAAATAATAGTATACATTTGCTGCTTCCTGTTTAACACCACTCATTCCTTAGACCTTTGCAGTTCAATTTCTATCCCTATCAACCTATTCATTTTAATAATTTAGCTCTTGCCTAATCAACAAATTCAGGGAATTTTTCCTATTATCCTCCTCCTTGACTTCCCTGTGATATCCAAAATTATGCAACGATCCCCCTTTTTTTTCTTTTTTTCAAGTCTTTTCTTCCTTTGGCTTCCATAATTTGGCACTCACCATGTTTTTCCTTCTTACCTTTCTGATTTTTCTTTTTCTTTTTTTTAATCGTTTCTTCAACTTCTTCTTGTCCCTTAAATGTAGAGCATTGCCAAAGATTCTACCCTAGCCTTTTAAAAATCTCTCTTTACTTTTCCTTTATGATCACATTTACTCTCCTGGCTTTAATTATCACCTCTATGTCGGTAACATTCAAATTTATGTCTCTGTCTCCAAGTTCTATTTACATTCTCAACTGCTTGCACATATCTCACTCTTCTTTTTAAAAATCATACTTATTTGTCCATTTTACCTTCTTCCCATTAGACTGTAAGATTCTTGAGAGTATTATCTGTATTTGATCTCCTTTTTTATTTTTAATTTTGTTTATTTATTTGTTTTTAGTTTTCAACATTCACTTCTATAAGATTTTGAGTTCTAAATTTTCTTCCCCTCCCTCTGCTTCCATCTCCCTAAGATAGTATACAATCTGATATAGGCTACACATGTACAATCATATTATACATATTTCCACATTAGTCATGTTGTAAAGAAGAGTGAAAAACCACAAGAAAAAAGACACAAAAAAAGAGGGAGAGAAACAGAATACTCCTATCTGCTTTCATACTTATTTTTCTGGATGTGGATAGCATTTTCCATCATGAGTCTTTTGAAGTTGTCTTAGAGCTTTGTATTGCTTAGAAGAATTAAGTCTCTCAAAGTTGGCCATCTCACAATATTGCTGTTACTGTGTATAATGTTTTCCTGGTTCTACTCACTTCACTCAGCATCAGTTCATATAAGTTTCCCCAGGTTTTTCTGAAGTCTACCTGCTCATCATTTCTTATGGAACAATAGTATTCCATTATATTCATATACCACAACTTGTTCAGCCATTCAACAATTGATGGGCATCCCCTCAATTTCTATTCTTGATGACCACAAAAAAAACTGCTATAAATATTTTTATATGTGTGAGTCCCATTTTTATGATCTCTTTGAAATACAGACCTAGAGATGGTATTGCTGTATCAAAGGGTATGAACAGTTTTATAGTCCTTTGGGTATAGTTCCAAATTGCTCTCTAGAATGCTTGGTTGATCTCCTTTCTATCTTAAGAGCCTAAAGCAATGTCCTGCATATGGTAGGCACTTAATACTGTTTTGTTGACTTGAATTAAATTGATGAAAAATGAAGTTTTAAGAAAATCAATCTGACAGTGATATGCAAGATGGATAGAAAAGCTGTTTGTCGTCTGAAAAATGAGAGAGTTAGATGAGATGGCCTCTGAGGTCCCTTTCATGGAGGGAGATACTCTGCTAGCCTTGATTCACTGTACCAGTGCAAGATTTTAGTTTTTAAAAACATAGAGAAGCTACCCTGAGGATTTATTTAAAATAATAAAACAACAGCTACAAATTTCAGAGAAGAAAAGGTAGAGAGGAGCAATTCTTAAAGGTTTTCAACTAGATGGAGATAAACTTTTTAAGCCATTCAGTATGATGTAGTAGAACAAATAATTTAATAATTTTCTTGTTTGATGGTCAGCTATTCTTTTACTTAGGAAAATGGGTTGAAAGTACAATAGAAGGGGATCTGGGTAAACCATCTTGCCTATAAAGAGAGTGAAACTTTACAACAGGAGACGAAGTGAGGAGGCCAGACCCCTCTTAATTAAATAAAATGCATTTAAGTCAGAAACCAGCAAAGTTCTTGGTTAATGACACTATAGAAAAGTCTCCTAGATGAAGAGACTCAGAGATGCAGAAGTCAAGCTCTTTCCCTCTTGCTTTTCTAGAACTATTTTTTTTAAAAGAACTACTCTTAATGCATATTTTATAACTATGTCTTTTACACCATGCTCAACTTTTTCCAGTAGCTATTGATCCTTTCAACATTGTTCTAAGAGTTAATGAGTAAGGAAATAATCAAAGAGGATAAACTCTAATGATAATAGGATATTAACATGAAACACACTTGCATTTTTTGTTTTTCCTGAAGTGTAAGTAATGAATGTGATAGGACCTTTATTGTCTAAGCAAAGAGAACTGTCAGATGCCAAGCATCTGAGGTTTCATCTAGGTCCATTTTGTAAGGGTAGGGTGGGGAAGGGAAGAGAATAATCACGTAAGCACCATAGGTTGCCAGGCACTGTTAAACACTTTATAAATATTATTTGATCCTCACAGCAGTCCTAGAATGTAAGTGCTACTAATATCTTCCTTTTAAATTTGAGGAGACTGAGTTAGACAGAGGCTAAGTGTCTTGCCTGAGTTCACTGAGGTAGTAAGTATATAGGGGTGTATGGGGTATTCAAAAGGACTAGCACCTGTGGTGGGAGGGCTTTTTGAGCCCTTTTCAGGGCTGTTCATCCACCTTTGGCGTCCACCTGATTCACCCAGTTCTTACCTATGAGCTCCAAGAAACTGTAGCATGCATAGAGGCCATTCCCCAATAAACCATTTGAGCAGATGGACTAGACCAGGCTGGGGGTAACTGACAGACCTCAAACCCATTGGTGAGTTAAGGCAATGTTTACCCCAAGCATGTGAAGACTCTGTAGCAGAATGGGTAGATGAGAACAATCTGTTCCAGTGACCATGGAGGCAGCTGAGTAGGTATTTTGGAGTGCTTAGAGCTTGGTCAGACCACCAAAGACACCAAAGTCATCCAGTGTATCCCAGGCCAGTCATCTTGACTTTTGTTTTGCCACCGGACTTTCGATGAGTGGAAGAGAGAGTAAGGCAGATGACTTTGTGCAACTCTGCCTCATTTAAATTCAATTTATGCACAAATCATCACCTGTGATGTCACTGGTCCTCTTTAAAATGAAGGACAAACAACAAATGCCTCAGTCTGGATTTGAACTCAGGTCTTCATGACTCCAGGCCCCATGTTCTATCTTCTGTGCCACACAGCTACCACAGACACATTGTGACCTTGAACAAGTGACCTAACTTCTCTGTGCCTAATTTTGATTACTTATAGGATCAATTTAATAATACCCTTCATCCTATTTAATTGGATGTGTTGGAAGTTACTGGTGCAAAGTTTCCATTGTGGTATGGTGCAAAGAGTACTAGCTCAAACTTTAGAGGACGTAGGTTCAAATCCCAGCTCTGCCACTTACTACCTTGAGCAAGTCATCTCATTTGGCCTTACTTCTTTATTTGTAAAATGAAGGGTATTAGAATAGATGACCTCTGAGAGGTCCCTAAAACTATGACTCAAGCTCTGTATAACCTCTGGCATGGGATTGAGAGAAAGTTTCGCTTGCTTGCATATTTGATTGGATATATTTTGAACATATTGGAGGAGTTTCCAGTGTGGTACAATAGAAGGAGGCACTGGCCTGGGAGGGAGGCAAGAAGGAGTCTTGCTGTCTTGGTTCTGCCACTATTAGATGTCTGATCTTCAGAAGACATCTAATGTCTTAGAATGTCTTAGATACAAGATACTTTACTTCACTCCCTCTATTTCTTCATCTACAACGTGAAGGGATTGGAAGAAAAGATCTCTGATTGAAGTTCCTTCTACATTTTAAAATCTATGGTCCTGACCCCTGGATCATTTATTTAGTGGTGAGGTGACAATGATGCTTGAAAGTCTCAGTTGTGGCTTACACTTTTTTTCCCTCAGGAGACAAACTACAATTTCTATCTTCAATGTCAAAAAGCCATGAAAGGCCTTTCCAAGGGTAGGAATCCGTAAGAAGACAAGAAGGGAGAATCAGTAATGGCTGCTTCATTATCACAGCGTTAAAGATACTTCAGACTTAAGAGGGAGAAAATGGCAACTCAATGAATTCTTTGCAGGGTTTGTTCCAAAGAGGTAAAGCAGAGTCCCATTTGCATACTGGTTTTTGAAGTAGAAGGGTCAAAGGCACCAGGCCAAATGATAAGAGTCTGAGATATCCTACAGACAACTTAAAAGACAAGCTAGGAAAGAACCAGAATCTTTGTATTAATATTCTCCCTATTTGTCCACAATTCTACTAATTATTCTTACTGATCTCACAGGTAACCCAAAGAGAAATTTAAAGATGCCAGGTTTGTATAAGTAGACTGAAGCTTGCCCTGATTAGGGAGAGGTCCAATCACCATACTCCAGCAGACTGGAGCTCAGAATGGGAGATCCTGAAGATATGAGCCCAAAAGTTAGCTGGGAGCAATATTTAATTTTGATTCCATGTCCAACAGTTATCACAGTTAGTACAGAACAAAAAAAAATGACTCTCCAGTTGAATCAAGACCAGCAGAGACAAACAGTTGTGAGATGACACCACCAGAAGATATAGTGGTCTTATAACTCTCAGAGACATTAGCTTCTTTTCTATTCATGTGATCTGGACATACATGTTCCCCACATGTGTGCCCCATGTTATCTCTATGTATTATCACTCTCTTCACTGATACTATATATTTAGGAAAAGTATGCTAGGCTTATGTAAAGAATGTCTGACCACGACCTTTATTACTAGGTTTTTTCAAAATGTTCTTTGAACTAATTCCATTTTCTGACTGATCAGAGAGAAAATAAGCACAGTTTTAGGGATCTGAGCCACTCACAGAACACTTTGAACTTGCAGTGGCTATTCTGGGAGCCTCATGTATGAGAAGGGGATTACTGACATTCTATACTTATGCAATACTAACTAACTTCAAATTGCCATTGATAACCTAGTTATTGAACCTAATCCATAGTGCCCCAGAAACTAGTTTCAAAGATAAGATTTAAGGTTAATATAAGGAAAAACTTTTTTTTAAAGTGAGGACTATACTCAAATGGAATGAGATGTCTCAAAAGGTAGCAGTGTCCTATGACTTGATTTTTTTTTTTACTCTCATTTCTTTTTATTTTTTATTTTTTTTAATTTTATTATAGTTTGCATCATTCATTTCCACAAGATTTTGAGTTACATATTTTCTCCCCCTCTTTCCCCCACCCATCGCCCCAAAACAGCC
>CM053589.1:139123756-139169939 GCA_028646515.1 Pseudochirops corinnae
TCTTCATGTTTATTGGAGGCCTCTGGTGGGGGCGCTCTGGCTGCGCTCTCCTCCTCCCTCTCTCTCCCATGATCTTTCTTTTCCCCAAAAAAGGAATCTAGGGTTTGGAAGCTGTTCTTACTTTGCTTCTTATGCTTATTCTTACTCATGGTTGTTTAGACCGTGAATTTTTTTTTAAAAAATCTCTGTGGGGCTCTGCTTCCAGAAGGGAAAGCTCTGTCCCAAATCGCTGGGGTCCTCCCGGCTGCCATAGACTTCCGGCTAACTGGATAATGAAAACTCCAAGACCGAGGCCCAAGACTACGATCCGGATCCAGGCTGCTCAACGCGAGAGCCCTGGCCTGGAAACAATCGCTCAGTCCCCCTGCTGTCTGCAGGCTGCGTGCGGGAAGCTACAACGTGGAGGCGGGTGCAAAACCTCTGCCTTTTCGCTTTTCTGCTCTGGAGACCTTTCGGCCCGGACTGCTTATTTCCCCCTTTCGCAATCCCCACTCACAGCTGGTGCTAATCTCTGCTCACCTGAGAAGCTTCTCCTGCCCAGCCGCCCCCAGGGCACAGCCATGGCTTCAGGCCAGGCTGGTTTCAGTTCGCAGTGCTGATATGGTTCCTTGTAGCCGAGCTGACATTAGTGGGAAGTATCCTTGTGTGTGTTTTGGAGTTCTAGGATTGGTTTAGAGTCCTATTTTATGGGTATTTTGGGGTGGCTATGTGAGAGCTGCGATATGTTGCTGCTGCTCTGCTACCATCTTGGCTTCGCCCCCTGTCCTATGACTTGAAACTGGCAGGTGAAAGCTTAGGCGGGGGGATATAAAGAAGAAAAAGGAAACATCAAGTCTTTGCCCTCAAGGAAGTTATTTTTTGTTAGAGAAAACAACATGTGCATTAAATACAAAGTATATTCAGAGTAATTACAGGGAGCCACTTGAACAGAGTTTTGAAGGACACTAGTGATTATCAAAGGTAGCAGTAAGGAGAGAGTGAATGCTAGCCATTGTGGACAGCTTATATGGTCAGAGAGACTTTGAATGGGAAGGGGAGAGAAGAGATTGAAGGTCATGAGAACAATTAAGAGGCTATTGTAATTGTCCAGGTGAGGGGAGATGAGCATCTGAACCAGAGGAGGCTGTAGATGGAATTGCTATACAGATATGATTGTTGGATTAGATCAGTGGTTCTCAACCTTCCTAATGCTGTGACCCTTTAATAGTTCCTCATGTTGTGGTGACTCCCAACCATAAAATTATTTTCATTGCTACTTCATAACTGTGATTTTGCTACTGTTATCAATCGTAATGTAAATATCTGATATGCAGGATGTATTTTCATTGTTACAAATTGAACATAACCCACAGGTTGAGAACCGCTGGATTAGATGATATCTGAGAAAGTCCCATCCAAAGCTGACGTGAATAATCATGAACCTTCAGAGAAAGTTACAGGATGATCAATTCTTTTAGGACAGAGATGTCTTGTTTTAGAGTTGCTTATCCCCTCGAAGCACAGTTTCTTGCATACAATATGTATTCAATAAAGGTTCAATAAATGGTATGGAACAGGCAGGTGGCACAGTGGATGGAGCAAAGATCTTGGAGTAAGGAAGACCTGAGTTCAAATCCAACCTCAGATAATTACTAGCTATGTAACCCTGGGCAAGTCACTTAACCATTTGCCTCTGTCTCATCATCTGTAAAATGAGCTGGAGAAGGAAATGGCAAACCACTCCAGTATCTTTGCCAAGAAAACTCCAATTTGGGTCATGAAGAATTGGACATGACTGAAATAACTGAACAAGAACAAACAAAGAAATAATAGGGATGGATTGTGTCCAAAAAAGGTCAACTAAAACAATTTTTAAAAGAGCAACTTCCCTAAGAATGAAGCTGAAGGAAAGGATTAAATACTATAAAACTGGGGCCTGAAACCTTACACACCACAATGAAATAAAAACAGTATTCAAGTCAGGGAGCAAAAATAGAAGATATAGACTCACATGGAGCCTTGACAATGAAATCCTAAATAATGACTGGGTCAAAGAACAAGCCATGGAAGTAATGCATTACTATGTGAAAGAAAATGATGGTGATGAAACAACTGTCAAAATTTCTGGGATGCAACTAAAACAATGCTCCGAGACTACATCCCCACAAACACACATGAACAAAATAGAGAGGATAAATGAACTGCATATGTATTTAAAAGTTAGAAAGCCAACAAATAAATACATCTAAAATAAGTGTAAAAGAAAAGATAAAAATTAGAGGAGGAAAAAAAGACAAAAAAGACCCCCTAGTCCAAGTAAGTAAAACTAAAGGCTGCTTCTTTGAAAAGACTAATAGCATCGCTAAACATTTAGCTAATCTTATTTAAAAAAAAGAAAGACAAATTAACAAAATAGCAAATGAGCAAGGGGAAATCACTACAAAAGAAAAGAAATAAAAAAATTAATCAGAATCTATCATAAATTATATTTTAACAAATTAGAGAACACAAAAGAAATAGAATAACTTCAAAAATATAAATCCTCAATCTCACAAAATACCAGATAAACATATTAAGTAATCTAATCTCAGAAGGAATTGGAATTAGCTATAAGACATCTACCAATGGAAAAACAAGTCTTGGTTTTTATGTATTTACATAGAAATTATGTCAGACTTTCAAAGAAAAATTAGCATTCACATTTCCCAAATTATTCTAAAAAATTTAAAAAGAAAACATTCTCCCAGATATTATTTTTGAAACAATATAGTCTTAATATTTAAACTAGTAAAGGATAATTCATAGAAGGAGAACTATGGACCAATATACTTAATGAATACTGATTAAAAATTATAAGTGAAATACTGTCAATCAGAATACAGTGATTCATCAAAGAAATAATTCGTTACAACAAAAATAGATTTCTACTAACGATAGAAAGATGGTTCAACATTAGGAAAACAATCAATACAATCACATTAAAAAACAAAAGCATTACATACTCTATGATTATCTCAATAGGTGCAAAAAAGCCTTTGACAAAATGCAAAATGTATTTATGCTAAAATCCCTACGAAGTATAAGCGTTGATAAATCTTTTATAATATCATAAAAAGTATATCTCTAAAGCCAAAAGCAAACATCATATACAATGGTGATATACTAGGCTTTTCCCCAATAAATATAGGAGTAATGAAAGCCTGCTTATTGTCCTTGCTGTCGTTTGACATGATTCTGATGCTAGCAATAACAATAAGATGAGAGAAAGAAATTAAAGCTATAAAACTAGGTAAAGGTATAATGACTTACTTGGAAAATGCTTGGAAACCAGCAAAAAATAATAATTATGCAATTAATAGCTTCAGTAGAATTGCAGGTGCAAAATAAACTCTCAACAACATCATCATGTCCACATAATAATAACAAAATCCTAGGAACAATAGTAGAAAGGGAAATCTTATTCTAAATAACAGAACAATGCACAAATATCCGAAGACCAATATGCTAAAGCACAAAAAATTATAGAATTAATTACAAAGTATGCCTTAAAGAAATGTAGAACAGATAAAATAGCCAGAAGAATATTTAGTGCTCATGGCCAGAACATGCCAATATAATAAAAATGATAACACTACAGAAAGTAATTTACAATTCTAATGCTATACTTACTCAAATTTATTAAAGAAAAAACTTAAAGAACTTGATAAAATAATAAAAAAAATGATTTGGAAAAATAAAATATCTAGAATATCAAGGAGAATAATGAGAAGTACAGAAGAAGACAATATCACTTTCAAACCTCAAATTATACTATATAGCAGAAGTAATCAAAACCATCAACTATTGGACTTAAAGGAAATTAGAGCACTTAGTGTGCAGAATAGAGTAGAGAAAGACTGTTGTGCTGCTGCTGTTACTACATGCACTCCTGGCCAACCCCAACCCCATTATCCCTATAGCTCTCTGTCAGTCTTCCTAAGTAGCCCTAGGCTGAAGAAGTGACTCATTGTGACTTTTTCTTGGCTTTCCCATCAGAATTTGGGTTGGTACTTTTTCTGGGTTGTTGTGGAGGGGGTATGTTGGAAGAACTAGAAAAAAAACCCAACTGGTTCTCACTCTACCCTCTTGATTCAACCCTCTTGCAATACATTACTAATAGACATATGACCTCGATATTAGAGATCATGCTACCAAAAAAAAAAATGAGGAGAAGCAAATCATATAACTCTTTGGCAAATGGGGAAGAAATGTATTCTTGACTAAATAAGGGGTAAATACAATGACAAATGATAAAATAAATGACTTTGATAGCATGAAACTGAAAAGCTTCTGCTTAAACAAAATTAATTCCTTTAGAATAAGAAAGGTTGAATGACAGCAAACCTTTGCATCAAGCTTCTTAGATAAGGATATAGCATTCAAGATACATAAAGAATTAACACATGTGTATATGCACACACACACATATATCTATACAGAGATACATAAACCAAAGCCACTCTTCAATAGACAAATGGTCAAGGGATATGAACAATCAGTTCTCAAAATAATTGAAAACTATTGGTAACCACATGAAAGAACTTTCCAAATGATTAAAAAGATATACAAATCAAAACAACCCTGAGGTTTCATTCCACAATCTGAAAATGGGAAAAGATGATAAAAATGGGCGCAATGTTGAAGGGGTGATAGAAAGATAAGAACGTGAGGGCATTGCTGGTAGAGCTGAATATCAGTACAGTCATTTTGGAAATCAATTTAGGATTGTTCAAATAAAGTGATTTAAATGTTTATTCACTTTGACTCAGATATTCCATTACTAGGCTTATACCCTAAGGAGACCACTGATGAGAAAAAAATATTCATATATAGCAAAATAATTTTAGCAGCCCTTTTTATTATAGTGAAGAATTGGAAGCACAGTAGATGTCCATTGTTTGTGAATCTCTAGCCCCCTTGTATCACTTATTATACTCAGCCAAGCCTCAGCCTTGGATCATTCCCACCATTTACCACTTTCACTCCTACACATTCTGAACAATTGTTGAGAAAATCCTAAAACTGTTTTGACTGGGTCCACTATGTTATGTAACCTCAACTGGGCGCTTACTGTTACTAAGCAATCCTACCCTATCCCCTTTATCAATTTACTATCACATTCTCCATAGCTTTTACAAAACATTTCATCCCTTCTCAAACCTCCCATGACTCCCCTGACTTTTATTCTGTCAGCAAAAATTTTTGTCTCATATTATACAGAAAAAATTGAGGTCATTTGCAGTAAACTCTCTCTTCTTTCCTTTTTCTCTCTTCCTATCAATCAGGTGCCTTCTACTACTCTCTCCTCCTTCACTCCTGTCTCACATGGTAAAAGGGTCTTACTCCTTACTAAGGTTAATCCTTCTACTTATTCAAGTGATCCCATTCCATCCTGCCTCCTCCAACAGATTGGCCCCTCTGTGATTTCCACTCTCTCACTTATTTTCAATTTCTCCCTGTTTACTGTCTGACTCCTTCCATTCATGCTCACTATCATCCTATTTCTCTTCTGCTCTTTGTAGCTAAACTTCTCAAAAAGGACATCTATAATAGATATTCCCACTTTCTCTCCCCTTACTCTCTTCTTAACCCTTAAAATTTGGTGTCTGACCTTATCATTCTACTGAAACTGTGCTCTCTAAATTACTAATGATGTCTTATTTGCCAAATCCAATGCCCTTTTTTCAATCCTCATTCTCCTTGACTTCTCTTCAGGTGACATTGTTGTTCACTCTCTCTTACCTCTAGGTTTTGAGGACACTACTGTTCCCTGGCTTTTCTCCTACCTATCTGACCACTCCTGCTCTATCTTCTTTGCTGGTTCTTCCTCCAAATCACACCTTCTAAATCTAGATGTCCATCAGGGGCCCGTCTTGGGTCTTCTCTTCTCCCTCTATCCTACTTCACTTGGGGATCTCACCAGCTCCTATGGATTTAATTACCATCTCTGTGCTGATGAGTCTCAAATCTACCTTTCTTGCCCCAATCTCACTGTTGACTTCCAGTCTCACATCTCCCACTGTCTTTCAGACATCTCAAACTGGATTTTCAGTAGACATCCTAACCCCAATATGTCCAAAACTGAACTCATTATCTTTCACCCAAACCCTCCTCTGCTTCCTGCCTTTCCTATTTCAGTAGAGAGCAATGGCATTCTCCTGGTTCCCCAGGCTCCCAATTTAGGAGTCATCCTGGATTCTTCACTGTCTCCCCATTCTCCATCCAATCTGTTGCCAAGGCCTGCCAATTTCACCTCTACAACATCTTGAATTAACCCTCTTCTCTTCTCCAACACTTCCATCATTCTTGTACAGGCCTTACCACCTCATGCCTGGATTACTGCAACAGCCTGCTGCTTTCTCTGCTTCAATGTTTTCCCCACTCCAATCCTTTTTCCATTCAGCCCCTAAAGTTGATTTTCCTAAAGTACACCCCTCTACTCAGTAAGCTCCAATGCCTACTATTGTGGCTAGGTACAAATACAAATTGCTCTGTTTGGCATTCAAAGCCCTTCATCATCTATCTCTCTCTTACCTTTCTAGTCTTCTTATACCTTTCTCCCCAACATGTACTTTTCAATCCAATAACACTGGCCTTTTGACTGTTCCACAAACAAAACATTCCCTCTCTTGGCTCTGGACTTTGTTTCTGACTGTCCCCCATGCTTGGAATGTTCTTTCTCTTCTGCTCTGACTACTGACCTCCCCAGCTTCCCTGAAGCCCTGACTAAAATCCCACCTTCTACAGAAGTCTTCCTCAAGCCCTCTTAATTCTGGCACCTTTCCTCTGTTAATTATATCCTATTTATTATGTATAGCTGGCTGTGTATAAATTTGTTTGTATGTTGTCTCCCCCATTAGATTGTAAGCAGAGACAATCATAACTTGATTGTAAGACAGTCCTATCTTTTTGTATCCCCAGCACCTAACATAGTGCCTGGTATACAGTGGGTCCTTAATAAATGCTTATTGATCAGAATGGTTAAACAAATTGTGGTACACGAATGTAATAGAATACTACTTATAGAATGCTATAAGAAATAACAAACATGATGAATACAGAGAAACGTGGAAAGAGCTATATGAAATGCAGAATGATGCAGAATGAAATAAAGATAGCTAAGAAAATGGTATGTACAATGACAAAAATGTAAATAGAAAGAACAACTGAACACAAAAATGTCAGAAGTGAAGGTTGCAAAATTCTAGAGAACAAGCAGGGATTAAAAGAAGGGAAATGAAAAGCACACCCATCCCTCCCCTTTGCAGATGTGGAAGTTCACAAGCGTTAGACATTGCACATGTTTTCAGACTTTTTCAGTGTACTGGTGTTATGCTAGCTTCTTCTTTTTTTAATCTTTAAAAACATTATCATATTGGATGGGCCTCTGGGGGAGGGAGGGTAAGGTCCCTGGGGGGGGGAATTATGGTGGTGTACAAAACAAAACACAACAATAATTTTTTTTTTGAAAAGAAACTTTAGCCTAGTGAGATGAAGGTGGAGAAGGGATATATGATTGTAGTCTATAAATTCACAAAGGAATTGTTGTTGATAAGTTGTGCTAATTTTCTTCTTTTTTGTCTTTTGAAATACTATTTATCATATGGAATAGATCTCTGAGGGAGGGGAAATTGTGATGATATATAAAACAAAATACAACAATAAAGCTTAACTTAAAAAAAATAAAGAAGCTTCAATCTGATGAGATGAAGATAGAGGAGGAATACGATTATAGTTATAAATTTATGAAGACAACATGGTATGACCGTAGACTCTTCACTTAATGCTACAATACTTGCATTCAGAGGTAGCTTTTTATATTTGCATAAGGCAAATTTATTTCAAATAAAAATTACAAACACATTTTTAAAAAGTCTGTGATTTTTCAAGTGTGACTAGTCCCTCCACCAATTCAGATTGCTGTTCATTTAAAACTGAATAGATCATCTTTGTGAGTTGTTGTAGCCAATGGGGAAAAATCATAACTTGATGACAAACTATCTTTTAAGGAACATTTCTGAATTTAGCCAAATTGGTTTTAGAAAAATGATCATGGCATTCTATCATTGGATCTGTCTTGGAAACCTTTCCACCTTGTTAAGATCTAAAAGAGATTGTGTTCTGTTAGCACAGCCCTTGTAAAACCAGTGGCACTTCCACACCATGAGTCAGCATTGAGAAAATAGGGTATTTCTTTTTATCTGTAGTGGAATGCAGGGAATAAATATAGGGACTTGGTTAATCTAACTTGTGGTCTTGGCTGACACTACAAATAGGTTAAAAAAAAGCTTGACATAATGAAAATAGTTTGGTACTTAGAGTCAGGACACCAAGTTTCCTATCCTGTCTCCAACACTAAATAGCTGCTTGACTTTGGGCTAGTCAGCTAGCTTTTCTAAGTGTTAGAATCACAAAATCAGCAGAATTTTGGAAGTTGGAAGGGACCTCAGCGGCCACTTAATATAACCCATATTAGGAAAGAAGTCCTACTATAACATACCCCTAAATGGTTGTCTGACTTTCACTTAAAGACTTCTAATAAAGAGGAACTCACTATCACCTGAGCTAGCCCAATTCTATTTCTGGATAGCTCTAACTGGAAGGAAAGCTTTTTGTGAGATCAAATCTAAATGTGTTCCCTTGTAACTTGTATCCATCTTTTTCCTTGCCTGTAAACTAAGGATGGTAATACCTTTTTCATCACGTTATTGTGAAGAAAAATGTTTAATAAGCCTTAAAATCCTTTCACTAGTATTAGTTTTTTAAAATTTAATAAGGGTTTAAATAAATAAATAAATTTCTTAAATTTTTCTTTTGGATCTCAATTTTGTGTATATTTTAAGGTGTGTGGGTATGTTCAATTAGGAGATAGGGTTGATAAAGACCAGGAAGACCTTGACCAGGAAGTAAGAGTGAAAGGTCATCAGGGTCCTTTGATGCCTCTGGCCCAGTTTACTTAAGTCTGGAAAGTCCACTTTCTAGGAGTAGAAGGGTAATATAGTCCCAACATAAACCCCAAATGAAAAAGGTGTATTTTTCTCTCTAGTTTCTTCATTTGGGAGCAGCCTGCTTATCATTTATTATGCTCATAAATAACAGTTGTGTTTAGAACTGGTGACTAAAAGAGGAAGAATCTTCTCCTTTAAAGAAGCTTTAAAAACAAGATAGATTTCCATCCATTCGAGCAAGACTTAAGCACATTCCAACCAGTAGGTGGGAGTCAGGGGCTACATTGAATGACCCTTTACCAGACCCCTCCTATCCCTAAAATCCCATGACAGTATGTATGTGTGTTGTGTGACTGTTGTACACCAGAGTCTAACAAGTTCTGGCTAAGTACTGTAAGGCAACTTTCAACTTCAATGCCTAAAATATCAAAGATTAGGTCAGTGAAAACAGTGTGTAGGAGTGATGTGAAGTCCTGCACATAGACTAAAGGTGAAGAAAAAAAAGTGGGAAAAATAGCAAGGACTGAGAAACAGATACCTTGGGCTGCATTTCCTATGCTGCTTGTTACTGGCAAGAATGCCATAAAGAGACAGAGACTAATAAGAGTTCTGAGAGCAAGCAATGTTGATTGCCTTGACTTGGCACAGTCCCTCCCGTGACAATAATCCCCAATAGCAACTGACGAACAACAATTGTAAGATTGAGTGTGGAGTTAAGGCTGTCAGGACTTGGATTAAGGTTGCTTATAGATGAGGAAGAGGGTACCCCAGTGACGGTAAGGAGGATTAATGATAGGGAAATCCATTATTATTGCGAAGTGGGAGGAATATGTTGAGAACAAAGATGAGAGGTTGGTATATTTGGAACGGGAAGAGTGCTTTTCAGCAAGACTGAGAGCTCACAATGAGAAGAATAACTCATCCACCAGACTAATGCATGGCAAAAAGCATGTTAGAATGTTAGAGGTGAGGTGAACAACATTGGCTTAGCAGCATAATCAGGAAACTCAGTAAGGACATCTCAGTGACATTGACATGATCCTAACAAAAGGCTCACTTTTGGAAAAGTGGCAACTCTGTGCCATTCAGAGTAGAGGTCTGAAGTTTGCTAATTAATTGATTAATTAATTCAACAGATATTTACTAAGCCCTTGCTATGCATAGGGAAAGCTCCCATAATACACATGAGATTAGAACGTTGCCCTTTAGGACTCATTGTTTAGTAGACAAGAAAAAGCACAATCAGAAACCACACTACAACCAGCCATATGTGACAGATGCCATAGAAAGTTGTGGACAGAAAACTTTGGGGATTTACAAGGAGGGGGGAATTACTCTGAATTAGAAAGATTAAGGAAAAGTTTTATGGAGATAGAGACATTGGAATTGGTCCTTGATGAATGGAGAAGATTTTTACAGATGAAAATGGGGAGAGAGAGAAGAGGGAATACATTTTTAAGGCAGAAGAAATAGTGTGATCAGGAACACTGAAACAGAATAGCTTGGGGATGTGACCCAGGAATGGTTAGCAGCCTAGTATTACTTGAATGAAATGTTTAAGTGAAAGGTCTAAAAAAGAAAGAGTAGTGAGAGATAGGGGTAGAAAGATAAGTTGGAGCCTTAATTGTTGGGCAACCTCTTTGGAAGCCACTGACTTTTTTTTAAAACAGAAAGTAATATGACCATGGTCAGAGCTGTACATTAATTTTTGTTTAATATTGTTAAGTAGGATGGATAGAAGAATAATCAGACTAATTAGGAAGAAATATTTCAATAGTCTAAGTTAAAGATAATGAGGAAATATGAGTTAAGAAGAGTAAGGGTGGAAAGGAGATATTTGAGAAACATCACTTTAATGAAACTGATGGCACTTGGAAACTAATTGGATGTGTATATGTGCAGGTGAGGACAGAGTCAATGATGTTCAGATAATTCTGAGGCTGGATCTCAGCTGGACTCTTCAGACAGTGCTATGTGTCACATTAATGGAAGGAGTAAGAGAACCAATCTAGAGTCCTCTGGCATTCTTACTTTCCCTGTCGGTGGCTAGCTACCCAAAGTGATATAACAACCAATTAAAAACATTGCTAACTGGCCTGATGCTGATTGACAAAGGAGCTAACTAGCATCATTAGTGGAAACAAAAAGTGGAAGTGATTTTCTTGCCCTATATTTTTGTGTGCCCATCAGTATTTCTGATACTCCTTCAGTATATTATTCCTGCATCTGGGGAGTTGGTGGCAACTTGAAATACTCCAGACCAGTATCTTTCAGACAACTTTGCCTATGTGGCACTGTAAGAAATGACATTGAAAAAGGAAACTCTAAACATGGTCTATCTTTGAAGTCTTCCACATTCAAATGATAAGTTTTTGACATCAAACCTTACTGCTTTCCCAGGCCAAAATTCATACATACCACTGCACCTCAGAAGGAGGATAATGACAGGTGAGGGGATTTGTTGCTCAATTAGGCAAACAACTTTGAGAAACCTGGCTACCTTTAGTTATTACTTATCTTATCTCTACCCTGATTCCCATGACTTTGATTTAACAGCTTTCTTCACAAACACGAAACAGAAACACTTTATTAAATAATTTCAACCTGCTATGTGAATTATCTAGTTATGGTTCATGCCAAAAGACTTGAATCTTAGCCCTGGCTCTGCCAGTAACTAATCTTAGATAAGTAACTTCCCTTTTTTCCATAAAATGAGCATGGCAAATGATGGTTCCTCCCAGTTTTAGAATCCTCAAATTTAACTGCTATAAAAAGCTCTTTGCAGATTAAGATAAAGGCCCAGGAATAAAAACATTTGACTATACATCCATGTAATGAATCAATTAATTTAAGCATTTATTTAACCCCTACTAGGTACATTGTTTTAGGTGATGGAGATTCAAAGACAAAAGTCAAAGTCCTTTCCTTCAAGGAAATTTTAATTTTACACACACACACACACACACATACACACACACACACACACACACACACACACACACACACACGTACAGATACTGGTATAGGGCAAGGTACTACTACCTGTGAGACCTTGAAAGTCCTCGTGCAGAAAATGACAATTTAGCTGAGTCTTGTGGAATACTACGGAGTCCAAAAGAGCAAGGTGAGAAAGGTATTTGCAGTGGGAACAGGTGAACCCCTGTTAACTATCCAGGAAAAAGGACTAGCTTAATAAATCCACAAATGTTTATGGAACACTTACTGTGTATTCAGCACCAGCTGCCCAACCCTGTGCCCATTTGATCTTCACAAGAACCTCATGAGTTAGGTTTTATTATTATGCCAATTGGGGAAACTAGATTAGACATTAAGTGGCTCGTCTGAAGTCATACAGCTAGTGAGTGTGGGCAAGATATAACTCAGATCCTCCTGGCTCCAGGCCCAGCACTCTATCCACTGCACAATTTGCCTTTGCCTAAAAGGTTGCCCCTATGGAGGCAATGTGGAAAGAGTGCTGAATTTGGAGTCATTCAGCCTGGGTTTGAATTCCCTATCTTCTGCTTACCTTTGGAAGATCACTTAATTTCTTGGAACCTTATTCCTGACACCTTTGAAATGGGGATAATTTTTATGCTGCCTATTATAGAGGATTATTGTGAGACTAAAATAAATGAGCATATATGAAGAATATTGCAAAGGATATACATGTGAATTATTATCATTGTTAGTAATAGTAGTGGAGCTATCTATCTTATGGGGAAAACAGTTCCACTGGGAGTACAGAATATTACACATGTTCCATCAAAATGCATATGAAAGGGTTAAACAAAATCCTAGCTAAACACCTTGCCATCTGGAAAGAATTTTGATTCTGGCATCAACCCAAGAGTTATAGACAAGGTCCACAAAAGACGCCAAAGTAAGTACCAAGCTGTGTTGTGACTTGGGAGAGTTCCCAGGTGTGGCAAGGTCCCACCACTCCCTGATTAACCCACTGCAATGGGGGTTATCTCCCATTTATCCTTGGACCAGTGCCTGATTTCTGGTGCAGATGTAACTGGTTCTCCATTAATTGCAGATGATTATGTCTGAGAACATCCACCAGTGAGGTGTCCATTGAAGAAGGCCCTAAAGAGACATTTTAGGTCAAATCAGCTGGGTACCTTATGTGGGTAGAGGTGTAGAGTTGTCTACATAGGTTGGTTATCTGCCCTGAAATCTTCTGTGTTTTGTGTCAGGAATCAGGAAGAGGAAAGCATAGGACAATATATGTTTTACTCAAGAAACTGGTTTGAGTATTTGTACTCTGAACTTGTGGTTTTCCATCTATCTCGGTTGAATTCTCCACCGGTCGAGTATAAAAGCTTCTTTGTAGCTTGACTGAGGATATTATCTAGGTTGCTCTTTAGACTAGGTAATTTTGAGTCTTTTTTTTTATTTTCCTGCATTTACATTTTGGCTCAATGTGAAATGCCTTTATTGAGCTGTGTGTGTTCAAAAACCTTCATTTATTCCCTTTCCTTAGAATCTTGGTATTTGTTGTGATTTGCAACACAAGTCAAACCTGAGACAAAGGCACATTTGGCTGGTCTGACTGAGGGACGAATAGATTGATTTGAATCAAAGGATCAAGTGACCAGAACGCTTTTCTTAAACTCACCATGACCCAAGATTTCAGGCTATGGGAGAATTCCTCGTTCACCACATTAACCTAACTTTTGCTGTCTACTCTCTGAATATTCTATAGCAAGGATTTGCTTAAAAGGATTCCAACTTTTGCAATAGCCTTCCTTTTGGGTGGAAAATTTTATTTGCACTGTTAACTATTCTGTTCCCCAAGAATAGCTTTTAATATGGCTTGTTTGTGCCTGGAGTTCCACCATTGCACTTCTACTCTTTTACTTTTTTCTCCCAGTTAAAACAAAAATACTCCTTTATAATTTTTTATAGTGCCTTCACTGTCAGAGTTAATCCAATTAAACAAAATATATTGTGTCTAGTAATGAAAAAGTGAAAAGAAAAGACAAGGGCAAGGTGGTGACCGTGGGTTGGGAAAACCAAGTTGGCATGGGCTGAAAATCTTGGGAGAAACCAAATTGGCCTGGGGCTAGAATTTTGATAAAGCAGTCTTGAGACATTATTAGGATTCCTGTTCAGTATTTGGTCTATTTCTTGTGAATTTCTTGATCTTTTTCTTCAGTTGACATACATGATAGAGTTTCAAGCATAATTAATATTTTAATAGGCATAGAAGCCTATGGGGTCAGAGGATTTCAATCTAAGGCATCCATATGGTATAGCTATCCAAAAGAAATCTATTTGGCTCTTAAACTGACTTAATAGAAATATGAAGAATAAATAAGAATAAGTGTAGTTTGGCCAAATTCTTCCATAGTTAGACCATTTCTGAGTACCTCATTGTGAAAAGGTTATAGGCATGCTGTAAAACATTGAGAGGAGGGTGACAATTGTCAGTTATGTCCTGAGGTCCTCTCAAGTTGCCTTAGGAGGACAAATGCTTTACCCTTTCACTTTTGCTGCTCTATGTTCATTTTGTGGCAATGTTCTGTTGGTGAAGGAATTTTCTGATCTACTCTGCCATCTTCCCAGAATTCCAGATCTATGTCATATGTGGATTAATTTAGGGAATGGAGCATACATACCCTGGAGAAGAGAAGACTTGAGGAGAATTTAAGAGGACTGTCACATGGAAGAAGGATTAGGTTTATTCTATGTGCCTTCACAGGGCAGAATGAGAGTCAATGGGTCAAAATTACAGGGAAGTAGTTTTTGTTTTATTGTAAGGAGGGACTTTCTAGTAACTAACTAGAATTGTCCAACCACAAAATGTCCAAAGAAATAGTGAGTTGCTTGTCACCCAATGTGCTCCAATAGATGAAGGATGACCCCATAGCAGAAGTGCTGTAGATAGGATTCTTGCTTTGGATAGGGGATTGGAATAGATTACCTTCAAAGTTTCTTTCTAAGTTTCTAAGATTCTAGTATATGATTCCAGGTCTGGCCTCTTGCATAGATAGAGTAGGTTGCTGTCTATTTGGTAGATTTTCTGGGGGACTGAGAAGACCCTAGTATTGTCTCAGAATAGCTCTCCAATATGATTTGATTGTGCCTAAGATTCCATCAATGAAGTGTAATTCCTTTGTTTTGATATTTCCCTCCTCTGTTAAATACAACTGTTCCCCATGTGTAACTCCAGGCCCAATACCAAAGTTTTAGGCTTACATCTGTTTTAACCTTGGGGTGTTCTTTTTGATTCATGATCCCATCTAAGCTTTCCTTTGGGAACATCAGAATTGGACATTTTCCCCCCACTCGGAGTCTTCCCCGACAATCAAAATATAGGTCATGTCTATCTCTACAGAAAGAATTTAAGGGGCCAGATGGGGAGAACGTTCAGAATTCAAAATCTTGTGGAAATGAATGTTGAAAACTAAAAATAAATAAATAAATACTTAAGAAAAAAGGGAAAAAAAAGAATTTAAGGGACCCTTTGCTGTCATGTAAACACTCAGCCTAACAGCACATAGAATATGGAGGAAGCTTTATTTAACCTAATAAAGATCATAATAATAATTATAATTTATATTTATATAGTACTTTAAGGTCTGAAAAGTTCCTTACAAATATTATTGACTTGTTTGATTTTCCTAACAATTCTGTGAAGCAAGAGCTGGTGTCAACCCTGTTTTGCAGATGAGGTGACTGGGACTCAGAAATTAAGCAATTTATTTAGAGTCACAGCTAGTAAGGGTCTAAGGTAGAATATGAAACCTAGTTTTCCTGATTCCATTCTAGATAACATAGGTAAAATGCTTTGTAAATCTAATAGAGTTATATAAATGCTAGTTCTTATTATTATACCTTGCTATCATTAAAATATAAAGTCCTCAAAACAGGAAGGACTTGTACCCAAGCCCACAATATGAAAACAACACTCCTTCCCTTTCCAGTCCCTAAGGACCTATATAGACTTCCAGACCCATAGCACTGCTCTCCACTTAAAAGTTCCTTGTGAGAAAAAATTGCTTGGGATTATGAGTGCTGACTCCTTTCCCCTAGACCTGGACAGTGTCTATAACTTGCAGCAATCATGGGGAACAAAGCCCAGATTGGTTCTTGCCACATTTGAATGTGGCAATGGCTGCTCTTTTGAGCTCTGTATTGGTGCTGAAACTCTGCTACTTGGCTCAGGAGGCTTGTTCTCAAAATTTCCCTGTTTGTCTAGGAACTTCTTGGTAGATTCATCTCTTCTTCTAGTTACTGTCATCTCTGGGGACATGTGGTCTCTTCCTCTCCTGGTGTGACAGAGTCCCCTGGAGAGGCTCTGGAGATGCCCAGATAACTCTTCTCCAGTGGATCAAATAACCACTTATTAGGCATGCTCTTCTCTCTCTCTCTGTCTCTCTCTCTCTCTATTTTTTTCAGATATGGTTGAATCATTTGGTTCCTGAGATCTTTTTTAACCCTGAAATACTGTGATTCTGTAAGATGTAGTTATTATTATGGTGAATAGAAGCTAATAGAAAATGTGTCACCTTAGGAAGCCTGGGAAAGGGATCTAGTCTGTAATCTATTTCATACATTTTGATGGTCCTTTTGAATATTGGACTATTTTAAAAATAATCAGCATCATCATCATTACTGATCATCCTCTCATCCTCATGGCTACATGACATCAGACAAGCAACTGTTGCCTTGAGGTCTCAATTTCTCCTCCATCAAATAAAGGAATATATCTACATGATCACAAATATCCTTTTCAACTCTAGTGTTTTATTGTTCTGTTGTTTTCTACTAAGAGCTTCTAGGGCACTATGCTAAATAATGAGAATATATGGAGATATTAGACACTTTGAAGGACTTACAGCCCAGTGGGGAAATAGAACAGGGCCATAAAAGAGAAAATATAGAAATGAAGTGGTGTCAATCGCTAAATGGATGGTGCAAACATTACAGAGTGAAAAAATGAAGAAAATGGAGAAAGTTGAGCATGAATCTCTAAAAGAAGAGATTTTCTGGGAAAAAAAAGTCTTGGTAGAAAGGAGTTGAAGAAGTGACTGCATTTAATTTCTTACCATTGTCCAAATCCAGATAAAGCTGATATTTTATCAGCTATATTGCAGTCCAGCTAATCATTGTCTCACCTCTCCCATCTTATGCCCCTGGGATCTCGAGGATCCTTATCCTCAGAAGTTCAAATGACTCCAAGTCCTCAGAGCTGAGGTACATGTATTTGCTCCCCTAGGGCTCCAAATCAAAGTTAATCAGTTAAGAGACTTCTCACAGCCTTCACAGGAGTAGAGGAAGTTTAGAACCTAAAAATACTTGCCAATGGTTGTGATCCAAGGAATGGATAACTAGCCAGAATGAACTACACCATTCTTCCCCTTCAAATCCTTTATCTCTAAAAGTGAATTCTTGATTAATTGAGCACAAAAGTTCATAAGCCAAAAAGAGGGGGGTATGTTAAACAACAGTCACTGATCTATTCCATTCTTGGTTCTGTGGCTAAGCAGTTCTATGTGATCCTCGATAAATCATTTCATCTGTTTTAGCCTCAGTTTCTCCATATATAAAATGAAGGGAGTGGTATACTGCGATCATGTCATTTGGAGGCACTGTCTCTGGCTGCATCAAGGATTGGCTATTGTCCCTTGACTTCCTTTGTGAAAGAGCCTATCTTTGAGATCTGGGGATCATATATGATTCATAGTGTTTTTTACCCATGATATCATTCCAATTTTCTAGTACTTTCTCATTAGTAACTCGAACATTTGAAACACTGAGAATGTGAAAAAAGGAAAACCATATAATTCTTGCTCTTAAGGAACTTAACAATATAGTAAAGGATAGTATTTTAACACATCAATGGCTTTATTATCTCACTGATGCTAGTACTTCCTACAAGGGAAGAGATTGTAACCCACGCACTACTTCTCATTCTATGAAACTTGTCTATCTACTACTAATTTTACACAGGGAGTCCCCCCAATATCTTGGGAACTTTAGGTCTCTAAGCATTGAATAGACATGAATGTGGCATGTGGGCTGTCCACTTGTTACCCTTGTTAATTTTTTTAAAACTCATTTAATATTTTATTGTCCCAATTACATATAAAAACAAGTTTAACCTTCTTTTTCCACATTTCGAGTTCCAAATTCTCTCCCTCCCTCCTCTACTTCCCCTTTTGAGAAGGCAAGCAATATGACATAGCTTATACATATATCATCTGTTATTTCTATGAAATCAAACTGCCTCCTTTTCTCATACTACATCTCTTGGTGGTGATCACAAATCATGGCTGACGACACCATGCATTGACTTTCACCCACCACTTCTCCAGTGTCTTTTGGTTGATCTGCAATGAGACTGCAGTTTTCACTGACTTGGAGCCAGATAGCATCACCAGATCAATATGGGTGTTCAAAAGTTGAGTTTTTATTTCAAATTACATAACTATGATTTAAATTAGAAGTGGCTATGTAGAAGTCAAACATAAGGGGATGAGAGATTTTAACAAAAGATTGTTTTTAATTGAAGAAAATCAAGAAAGAATTCATAGAGGAAGTGGAACTTTATTTATACCTTTAACAGGTTGAGATATAGGAAGGAACTTGTTCCAAGCATGGAGGGATGAATTGTGCAAGTGCTGTCCACATAGGCAGGAGAGAGCAGGTAGGGGGCTATGCAAGGTCTTTGTTAAGGGGAGTAAAATGGCCGAACCTGTGCTTTAGGAATCACTGTGAAGGATAGATTGGAATGAGGAAAGGTTGGCTGGTGAGAATGGGATTGATTTCTCTGAATTATGAGGAAGTTTCAGTGTTTCTTCATTTAATGAGGTGTGACGCATAATTCCCAAGCCCCTGTCTAGGTGATTTATGAAGTAAAGAAGAGTATTCACCATTGTACTTTCTATTATGTAATGTGTTATGCTTTCCATATTTGTTCTCTGATAAATCCTAGAGATCTATTGAGGCAAACTCTGAGAGTGATCATAGGAGGATGGAAGAAAAAAAATTCTATTAAAAAAAAAGAAAGAAATAGGTCTTTGCTCTTACAAATAGGAACAGGAATTAGGGATCAATAGTAAATGATATAGAAGGGAAATAAAAGCTCCAGGCTTGAAGATGATGATGTGGAAGTTTTGTTTTTTTTTAATGAAGAAGCCAGATGGCACAGTGAATAGAGGCACCAGGAAGACTTGAGTTTAAATCTTGCCTCAGACAATTATTAGACTGTGACCCTGGACAAGTCACTTAACTTCTGTCTTCCTTAATTTCCTCATCTGTAAAATAAAGTTAATTGCACCTTTCTCCTAGGATTGTTGCAAATATAAAATAAGATATTTGTAAAGTTCTTTGCAGATCCTTAAGTGCTGGGTTATCATCATCACCATCATCATCATCATCATCAACACCATCATCATCATCACCATCATCATCATCATCACCATCGTCATTACCACCACTACCATCATCATCACCACCACCATCATCATCATCATCATCAACACCATCATCATCATCATCATCACCACCACCATCATCATCATCATCAACACCATCATCATCATCATCATCATCACCACCACCACCATCATCATCATCATCATCAACACCATCACCATCATCATCATCATCATCATCATCATCATCGTCATCATGCAGACAAAACCAGTCGGTCTCTTATAACTGACTGGTGATGTATTTCTGGAAAGCAATATACACAGAATACAGAAGTAGGTAAATATCCTTCACTAGTGGCCTACCAAGCATAGTGGAAAGAGCCAGGGATTTGAAATCAAAAAGCCTGAACTCTATTATTTCTTAGCTGTGAGATTGGGCAAATCACTTAAAACCTCTGAGCCTCCATTTCTTTATATAAAACAGCAATAGTTTGATCTAGATTAATAGTTTGAACTCATTTAGTTTAAAAAAATTGATCCTATGGTTCCAAGTCCTTTCCTTGTCACTAGGTAGCCTCAGTTTCCTTATCCACAAAATGGAGCTACTTGTCTTGCCTGCCTCATGGCATTGTGAAGAGAAAATGAGATGATGGATTTGGAAGTTCTTGGCTAACTGTAAAGTTTGGTATAAATGTAGGTGTGTGTGTGTGTGTGTGTGTGTGTGTGTATGTGTGTGTGTGACTTGGAGCCAGATAGCATCTTTTACACAGCAGATTTTGAAGGTTTTTTTGGTTGTTTTTGTTGAATTGGATGAAAGAGATTTTTTTTTCCTCCTTGGAGAAATATAAGCAGTTGGGGCCAGAGAACGCTAATTGCATTATCACTGGATTCATTAAATCATGTGTGTGTGTGTGTGTGTGTGTGTGTGTGTGTGTGTGTCTTTACTAATACTTTGGTAAATTCATGATCTCCATGATGTGGGAACTTCCTCCAATAGTGCAAATTGGAAGAGATTCATGTCTTCTCCAGTTACGTGATTTTTTCCCCGTGTTCTCCCATAAATCATCTATCCATAGGCAATTCAAGCAACATGCTAGAGACCTTTCTTTATCTTCAATCACATCCAATAGATTCATGTTTATTGTCTTCTACTGGCAAGGAATTGATATAGACAACCACAATTCAGTGACAATTTTGGGAATTTGGAGAAGTTGGAAACTTTCCCAAACTAGAGGTCACTAGGGGGAGAGATGCTATGCAGTTTTGACAAGTATCTCTTACCATTGTCTAAAAAATTCTGAATAAGAGTCAAGGGTCACAAATGGCCCTCCCATTGAATTTGATAATGGGTAGTTGATACTTTTCATGAAAGTTGCCATATTTTTGTTTGCTTGTAATATTTTATGTTCATCCAGAAGGTGAGAGCAGATAGCATGGAAAGGAATGACAACATCTCCATTGCAAATAGAAAGAACAGAGCAGGAGAGATGCCTGGAGCACTTCTCCAAGCACTGTGAAATATCAGTGGCTACAATATAAGAAGAATCCAATTGACAAGGACTCAGAGGTTATATGATTAAAGGCCAAAACCTTTGTGATTTGGAAGTAGGACCAGTACAAAAGATAGGGACTCTTGTTCATATCTAAGACAAGGACTGTTTGGAGTTTACATTGAAGTGGTGCATGTCAGACTTTCCTCTTTGCCATTACACTAACTATCTCATGGGGCAGCACCATGTCCTACTCTCCAGGTCAGCAACAGGTATTCATGAGGCCATGAAGAGAGTATTCTTTAAGGCAAACCCCTGAGATATTCTTTTCCCCTTGGATTCCTCTTCCCTATTTGCAGAGCAGCCCACATCCTGCTTTGCCTGGATTATCTTGGAGTGTAGATTTATTTCATTGGTAAAGTAGGTTCCCCTATGTCCCAGGAGCACTTAGAAGTCTTCTTGTTGGACGTCAGAGAAGGAAGTGGCAAATTATATTATTGATTTCAATGTGCTTTTTCAATTGGAGTTATGCCAAATCTTTCAGGGGACAATCAATCAGACACACCTATTCTGCTCCCATAGTTTAGTGAACTACCTGTGAGTTAATTTACTTACTTCCTTTTAATAGATTTATTGCAGCAATAGCAAGAGACTATGCCTGAGAACACGCCTCCTCATACCTCAGAGCATATAAATTTCAGAGTGTTTTTACTGAGATTGACAGGGACCCAGCAAAATGGGCATCTCCACATTCCTGGGGATATGGCTGTTATGGTGCCAGCTTCTACATGCAGGTACGGTGTTCCTAATTATGACATTTGTGTATTTTCCCCTGAAGTCCTACTTAGACGAGTTTTAATGTCTTACCCCCTGATCATAGACTTTTCATTTTGAGAGGAATTTTGCTACAGATGAAGGTAGCCAATAGACCTTGGTTATGATTATTTACAAAGGGTCTTTTACACAGCAGGTTTTGAATAAGTTTTTTTGTTGTTGTTGTTGTTGAATTGGATGAAAGAGATTTTTTTTCCTCCTTGGAGAACTATAAGCAGTTGGAGCCAGAGCACGCTAATTGCAATGTCACTGGATTCATTAAATCATTGTCAAAAGATTGTTTGGTCTTGAAAACAACAAAGCTGTTAAAAACTTGTAGAGTGTGTAGTTGAGGGATATAATGTTTTATCTAATACTTTTTCCATCTGTGACTCAAATGGAAAGGATCCAGAATGTTTGATCCGATGTAATCTCCATGATACAAGGATGGGCAGGACAGATGCCCTTGCTAATTTAATGTTTCTTAAAGACTTCTAACCTGAATTTTGCCTGCAGGTAGTCTGTCTTAAAAATGCTTCATAATTAGGGTACACACATAGTTAAGCAGTTTGATGGTCAAAAAGGGAATTGGGAACCCACCCTTGTGTCTGCCACAGCCTTTGCCAGATGGCCCAGGGCTAGATTCTCCCTCAAATCTGCTGAGTGTCAGATGGAATAGATGGCTACATTCCTGCCGAGCCAGGGGCAAGCCCAGGGAGTACGGCATTCTGTGATACATTCCAAGACAATTTTCACAGGGCTAGCTAACTGAACAAGTGCTTAGTCATGTTCTCATTAAATGGGAATATCGTTTTTGTTTTTTGTCAGATTCAAATATTTCACAACCTTGTGTGCTTATGAAGTAAATAATCATTCCCGGTTATCTTCATCTGGAGAGAAAAGATCGTAGGATGCCTTGGGGGTCATGTTTCCCCTGGCAAATTAATTCCGTTAAGATGCAAGAAGGAAATAACTTTTCTCACCTCCCACTCCTGAAAGATTGAGTGATGATGAGTGTGTAACTCATGTGTATAGATGGTGGTGTAGTTAAAAAGGCAGATGTCTGGCTGGGGGCTTGAGAGATAAGTGAAAGTATTGTTTTCAATGTTTGTCATTTCCTCGTTGCTACCCTCCTGCCACATACAAATCTTTATCGTCAGAAGGCAGTGTAGGGCCAAGCTGCTTTGTGTACAGGGGATTTACAAGCTCTGCTTCAATAGCGGGAATGAGAGGGTCCTTCACTCTGAGTGGCAAATCCAGGAAAGGTCAGTCCCTTAGAGTCAGAACTTTCACATGAAACTCTGAAATGAGTTCAAAGCCCTGTTATCCTTGGACTTGCCATCTAGGGACATTGGTGGGAGTCTGGGTAGGTTGAGTATAGGGAAAGTAAAATAGTTAACTCTCAAGTCTCCTAATTTGGGAAATTGCTAAACCATCAAAACTATTAAATGAAGAACAAACAGAATGAATTCCTACTTTCCAGGACCAAGATAAACTGATTCATGTATTTATTGATATGCAGGATTTTATGGGAACTTTGTCTATCATTAACCAGGAGGGGAGTGAGAGCTTGTGGCTCTAAGCTCTGTCCGTCATCAACTCAATATAGCAGGACAGGCTGATTCCTCATTCTTGGATTCAGGATCCTTTTGATTCTCCCAGGCGGCTGAACAGTGTAGACTTTCTTTCTTTCTTTTTGGCTACTCTAGTGATGCCCATTAAAGAGAAACTACTAAACTTACAATTTTAGAGGCAGAATGACATTTTGGATAGATTACTGGCCTTGGCATTAAGATATAGGTTTGTGTATTGGCTCTGCCACTTAATAACCATCTGACTTTGGATCAGTCACTTTCCTTCTCGAGGTAACATAGAGCCATAAGCAAGCTAGAAAGAACTTTAAAGAACATCTCTTTAAAAAAAACTCCAACACACACACATCTGTCCATTTTCAAGAAAGGAAATAGATCTAAATAGTAGATTGCAAAAAAGAGAATTAAGTCCAGACCTTTTGGCTCCCAACAAAGTACTCTTCCACTATGATACATTGCTTTGCGACTTGTCAGAAGATTATATTAGAGTTACAGATAATAGAGATGAGCTAATACAGCAATCTCATTTAACCTTTTGTAAGAATTGTAAACTTCTTGAGGGCCCCATAGTATAGTAAATGCTTAATAAATGTCAGTTGTTTTCAATTGAATTTTGTAGTTGAGAAAACTGAAGCCCAGAAAAGTGACTTCTCTAAGGTTATAATGATTTAATGGCAGAGTTAGGACTACGATACCCATCTTCTGGCTCCTAGGTCAATGTCTTTTCTGCTGTCTCTCAGTGATCTCAAAAATCCTTTCCCATTCACAATTTGGAGATTTCTGGGATGATCTGCATTCTTCCTTAATTATTTGTGCAACTGCCCCTACCTCCTGAAGCTCTGGCTTTAGAAAACAGCCATGTTTCCTTAATTCCTAACTTGAGAGTAGAACATTTAACTTTAGAGGTGGCAAGTGACACAGTGGCTAGAACTCAGGCCTTCAGGTTGGGAATGACCTGAGTTCAAGTTCTGTCTCCAGCCCTAACTAGCCAGTTACCCTCACAGAAGGGCTCAAATTCTCTACCCCTCAGTGTTTTAATTTGCCAAATTAGAATGAGAATAGTGTCTCTTTGACAGGGATGTTGTGAGAATCGAATAAGATAATATGCATAAAGTCCTTTGCAAACATTTTTGTTAAGTGGTTTTTCAGGTGTATCTGACTCTTTGTGACCCCATTTGACATTTTCTTGGCAAATATACAGAAGTGGTTTGCTATTTCCTTCTCCATTACTTTTTTAAAGATGAGGAAACCGAGGTAAACAGGTTTAAGTGACTTGGTGGGGATCACAGTAAGTGTCTGAGCCTGGATTTGAATCTTAGTGCATAGACTTACCTAGTCGCCCTTGCATACATTAAAGTGCTTTATCGTTGTGAGTGAGTCATTATCATGATGATTCCAGTGACATATTCTTTTATTTGTCATTCTTGGATCTTGTCTTGCTACTGTGGCTCTTCCTCAAACACGTCCTTAGAACTTTCAAGATTTAGAAAGTATTTATTCATTTTCTCATTTGATCTCCACAACAATCCTATTTGTTAAATAGTCCAAGTTTTTTAATACTCATTTTGCAGATGAGGAAATTGAGGTTCACGGGGTTAAGTGACTTGACCAAAGTCACACAGCTAATAAGTGACAAAGTAGGAATTTATACCCAGGCCTTCCATTTCCAAGTCCAGCACATTTTTCACAACTTCAAATCTAGACTTCCAGAAATTGTCAGGGTGGACTCTATGCATCACCTGCTTATTGTATGTTCTCTATGACCCCTGCCCCCTCAACAATGTCTGCCAGCAACTCAGTGCTTGTCCTGCCTATCTGAGTCACTTCACTGGAATAACCATGCCTAGTCTTATTCTTCATTAACTCTCATATTCTCTTTACTTTTCCCAACCTTTGATAACCTTATAAAAAGTTTCTCTTCCCCCTTGTTCTCAGGACTTATCTCTAGTAGAGTGTAACTAGTAAAGCTGACAAATGATTGTACTAAGGTACATTAATTGGATGGGTTAACGTGTTATTCTTTGCAGTTAACATAACCCTTTTTAACTGGGAGCCAGCTAGAAATAATACCTGACCTCAAAGGTCTAATTCTAATGGCAGAAACTTTAGGCATTGTAGTGAGAAAACATTCTGGGGAAAATAGAGTTCTTCATACCATAAGCCAAATCCTAGTGCTGCTCTTTCCACCTGAAGTGGCCGTAAGCGGGGAGAAAGGTGGAAATCCTCTCTGAAGTCCCACCTTCCCTTCCTGTGACTCTATTTTCACAGTGTCTCTGTGTGTGTGTATGTGTGCGTGTGTGTATGTGCATGTGTGTGTGTGTGTGTGTGTGTGTTTAAAGACAGAGATAAGAGTGTCCTATAAGTAAGGAAGTTTTTAGGGCAGGTCTCTGTCTCCACACCATGCACCTTCCCAACATCTGACACCTCAAGGGCTTCTTCGGGGATGTTCATTTGGGGAATTGGGGGAGGGTGTTCAGTGGACAGTAGACAATGGTGGTTTCAATCCAGAATGGAATCACCACAATCACGCCTGCCGGCACTGGACCATCACCTCATGCTGAGGGGCCAACTCCCCCAGCCAAATCCAGAAGGATCTAAACAAAGCAAATGGTACATAGAATTCTATACGGATCATAAAACCTGTACCTATTTCTTCTTCCCTGTCTCAAGAGCCCTCTTGACTTGTGGAATGAAGAGGTTCAGAAGAACATTGCATTACAGTAACAGCAATATGGCTTTAAGAACAACTTTGAGTGACTAGGTCATTTTGATCATTAGAAATATACATATTAAAAGTGAAGGACACAGGTAAAAAGGCTCACTAACGTTACTCTCCAAGTCTGGTATGTTTTTGTCCTTGAAGAATAGATACTTCTTAGGAGACTGATCATTTCTCATAATTTAATTCAATAACTGGCTAGTAAACACTTGCTGTATGCAGAACACTGTGTTGGGCACTGACTGGGGAAGGGGGGAGTAGAGAATTTAGGTGAGAAATGAGTACAGTCTAGTAGAAGAGAGATAGGGAACCCAGATAGATATAACATCAAAATAAAACTAGGTAAATATGTGAGAGGCAGCTAGGTTGTGCAGTGAATAGAACACTGGGCTTGGAAACAGGAAGACATCTTTTGAGTTTAGATCTGGCCTCAGTTACTAGCTGTGTGACCCTGGGTAAGTCACTTCACCCTGTTGGCCTCAGTTTCCTCATCTGTAAAATGAGCTGGAGAAGGAAATGGCAAATCCCTCCAGTATCTCTGCCAAGAAAACCCCACATGGGGTCACAGGGAGTCAGAAACGGCTGAAACTACTGAAAAACAAAAATGCAGGGGAGGTACAAACAAGGTTCAGCTTAAAGTCCTGGAGCAAAGATATGATTACCAACTTGATGGGATGTGAAGATGGTCATCAAGTGCCAGAATGGGGAAAATGAGGACAGGAGAATGAAGGAAGGCAGCAAGCATTTTACTAAGCACCTCGTATATCCCAGGCACTGGGCTAAGTACTTTACAAATATTATCTCATTTGATCCTCACAATAACCCTGGGAAGAAGGTGCTGTTATTATTCCCATTTTATAGTTGAGGGAACTGAGACAGAGGTGAAGTGACTTACTCAGGGTCATACAGATAGCAAGTATCTGAGACTGGATTCAAACCCAGGTCTTTCTAACTACAGGCTCATCCTTCCATCTCTTGCCTCTCTCAGTTCCCCTACTTCTCTGTACTTGAATTTCTGTTAAGGTATCCTTGCCATCCCTCCCCAAAACACTGCCCCCTCCCCCAACCCCAAACTATAGAACATCTAGCTTTTTGGTTCAGGACAAAATTTGGAATTTTTCATTTGATGTTCTTGCCTGGGTGTTTGTTTCCACCTTTTACATTACTTTGCATGATTTTCCCTTTTCTGCAGAGCCCAGTGATGAGAGGATTTAGAAGGGGAAGGATCTTAACGATCAGATAGTCCATCTACTTTATTTCACACTTGAGGAAACTGAGTCCTAGAGAGGGTAGGTGCCCTGCCCAAAGTCACACACTCAGCTAGAAAATAACAGAGCATGGATTTCAACTGATGTCCTTTTACTCCAAATCTAATCCTCCTTCTACTATGCCAGATTGCCTCTCATCAGAGGAGCACGGGTTTGTGTTTCTGATACAATCTACAAGCTATTCTGACCTTAGGACTGAAAGGGACTTTTCTATTTTAGATGAATGAGTTCCTTGCCTTTCTGGGTTTTTTTTTGTTCTTGTTCTATGCTTTTTCCCTTTTCTCTCTCTCTTTGGGGAACAAAACCAAAAATAGTCACAGCCTTGAAAAGAGGTGTATTCCAGCAAATTGCTGGAAGGAAAAGGCAGAAAATGGTGATGACCTATAGAAATCCCTTTTCACTCTTACAATGCGTCAGCAATTTCTGATAGCAAAGGTTACAAATGCCATATAGTAATGAGCTACATCCCCAGTTACAATATTTCAATGATCTCGATTCCATAAATATTTATTAAGCATATACTACAGAAATAAATTTTAAAAAGGACAGTCCCTGCCCTCAAGGAGCTTACAATCTATTGGGAAACTGAAAAGTGTGGGTGGAAAGGAGCTGAAAGGGACATTTGAGGGCATCTAGTGCAAGCCCCTAATTTTACAGTTGAGGATATCGAGGCCCAGAGTAGAAAGTTATTTGCCCAAGTTCATACAATTAGTTAATGGCAGAGTCTCAGTTTCCTTATTTATAAAATGGGAATTATTATATCTGCCCTTCCTCTTTCGGTAAGTGGTTGTGATATAAAGATCATGAGATCAATTGGCCAATAATTATTGATTGTACCTAGTAACTTCCAGGAGATTTGCTGGTTTGGGGGCTTCAAAGGCAAAAATGAAACAGTTTCTGACCTCAAGAACTTTATGGTCTCTCTGGGGAAATAGCAGTAAATGCAAAAATATATATTCAGCAAATACAAGTAAATGGAGTGGGAGGGACACAGGACTAATAACTGGGCGGATTGGAAAAGGCAATGAATCGGAAAGTGTTTTGAAGGATTTAAGACTCTATAAAAATGTAAGGGATGATTATGATTAATAATCATCATTATTAATGATTGATTTAAGAATTACAATCAATTATCAACCGTATTTCATTGTTAGAGATGACCAATTATTATTTTCCATCATCTGAATGAAGAATTTGAAAGAAAGGCAAATAGTCATTTCACATTCTTTCAAATATGTCTTTTCAAGGCACTAGAAAAATTGGGAAGTCATTTCACATTCTTTTCCCAAGGCCTTTGTGATATTGTCACGGGGCTCACATAGGATGGAGGAATCTGATTCTCTGTGACTTTGAATTCAGATTATAGCTACTTGGATCGAAGCATAAACCCAGCTATGGGTGGCGGGGGGATGGTGGTGTAGGGAGGGGTGTCACTGGTTGCTATGAATTCTTCTTTATAGAGGCTTGTGCCATGTATCCATTAGGGTAGGATGCCTGGCCCATCCCAACAGGTTGAGTCTAGAGAGAAAGAGGAGACAGAAATAAGAGATGGAAGCATCCCCCTCCCACTTCTTTATAGCCATGTAGTTTGATAGCCAACGGGTTTACCTTTAATAATTTGTCTTAATCTCACGTGAGCTTGTCTCCTGTGAGGCAGCTAGGCAGGGTGAATAGCCATTCCTTTCAGTAAAGAAGGCTGGCGTCTGAATCCTCCCTCATTGGCTTAACTATAAGACTTGTGCAAGTCGTCATCTGTAAAACAGACACAATTATAGCACTTATTGCACATGGTTGTTGTGGGGACCAAAAGAAGGACTCTGAAAACCTGGAAGAGTTACATAAATACCAAAATAAATGATGCTGATGAGGCTGATGGTATAGATCCTGGGTGAACAGAATTCACCCCAGGGTGTCATCACGGGTGGGGTTACAAAGAATGCCTTGCTTTTTTCACGATGTGACCCATTACCATCCCAGTACCTTGCTCTGTTGGTTCTTCTTGTCTGGGACTTCAGCATGAAGTCATCCAGCCTTCTTCTCTGCCCTCTGATGGCCACTTTTGTGTTAGTAAGAACACCCATAGTCATGTTGGGGGTGGGGGATGAGATAAGACTAAATTTAATTTTTTTCTTCCAAAATTCTGGGAACCACCATGGACACACAGCTAATTCTTTCTCTGCTGTAATTATGGTAGCAGGTGTCTCTTCTGTTATTTCATTATGTATTAGATAGACATGAGGGATCTGATCACTAAAAGGAAGATGAATTCTGGGTAACTGAAAAAACAAAGGTACCAAGGAATGCATAATGAAAAATACCTCTTACCTCATGGCAGAAAGGGGGAGAATTTCTAATAGACAATATTATATCTATCATCCTAGCATTTAGTTCAATGCCTGACACACAGTAGGTGCTTAATAATTGTTTATTGCTTGAACAGTTTGTGTATTAGATGTTTTGGGGTATATTTTCTTTCTCATTCATTCATTATTTCTCAATCATTAATCATTAAAGAGTTAAATATGGTGGGTGGGAAATAATTGTGATGGAAAAACAAAAGGTATCAATAAAAAGTATTAAAATAAGGAAGAGAATACTATAAAAAACATAAGGAACTGAATACAAATGAATGTCATTCTTCCTACTTCCTCTGTTCTCTTTCCACCTTGCATCAGGATGTTTACCTTTCTGTGCTCCATCCTTTTGTGTTCTTACAGAGTAGTTGTGCTGGGGGGGATGGAGGTGGGCTTTGAGAATAACATTTTAGATGATGAAAAAAATATGGGGTTTTATTAAGATTCTGAAGAACCCTAAAATGTGGATCTTAGACAGCTCTCTCGTCAAAAGGAAGAAATTTAGGTACCCAAAAAAGTTTTTACGACAAATTATGCAAGTTTTTTTCCTTTCAGGATCTACTGACAGTACCACGTGTTGAATCTTTTTTTATGTGCATTCACTTACAACTGGTTATAGTAAAGGTAGACTTTTGCTTCATTAGATTTCATGGAAGTCTAATTTTGTACAAAAGAATATGGGAGTGGGAGCAGAAGAAATTATCCTCTCCAAAAAGGAATCCTTTATTTCCCCTCTCTAATTGTGAATGTTTAATTTTTAATTCTCAACCTAAATACTAAATAGGCTGAGCATGGTGGCCTATACCTGTAGGCAGCATGGGATAGTTAGTAGATAGAACACTGGACTTGGAGTCATGAAAATGTATGTTTTCATCCAGACTCAGATACTTGCTAACTGTGTGACCTTGGGCAAGTCATCTAACCTCTGTGAGCCCTAGTTACCTCATGTATAAAATGAGGGAGTTGGACTCAGTGACTTTTAAGACCTCTTGTAATTCTAAAATCTGTAATCTTTGCTGTTGGGGAGGCTGGGATTGGTGGATTCCTTGATCTCAGGAGTTCTAAACTGCAGTGGGCCAACACCAGTTGGGTGTTTGCAACTAAATCTGGCACCAGTATGGGAATAAGGGCCACTAGGCTTCCAAAGGAGAAATTGTCACTGGTGCTATTCAACCTGTGAATGACCATTGAATTTCCATCTTGGGCGAGATAAGGAGATCCAGTCTCCACAGATGAACATAGTATGGTCCCAACTTCTGCCTGAATCCACCAGTCACCTGGATTCAGAGGCTCTCATGTCCTTGTCCAGTCCTCTGGGCAGTTCCTGGTACACACTGAAGTTCACAGGGTCCAGCACATCTTGAAACCTTCACAATTTCTGTTCCCAGGAACTCAAGGATCAACCAAGCCACAAACAAACATAGTCTTATGCAGATCATGATTCTTCAGTCCTCTGGCAGTTTGGCTGGCCCTAGGACCCAGAAGGAATCTCAGTCTTCCAGGCAGCCTTCTTGGCAGCATCTTCAGCCTTCACCAGATTCTGGTCTCAAGGAAATCCTCTCTTAGTTCTCAGTCAGCTTCCAGATGCTGGGAGAGAAACTCTCTCTCTCTCCTTCACCAGGAGCCTGGCAGGAGAAAAATTCTGATTCTGCCTCTCTGGGGCTTTTCTTATACACACACACACAGCATTGACTTCCTGTTTCAGCCAAACCCATCCTGTTATGTCACCAACAGGAGACAAAGTTCACACCCTCTGCCTGTTTCACCGAGGCTAAGGGCTAAGTACCTGCTTCCTTGGCATAACAAAAAAGGGTCTTCAAATTTAAATTTATTACTGTTACACTACACTATTCACTTTCTGAAATGCACATCCATAAGTCTCTTTCCTAGCCAAACCAAGAAGTCTAATGTTCCATCTGTTCAGGGGTAGGTCTTCTTAGCAGTCTTAGGTCATATTTGCTTCCACTTAAAGTGGTTTATTTCTATGGCCCAGAACTAGTCTGAAATTTTTCCATACGCAATTGATTCTCAAATTTTTTTTTTCTAATTGATAGGGCATTGAGAGAAATATTTCTAATGTATCATATGGGATTATCACTTTTAGTTAGGAAGGAGACTTTACCTTCCTCCAAAGTGTCACTTACTTTAAAGATGAGAATCAAGCTTTATCAACCTTTGGCCCCACTTTATCTTTCCCCCTCATCACAGGACTCAGACCTGAGCATTGTGTAAAAAGCCCTGGACTTATGGTCTAAGGACACAGGTCAAAGCTCAGAATTGCTAGTTTTCTGACCCTGGACAAGTCAATTACACCTCTCTTTCTCAGTTTCCTGATCTTTAAAATGGGAGCACTAGTATTTTTACTTCTTAACTGAAAGGGTTGCTCCAAGGAAAATGCTTTATAAACTGTAAGGGTCCCTGAGAATGCAGGCTATTCTTATTCAATCAGATTTGGTTGTGGGAAGAACTCCTGAGTGGAGCACCAAAAGAAGGAATTGGTTGGTGCACACCCCGACAAGAACTTTAGGGAGCAATGCAGAAATAGTGGCCTCTTATTCATAAGTTCTAACTTATGAGGAAACCTCCCTCTTGGGCTCTTGATCATTCTAACTTGTCTACAAGTAAAAAAAAAAAGTTATCCCTTCAAAATTCAATTGAAACAAGTTGAAGCTGAATTGGTTTCCTTCCCATCTGTGTCCAATGCAGGTTTGCCTCTGAGACTAGTCAATGGAGGGAACAGGTGTGAGGGTCGAATTGAGGTTCTTTACCAAGGATACTGGGGTACTGTTTGTGATGATGGCTGGGACACAAGAGATGCGAACGTCGTCTGCAGGGAGCTTAATTGTGGCTATGCAGTATCAGCCCCAGGAGGTGCCCGATTTGGTCAAGGCTCTGGAAACATTCTTCTGGATGAAATGAATTGTTCTGGGACAGAGTCCTACCTGTCCAATTGCCCTCACCTTGGGTTCTATAACCATGAATGAGGCCACAGAGAAGATGCTGGAGTTATTTGTTCTCGCTCAAGTAGTGTCGTTTATTGTTCAGTCATTTCAGTTGTGTTTGACTCTTCATGACCCTGTTTGGGGTCTTCTTGGCAGAGAAACTGGAGTGGTTTACCATCTCCTTCTCCAGCTCTTTTACAGATGAGGAAACTGAGGCACACAGGGTAAAATGACTTGCCCAGGGTGACAGAGCTAGTAAGTGTCTGAGGCCAGATTTGAACTTAAGAAGATGACTCTTCCTAACTTCAGGCCACTAGACCACCTAGCTGTCCACTTAGTATCTCTCTGCAAATAATTTCTTCTGTTTTCATGAGCAGCATTTCCCAAAGGGGATAATTCAGTGAAATTCTTGCTTCCCCAAGAGGACTCTCTTTATGCTTCCTTTTGCCTTGTCTCTCTTATAGCAGCCTCTAGAGATTTTCATAGGAGGCCTGATAAGTCTGATTTTGTTCGTTGGCATCATGGCTTCCTCACTGAATATAATGGGGTTTTCTTCCCTAGCACTGCCTTCAGGAATGGTGCTCATAAGCTTGCAATGTTTTCCAGCTGATGAACTCAGAATATGCCAAGATCTTTTGGGGCCATATTTTGGGACCATGGCAGACACTAAGCTCCATTTTTTTGAAAGTCCTGGCCCTAGGGAAGTGAATGCATGACCCTCATATTCATGATCTGGGCTCTGGTTACTACAGGGTAGGAGCATTCTATATAGTTATCTCAACTTTTAGGGCTCAGATTGTACCACAGCGTTGGGTTTATTTTTCTGGATGAAGGACTTGAGTGGGGGTGGGGAGAGAGGAAATTAGCAAATAGCATCATTTCACAGATACTCTGGATTCTTCCTGCTCTTCCCATTTTCTCAGCTCTTTAAGTATCAATATTACAAGAAAAGTATTCTTTAATGTTGAGCCTTGGAGCTGTATGCTTACCATTTTGGTGTGATTGCATTTGTATGTGATATGCACAATTATTTTATAATGTTTATAGTCATATGACATTTTAAAACTTACTTTATTATCATCCTTTATGGTAATTTCTGCTCTATGTCTTTTTCATTTTTTGCCTACGCTGACAGTTCAGATATTTAAAAAATACACATAAGATGATATCTAATTATGATCAATAAGCTAGTGGTTTGCTTTAGGTTTGATTACTGTTGGTAATAGACGTGATGGATTCTGTGATCTCTATGCAATATCATGAAATATCCATAACTCACATGGGAAGGAGACTTTCAGAACATTGGTCTTGGAGCCAGAAGACCAGATTTTAGGTACTGGCTCTTTGTAGCAGAATAGCCTTTAGCAAGTTAATTTCTTTAGGTATCAGTTTCTTTATGTATGGAATGGGAGTGTCACTCACATTGTTGTCTTAATAACATTGTTGTTAAGAAATTAGAAGGCATAGTGAATGAAAATAGTGGTGTTAAGGAAATGTGAGTTTAACTCTAGTACCTCTGACCCTCTCTGGTGAAAATCAAGAAGGTTCTTAACCTTGGTCTGTGGCTCATCTTCTTCAATAAACAGCCACAATATGATAAGGAGTCATTATTTTATATGATTGGTGTGAGGCTTATATGTAATAAAGTATACAAAGTTCTTTGCAAGTTGCAAGGTGTTTGATAAACGTTAACTCATGATTTTTAAGCCCTAAAGCCCAACAAAAATGGGAGTTACCCATTACTATGGGCATAATTGATGCTTGTGGTCCACGACTGTGTGATCTTAATTCACTGGGACTCTTTTCTCTTCATAGGTATCCAAAGGACATAGAGGTAGATGGGGTTTTACAGCACATTTGCACAGGAGAAAAGTGAGGCCCAGATAATTTAGCAAAAGGTTACTTTCCCCCTAAATAATCATCATGGTAGCTGGCATTTAGATCATGGCATTTCAAAGTTTGCAAACATCTTATCATACATTTTCTCATCTGAGCCTCACAACAACCATGTGAGGTAGGAGCTGATATTATTCTCATTCTATAGACGAGGACACTGAGGCTTAGAGTGGTAAAGTGACCTCTCTAGGGTCACATAACTAGTGAGAATTTGAGGTGTAATTTAGACTCGGGTTTTCCTGACTTGGACTCAATTCATTGTGACACAAGGTGTCTACTGCACGACCTCACTTTTTCTTCCCTTCAACAGAAGCTCTTTTGAAGACCATATTTGTCATTCTTAATATGAGGGTTAGAAATTTTTTTGGGTGGGTGTAATAGAGCACCTTCTAAGTGAGACATGAGATTGAATTAAACTTTTCTTTTCTTCTAGCAACAATAGCCAGTTCAACTATTTCCTGGAACAGGAAACCATTGGTCCCTGGAATACAAGACTATAATAATAATAATAATAATAATAATAATAATAATAATAATAATAACAATAACAATAACAATAATAGACTGTATAAATGACTATATCCTTCAATATAGTCATTCCTCTGTGTGAATTTGATTCACAAGATTAATATGAGATATTAAAATAGAAGCATGGCACTTGTTTTTATTTCCTTTTTTTTTTTTGCTCAAAAGGGGGTAAATCCATTTTAATTAAGTTCAGTATACTGTATATTTACTGAACCCTTCATCACATGTGAAAACTTATACTCGATGCTAGAGATAGAGAGACAAAAGAAATAACATCCTTCCTGCTCTAAAGGGTTTGTATTTTCTATATCTAAATCAAAATCAAAGTTAATTATTGGGGAGAAGGATACATATGGAGATCAGGGTGGTGGCAGCTGACCTGAAGCCTAAGAACAAGTACTTTGATAGGCAGATATAAGCACCAAGTGCATTCCAGACGCAGAGAACAGTTTGCTTGTGTGAAGGCATGTTGTTGTTTTGTCCGTTTTTAAAGAGAAACAATGATATCGCAAGTGATGTCTTGACTCATGCATAAAATTGGATTCGTGAGGTAGAGTTGTACAAAATTGTTGGCCTTATGCTCTTCCTGAGTCATCAAAGTTGAGTGGCAAAGCAAAAGTCAAGATGAATGGTGATGGCCCTGGATGCAGACCCTGGAAGGGGTAGATTCCTTTTGGACAAAGCCATTATATTCAGGAATCATTCTAGAAGTGTTCAAGTCAATGACCACTTTTTATTTCTCTTGCAAGAGAACTAGGATGGTTCAGATCAGCTCTAAGATAGGAAACTTTTTAAAAAAACATTATGTAGAATACAAAAGACATTCTCATTTTTCTTACTATTTTTCTCTATTTTTCTTCCTCCCTTCATTAATTCTTTTCTCTTTCTTTGCTTTACTTTTTAAATTCTTCCTTTCCTCTTTTATCTTTTCACCTCTTCTCATTCTTCAAATAACTTTATTTTGTAGGCTCAACAGATATATTTTTTTAAAAAGTTTGTTCGTGTCCATACTTTAAGTGGGGACACCAAAAAGACATAACAATGAAGAAAGGATCAGGTTAGTGTCTGATAGTATTATGGAGGTAAAATTATTATGATCAAAGTGCCATGTGGTAAAGAAAAGAGGGCAAACTGAATACCTTTCAATATGTGTTCTATATCTCTAAAATTTATCCTCTCATCCTGTCACTCATGCCCCTTTGTAATTAGGAAATTCAAAGAAATAAAATTGCCAAGTTAACTCCAGGTGTTATGAGTCCAACATCTTTTTAATCAAATAATGGAACACTAAATTTGATCAAGATGAATCCCTGTGAACATGACAAAACCTTTGTCTGGCAGAGACTCTGTGCATATACTCTGTAGGTAGCAGGGACTAGTCTTTCAGAAAACATCTTCCCTTTACTTTAAGTTGTAACAATCAGTTATGGTCCTTTTCCCCACTAGCACAATTTGAGCATAATAACATTCTGATCAGTCAGATGAGCCAAAACACACTTTATTGCTGTCACTTAGTTTCTTGATGCTGGAATCAAGGAAGGCTAGACCTTGAATGATCTTGTAAGGACAACTAGTCCAATTTATGCCTATTGTAGATAAGGAAACAGAGCCTGAGAGATGTTAAGGGATTGGTCAAAGGTCATCCAGACAGTAAGTGATAAAGTGCTGAGACTTGAATCCAGATTTCTTGCCTTTTTGGTCCAGTGCCCTTAGCTCTTAGTTCCTGACCCCTAATTTGTACTTATTGGGCTTGACTTAGTGATGGTTATGGTTAGGATACTGGTTAGAATTCAGTGGTAACATTGTTGATGGTTATATGGCTAACAGAGGCCCGTTTTCTTTGGCTTCAAGGTCAGCCAGCATAGCCCAATGATCTCCCTTCCCTTTGCACTATTCCTCCTAGAATTAGAGTGCACAACTACTAGTCAGGTGTGCTGTAATGGGAATTTCATCTATCATGTAATGCCTTAGGTTCCTTTTAGGGTTCCTTTCAAAACACAAATTCTATGACCATGTGAATTTTTTGCCAATTTTTGTGATTTATGCTATGTACATACTTAATTCCTTGGTGGACTGGGAATATTGACTTCTTGTTCCTACCTGTGACTTGTCTCTAAAATGGGTCATGTCTAATTTGACTTCCTCTCTCTTGCAGAAACCAAGTTATCAAGACCATTCTACACAGGTAATTCTGGGTTCTTTCTTCTCCAATATCATGACTTTCTATAAGAGAAAAATCTGCTTAATTTTCTGGTACTGTAGAGGTAGTGATGTCTGTAGTGATGTCTATAATATGAACAGAGACTATGTTAAGAAACTTTATTTAGTACTTCTTCCATCAGATTAACCCTTCCTGGGCACTGGAATGAGTGCAGATATTGTCCTATTGGCCAAGTTCCTTTATGGTTCCAATTATTCTGAGTTTATATATGTCCTTATGACTCTTTCAGTTTTAGAAATACTACCAAAGAAAAAGTCCTTTATCAAAGAGATTACGTGAAATCTTTATTTTCAACTTTCAACAAAGTAGCCATAGCTAATTGGTCATTTCTAGCAGATAATGTGAATCAAGGTTATTCTGTCATCTCAGTAGTTTAAAATTCTAGATTCTCTTCCTTTTGTCTACTTTTGTCTCCTAGTATCTCTTCCCTTCTTTTTTTTTAACTTCCCCTTACATCTCTTTGACCTTCCCCTTCTCTTCTTTTAGTTTTATATTTAGCAAACCTTGCATTACTTCTACCTACTGCTTTTCTTCGGACTTTGTTTCTGAGATAGTTTTGTAGTTACTATACTTACCTGCTGTCCGTATTCCTTCCTAACCTTTATAATACCGAGTTATTTTCTCTCCACTTCACTTCCCTTCATTTCTCTTTTGCTATTATTCTTTCATCCTTCCTCCTTCACTTTGCTTGCTTTCCTTTCCCCTCCATTCCTTCTCCCAAAAACACATTACCGACTTTCCTTGATTTCAGCTTTTTAAAGAAATGCTTTTAATTCTAGGTTGTTTGCAACTTGCCCTGTCCTGTCATTTTGAAAACAAACAAATGTGGAGAATATGACAAGTTAGTAATGAAATAAGCAGTCTCTTTGAGGGAATACCCTTTATCCTGAAATAGGATTGAATTGGAACTTTTCTCTTTTAGGACAGACCTTTGTAACAATTCAGTCACCTTTTAACACAACAATAAATGGAATAGGTAATGCTTCCTATCCTTAAATTCCATTTTTTTGGTGAATCTGTAATGAGATTTAGGCAGAGAAAAACACCGATCCAGAGATGTGAACATCTTTAAATATCAATTCAGTTTATTTCATGGACAGTTATTAAGTGCATCAAATGTTCAAGTCATGTTCTAGTTACTGTGGATACACATATAAAAACGGATGCATTCCTGTCCCCCCAAATTTGAAGTTTGTTAGGGGACTGCTTGATATATGTACATAATCATAATATAAGGTAAGTAGAGGCATAATGGATTCTGATGGGAGAGGGAGGTAAGAGGGGAGTGAGGGAAGACTTCACAATGGAGATGGTAGTACCTGAGGTAATCCCTAATGAAAGTCAGGTATTCTGAAAGACTGAGAGGGAAGGAGCGGGAGCACATTCTGGGCAAAAGGGATAACTCCTGACAGTGAGCATGAAAATATCAGATATAGGTTAAATGAAAGATCAGATAAAGATTAAATATATACTTATACAATTTAGATAAAATCATCTCACGTTAGAAAGACTTTCTGCAGCCACTCTACATGTATAGAGATGGTCACTTCTGAATGCAGAATTTCTAAAGCCCAGGGCCTCATTTTTATTGCTTCGTCACCAAACTAAATATGAGCCCTGTAGCTGACCATCTATTCTGAGGGGGTCTATATTTATTGAATCAAAGTGAGTGTATTGACTGCTTTTTTGTAGAGCATTGAGGGGGCAGAGAGGAGAACATGGATGACATTTTTTGTTGTGTGCAAACTGTGTTTAGCGATGGGAATCAGTAGTCCTCTCTCAATTTCCAATTAACTCAATAAGCAATCTTGAGTCAAAGTCATTCTCTTTAGTTCAGAAATCCTGATTTGAGAGGTTGGGTCTTCAGCAACCTCTAATCAATGCAGGGTATCCCAAAAGTCTTAGGGCAATTTTAGGTCTTAATAGCTTAATAAATTAACATCAAGACTTTTGGAATACCCTGTTTACTTATTTTTGTCCCTTGATAGAGAGTACCATCATCTGGGGCTTTCATCATAGACAGACTGCTGGACTTGGAGTCAGGAAGACTCTGAGTTGGAATCCTACCTTTGACAATTATAAGCTATATATGAACCAGGTCAAGTCACTTGATTTTCTTGATCTCAATTTTCTTATTTCTAAAATGGGGATAATAAGATCATCAATCCCCAAATAGTCACTGTGGGGATCAAATGCAATATTATATGCAAAACACCTGGAAAAATTTAAATTATCATATCATTGAGCATGTATCTATATCATACACGTTAGGGACTCCCATTGTTATCTTTTAAATGTATCATACTGAAAAAGATTGATGGACTTTATTTTTGAGAACACTCTTTTTGTTGGAGATTGAAACTTCCAAAACAAGGCCTCCTAAGATTGTCATAGCAAGATCTGGACTGTTTTGTAAAAAGGAAATTGGCATTTATTTATGACAAGATTATTCCCATTTTGGCATGTTGAAAAATTGGTCTTGATCACCACTGGGAGGAAAGAGGAGAATAAGGAGCATAGTTCATAAACAGCACATTTTTTTTTCCCTCTAGATCATCAGAAAGTCTACCTTTTTGCCCTATGAGCAGGTTTAGAAAATCACATGGGAATGTAGGAGATTCACATGAATCTCAAAATGTTTAATACAAGGTTATTTACAAGGTCCAATATACACCATATCTCCTCAATAACAGTTGAAGTTTTTTGGATCCAGAAAGCAATCATTGGGACATCTACAAATTATTGCTTGTTCCAATCCCTCAGTATCTGCCACTGTGCTATATCAGGACCTGTCATCCACCTGACTGAGTTTGAACCATCTTACAAAGATGTCCCTGGCCAAGCAGATAGAACATGGAACAAGCAATTCCCATTCAATGTTTATACTTTCTAAATTCTCATTATTACTAGAGGAGGTAAATGCCATTTGGTCTGAAACTATACAGAAGAATTATTCTGGATGTGAATAGCTCAAAACAGATTTCTGTGGGAGAAACAGAATCATCTTTCAAATGTTAAGTATATTTCCATAGAAACTCTTCTCATCCCTTTGTGGAGGACAAAGTTTCTTTCCATTCCTTTTTCTCTTGGTTTTCTTCTTTGTCCTTTCTTTCTTCCCTGTCTTCATTCATTATTCTCTCTCTCCTTATTTCATTCTTTCCTCTCCTCTCTCCTTCCCACATTCCTTCCCACTTTTCTTTAATGTTCTGATCACTCAGATGAGTCAAAGCAAAATTTATTGAGGGCACTTAGTTTCTTGATGCTACTCAAGGAAGGCTAGAGTTTGAGCAATCATTTCCAACATAAGTTTGTTAAATATGAGGAAACAGAGCCTGAGAGATGTTAAGGGATTGGCTTAAGATCATCTAGCCAGGAAATGACAAAGTGCTGAGACTTGAACCCAGTTTTCTCAGGTTTGGATCCAGTGAATTTAGCTCTCGGTTCTTGACCCCTAATTGGTCCTTATTGAGTTTGACTCTGTGATGGTTACATAATACTGGTTAGGATTCAGTAGTAACACTGTTGACAGTTTATATGGCTAACAGGTAGTACATTCTCTTTGGCCCAAAGGTCAGTCAGCATAGCTCAGTGATGTCCCTTCGAATGAATGCTTTTTGCACTACCCTCCTGGAATTCTTCAAAGAGAGATTGCACAACCACTAACCAGGAGTGCTGTGATAGGGATTCTTGGCCTAGGTTGCTGTTAAGGTTTCTTACAAATCTCAAAGTCTGTGACTGTGGGAATTTGCTATTAATCTTTGTGATCTATGTTACATACATATTTCATTCCTCAGTAGGAGAGGGTATTGACTTCCTCTTCCTACCTGTGACACGTATCTCTAAAATGAGTCTGTCTGATTTGACCTTCTCTGTCTTGTAGAAGCCAGCTCACTAAACCCATCAACACTGGTAAACCCGATGGAACAGAGTTCTTTCTTATTCAACAACATGGGTTTCAATAAAAGAAAACCCTGAATTATTTTCTAGTACTGGAGAGAGATGGTGCTTTTCTCCTCTGTAGAGTTAGGTATTACTTGAACACAGGTAATTTTAAAAACTTTATTTTAGGTGGGGTGGAGCCAAGATGGCAGCATAGAAGCACGAAAACTCTGTGAACTCCCCCCATAACCACCTCAAATACCTATAAAATATGACTCTAAACAAGTTTTAGATATACAGAACCCACAAAGTGACAGAGAGAAACAAATCTCCCACTGAAGGCAGCCCAGCAGATGCACAGGAAGGGTCCATCACATTGTGCTGGGAGCTGAGCCTAGCTCCCTCATGAGCCCTTGGTTTTAGCTCCAGGGCAGCCAGTAAGGGTGAGTGATGAGGGAGGAAGGGAAAGAATCTGGATTTCAAAGTTGTAAAATCAAATGTTTAAAAAATATTTTTAAAACGCTTTATTTTAGTTCTAGCCCTTAAATATTTCTTCCATCAGACTCACCCTTCCTGGGTGCTGGGAAGGGTCTGAGATTTTGTCCTATAGGCCAAGTTCCTTTATGATTCCAATTATTCTGAGTTAGCATTTATTCCTTTAATTCTTTTAGTTTTACAAATACTATCAAACAAAGCTTCCCATACAAAAAGTGCCCATATCTACTCCTTATTTTAAAACTTTCAGGCCATAGTGAAATTGTCATTTCTAGCCAATTACCTAAAGGAAGTTTAATCTCTCCTCTGCAGTTTAAAATTCTACCCTCTATTGATCTGTTTCTTCTCATCTTCTGTTGTTTCTTCCCCTCATCTTGTTTTCACCTTTGATCTTGTTTCTCTTCCTCCCCCCTTCTCTTCTTTTAGTTTTGATTTTTATGAATCTTGGATGACTTCCATTATTTTGTTTTTGAAGTTATTATATTGAGATAATTGAACAGTCATTCTGGGATTTGCCTGTCATTTACAATTTCTTATCTAGTTTATAATAACAGAGTCTTTTTCATTTCTTTCCTTTCTTTTCTCCCATTATTTCTTCCTCCTCTCCCCTTTCCATTGCTTTGCTATGCTTTCTCTTCTATTCTTTTTTCCCAAGAACATTGAAAATTGGAAATTCACTAAACCATGAATGATCACAGGTTTTTAAAGATATATATTCCAGTTTCTTTGCAACTTTTCCAGTTTTCTCATTTTCAAAACAAACAGACCCAGAGAAGATGACACTCTGATGCTCTCCTCAAAGACAATCTTAGGAAGTGCCCATATTTGTGGTAGTTGGTGAGAAACAAGCAGTTACCCTGAGGGAATATGCTCTGATCCTGAGATGAGATTGAATTTGATCTTTTCACTTCTAGGTAATACAGCCTCTGTAACTAATTCAGTAACTCCAACTGAAGCAACATATGGAAGAGGTAATGCTTCTTATCTTGCCCCCTCCCTTTTTGTGATTCTCTAACAAGATTTAGAGAAGAGCTGATATGTAGATGTGAGCATCTTGAAATAGCAACTCAATCTATTCCACACTCTTTTATTAAGTGCCTCAAATGTTTGAGGCATGTGCTAGTCACTGTGCATACTCATGTAAAAATGGATACCTTCCTGGCTTTTTTTATTTCTTTCCTTTCCCTTTCCTTTCTTTTCTCCCACTATTTCTTCCTCCTCTCCCCTTTCCATTGCTTTGCTATGCTTTCTCCTCTATTCCTTTCCCCCAAGAACATACTACTAAACCATGAATGATCATGGCATGTAAGACAAAAAACTAGCCTCGTGACATTGGGCAAATCACTTAACCCCAATTGCCCTACCCTCCCCCCTCCAAAAAAAAAGCAAAAACAAAAAGGGACCATGTCTACTCTTTATTTTAAAACTTTCAGGGAATACTGAAATTGTCTTTTGTAGCCAATTATATATGAATGAAGGTTAATGTCTCCTTTGTAATTTAAAATGTTAAACTTTATTGTTTTTGTCTCTTTCCATTTTCTGTTGTACCTTCACTTTTTTTCAACTTCCCCTCTGATTTTTTCACTTTCTTCTCCCTCTTCTTTTAGTTTTGAATTTAATAAACCTCACGTTACTTCCACTATTTAATTTTTCAGGTTATTATTTTGAGATTAATGAATAGTCACATATAGTTTCTTCCTGCTATCCACAATTTCTTATATCTTAAGTTTGCAATGACAGATTCTTAATAATTTATTTCATGTCCCTTGCCTTCCCTTTTTTAATTTGCTTTGGGGGGGAGAGAATGTAGTGCACTTGGGGTCAAGTCACTTATCCAAGGTCACATGGCTAGTAAGTGTTAAGTGTCTGAGGTCACATTTGAACCCAGATCCTCCTGACTCCAGGGCAAGTGCTCTATTCACTGTGCCACTTAGCTGCCCCAACTTTGCCTTCCTTTCTCTTCCTTTCCTTTTACTTCATTTTCCCCCATTATTTCTTCCCTGTCTCCACTTTCCATTGCTTTACTTTGCTGTTTCCACCATTCCTTTCCCCAAGAACTTGTTTCTGAACCTTGCATGGTTTTAGCTTTTTAAAGAAATGCCTTTAATTCCACTTTATTTGCAACCTTCCCAACCCCCTCTTTCAAAAAAGAAACAGACCCCCAGAAGGCGACAATATGATGCTCTCCTAAAGGATCATCTTAAGAAGTATTTCTAATGCCCAAATTTGGGGTAGCTAATGAGAAAAGGAGCAGTTACTTTGAGAGAATACCCTCTAATCCTGAGAGGAGATTGAATGTGATCTTTTCACTTCTAGTAACAACAGACTTTCCAACTACTGAACCCCCTTCACACACAACGGATGGAACAGGTAATGCTTCTAATCTTGCCTTTCTTTTTTTCTGAATCTCTATGAGTTTTAGAGAAGAGTTGATAGGAAGATGTGAGCATCTTTAAAAAGCAATTCATTTTATTCCACACTCTTCTATGAAGTGCATCAAATATTCAAGGCATCTACAAGTCACTGTGAATACTCATATAAAAATGGATGCCTTCCTGCCTCCCCAGATTTTCAATTTGCTAGGAGGCTGTATGGTGTGTGGGGATAAGCACAGAACAAGGTAAGTGGAGGTGAAGAGGGTTAAAGCTGGGGAAACAAGGGAAGATGTCATGATAGCGATGGGACTGAAGGTGAACCTTGGTGAAAGTCAGGCATTTGTGAAAGCCAGGGAAAGATGAGGAAGGAGAGCATTCCATGAGGAAAGACAACTTTCATGAATACATGCAGGTATGAGAAAGTCTTGAGTCGGAGGTCTCCTATCCTTTCATCTATCCTTTTATCTCTGTTTTGATATATACTCTCTATGTCCACAACTGTATCTGTGGATAGATCAGGTCATGAATAAATTCATCCTCAATATCTCCTTGATTCATAGGGTTTATCTTGAAGCCACAGCTTTTCCCTTCTGTGTACCCTGTAAGAGGAGATGAACCTTCAATCACTACTGCTAATGAATTGCAAAATATATTTCTTTTTTGCATTTATGTAGTGGGCAGTAGCCATTAGATCTCATACTTGGCATGATGGTATATTTTGGGGAATATTTTGAGAGAATCTCAGGTTCTAAATTAAATCCTTTCCTCTACTCCAACCCAAAATTTCCTTCATTGGTTGAAAGTGGTGCTTCTGAACCTTGATGTGGGAAAATCTTTATCTTTAAATTGATGGCCCCACAACTCTTTTAATCTTTCCTTCCATAATGAGCCTCGGGAATAAACTATGAGGGATTGAGGGCAGTAATATCAGAGGGTTCAGAGCCACCTCAGATTTCTCAGTAACCACGGCTCTCATGAGAAGATCCTCATTGCACAGGGTCTTTCTATTAATGTAGAAAATGACAGACCCGTTCCAGAATGGGTTCTGTTCCCTAATGCTACATGTGTAGATGTAAGGTCAAACTCCCATGGGGGAATGTGGGAGATCTAATGGAATCTTAAGATTTTTAAAGAGAGTGTCGACTACATGGCTCAGGATTCTCCATGTTTCCTTACCTGCTGATTAGGCTTTTTTGGCTCCAGAAAATCAGCACTGGAACATCCCAAATTGACCTGTATTTGACTTTCCCTGGTGTCAGCCATAGTACTATATTCTAGAAACTGCTGTAGGACTGAATTTGGAACGTTTTGCTAGTATGACCCTGGCCAAGGTTGCAGAGAGTGACACAAAGAATTTTCATTGTCCCTGGAGGTGGTAGAAGTTCTCTGTCCAGAAACTAAGATTAGGAATTATTCTGGATGTGGACAAGTCATTGCCGTTTTATGCCAAAGAAATAGGGGGTTCAAATTAGCTGTCAGATTTTACCTGTCTTACCAGAGAAAAGGACTTCATCATTTTCAGTAGAAAAAATAGTACTTCCTACTTGCTCTTTCAATTTTTTTACTCTTGTTTTCATTACTTTCTGCCACCTTTGACTCTTCTATTCTTCCTTCATACCCTTTTTTATTTCTCTTTCTCACCCTCTGTCATCCTTTCCCCCTTCCTCCTTCTTCAGATATCTTCTTTACAGGCTAGGCAGATGAATTTTAAAGTTTTGATCATAAGCCTAAATTGAAGTGCAGAAAGCACAAAGGCACAACCATGAACCAATGATCATTTTAATACATCATTGTGTTATAGACAGAATGTTCTGCCCATTAAGATGCTATAAGAGGCAGAGATGCACTTAGGTCATTTGGAAATAAAAATTTCCATGAAATCTTCATAATGCTATGTACGATAAATCAGGGAATTTTAAGCTTGGCATGTGAAGAGTCTACTGAGCTTGTGACTAGGGAGGAAGAAGGGAAGAAGTAATCTCTTTTGTGGATGGCTTAGTCTCTTGGTATTCTTCTGATTATATTATTTTTGCACTAAAGCATGACTAAAGGGGCATTCCCACCTCAGCAATTTCAGCCCCTTCTGAGCTTTGAGGGAAGTCCTTAAAGCCTTGAGATTTCATTCCTGAGGAAGGACACTGAAATGGAATTGTTCTCTCCCTCTCTCTCTCATGGATTAGATTCTGGTCTGTCCTTGGCACTGGTGAATGGAGGAGACAGATGCCAGGGTCGAGTAGAAGTGCTGTACCAAGGATCC